>OY756941.1:17928366-18369104 GCA_963580275.1 Crataegus laevigata | reverse complement strand
GCACAAGGTCTAGGGACAGGTTTTGGGGTTGAATGGTATGGATGGATGGATGTGGGATGGTGTAGTAGTGTTTAGAGGTGGTGGATGGTGCGGCAAGGTCAGAGAACTTGGTGTATGGTGAGTGAAGGTTGCGGCAAGGATGTAAAGGAATTGTGGCATGGAATTTCTGAATGTGAATTGTGAATATGGAGATGGTATCCTACGGCAAGGCCTTAAATCACATATATATAGGCTCCTAAAACCCTAGGTAGTCAGATTAGGGCTTCTAGAAAGCCAAATCCACTAGGAAATAGGGTTAGGAATCAGAATTAACAAGGGATAAGGTGCAAAGGGTGCTGCAGATAAGGAATAGGGAGATAGGGCTTCTAGAATGCCTTGCAAGGCAAGGAAATAGGGTTTCTAGAAGGGGATAGGGGCAGCACCTTCTTAGGGATCAGGATATGGTGTTCTAGAAGGCCTAAAACCTAAGGGAACTAGGTGAAACCCACGGCAAGGAGGGGATAAGGTTTCTAGAAGGGATAAGGTGCAAGGGAATGTTCTAGAACCTTCCTTTGTGTCCAACAATGTTTAGGAGACCTTCATGCACTAGGATTTAGGAAAACTAATCCTTCTTCATCTTGGAATTCTTCTCCTTCTTGAACTTGGAAAACTTCTTTGTTGTTGCAACTTGAGGCCATTGGGATTTGCCTTTCCTTCTTCAAGTAGGAAACCTTGTTTGAGTAGAAACCTTCATCTTCTAGGAATCCTAATTCAACTAGGAAACCTCAATCCACTAGGAATCCTAATTCAACTAGGAAACCCATTTTAACTAGGAATCCTAATTCAACTAGGAAACCCATCTTCCATTAGGGATTTTCCTACTTCAACTAGGAAACCTTGCTCAAGTAGGAATCATCATCTTCAAGTCTTCAATTTCGTCCATCCTCTTGGCTCCAAGCATATGATATCCATTCCCAGCTCTAATTTGCTCCAAAAGGCTCCCAAAATACATCTTTTTGCATATTTTGTCCTTAAATCCTGAAAATACATAAAACTAGCTTAAAAGACTACTTTACTAAGGAAAAACACTCTAAATGCACAAGAACAAGCTAAACTAAGGTGCATAAATATGCCCCTATCAAAACTATACTTTATTATACTAAAACAAACCAAAAGACTCAAAACACCAAGAAAACACTCAAAACTGCCTTAAAACCACTTTCTGGGCAGTTTTGAACACTAAAGAAGAATTTGGACGAAAATAGTTATAACTTGACTCAAGACACTTAAAAACACAAACTAAATTGATTTCTAACTAATTTGACACTCAAAGTAAAGGGGGATTTGGTTTTGACGAATTTGAAAACAAAACAAAAACTTTGTAAAACAAAACAGATTGTAAAACGAATTTGGTTTAAATGAATGGATGGAAAGCTAGCTAAGGGGTTCTTCTCCACACATGTCATACTTGCATACAAAACGATTTCTAGTTGCTTTTCAATAAACCATGGATTCTCAACGCCCCAGATTAACCGTGAATTACACTAATTAACCCTCAGATTTTCCTAACGTTATTGAATTGGATGATTGCATACGACAACCCAAAGCATTCCCCACAAGTTCCCTACATGAACATGAATTGCATAATAGAGATACAAGCAAGAATCACTAAGTTCTATGAGAACCATAAGCATTGACGAAACATTCGTTACTATGAATTGCATGAAACTTATGCCAAGAATTTACTTAACACGATTGTGATCAACAACCTTTACTACTTGCGAATATAAGTTCATGACGATTAGGTGAAATTCCCTTATCTCCTAGCATTCAATATATGCATGCAAACTAAGCGGGCCCTCTTAACGAACATACACAAATCAGTTTTAGTTCAAACGGATAAGGAAATTGAAATCACAATTTATGAATCACAACTAGAGGTAATCAAATCATATAGCACGTATGGACATGGTTTCGAATCCCCCTAGCCACCGGGGGGGGGGGGGGTTTAGTTCCTCATATGTACAAAACAAAGAGTATTGAATTTAAACATTGAAATCAAAGGAGAGGAAACACCTAAAACTTCCAGCGACTCGAACTTGAATTGCATGAACGTCCAAGCTTTCTTCTCCTCCTCTTTGCTGCGGCAAGGGGTCTAGGGACAGGTTTTGGGTGGTATTTATATGGAGGAATGGATGTGGGATGGTGTGGTAGTGTTTAGAGGGGATGGTGGTTGCGGTAAGGATGGGAAAATATGGTGAATGGTGAAGGATGGCTGCTGCAAAGGTTGTGTGAATTGTGTGGTGTGAATTTTCTGAATGTGGAGAGTATTATCTGCGGCAAGGGCTTAAATCACATATATATATAGGCTCCTTAAACCCTAGCAAATCAGATTTGGATTTGTAGAACCCAAATCCACCAGGAAAAAGCTTAGAAATCAACATTAAACAAGGAATAGGTGCGGCAGATTGGCTAAGAAGGATAAGGCTTCTAGAAAGCCTTGCAAGGAAAGGAACTAGGGTTATCTAGAAGGCTAGGGTGCGGCAGGTTTTAAGGGTTAAGGATAGGGCTTCTAGAAGCCCAAATCCCTTGGGAATTAGGTGAAACTCACGACACACCAAGGGAATGCTCTAGAACCTTGTTTTTGTGTCCAACAATGTTGAGCAGACCTTTATGCACTAAGATTAGGAAAACTAATCCTTCTTCATCTTGGAATTCTTTTCCTTCTTGGATTTGGAAAACTTCTTTGTTGCTGCAACTTAAGGCCATTGGGGTTTAAGTTTCCTACTTCAAGTAGGAATCCTTGTTTGAGTAGGAAACTTCAATCTTCTAGGAATCCTAATTCAACTAGAAAACCCATTTTAACTAGGAATCCTTATTCAACTAGGATTCCATCTTCCATTAGGGACTTTCCTACTTCAACTAGGAAACCTTGCTCAAGTAGGAATCATCATCTTCAAGTCTTCAATTTCATCCATCCTCTTGGCTCCAAGCATATGATATCCATTCCAAGCTCTAATTTGCTCCAAAAGGCTCCCAAAATGCATCCTTTTGCATATTTTGCCCTTAAAACCTGAAAATACATAAAACTAGCTTAAAAGACTACTTTACTAAGGAAAAACACTATAAATGCACAAGAACGAGCTAAACTAAGGTGCATAAATATGCCCCTATCAAAAATTCAAAGGAGAGCCATACAGAGACAAATCTAGTGAAATTAAGCACTTTGTGCCGTAGCATGAAATGAAGGAGAAGAAGGAACTTGGAGCCGTGCTTGCCATTCAAGACCTTTGGATTGCTGGAGCGTTTCTAGGTGTATTCTATCCTTAGTTTTTAGTTCGATGTTTGTTTTAATTTGGTTTTTAGTTATGAACTAATTTTCTTTTAGCTAGGGGAGAATTTGAAGCCATGAACATATATCGTGAATGCAATTTGCTTAACTGTTTGATTGAAAACTTATTCTTGTATGTAGATTAAGGGTGCACACTTAGTTTGCATGCTAGGATTTGATGCTAAAATATAAGGGAGTTTCACCTAATAGTTACAAATTTATATGTACAAGTAGTGGAGGTTGCTAGTCACGATCGCGTTAAGTAAATTCCTGGCAAGAGTATCATGCTGTTTATAGTTACGAATGCCTTGTCAATGCTTATGATTTTCACAAAGCTTAATGATCTTTGATTGTATTTCTATTATGCTTTTCATATAGGAAACTATTGAAGAATAATTTGGTTGCCGATGCATATTCCATCCAATTCAATGACTTAAGGAAAATCTGAGGGTTAAAAAAGTGCTGTCACAGTTAACTTGAGGTGTTGAGGTTCATGGTTTATTGGAAAAACAACTCGAAATCGATTTGTGTTGTATATGTGTCATGTGCGGAGAAGGACCCTCTAGCTAGCCTTTTGATGTGATATAAACTTGCACTCAAATTAAACCCTCTTATTGTCAATTGTAGTAAATATGTAAGTAGGGATCGTTCTAGGCCGGGGATTAGGAGGGATTGCTACTCTACTCAAAACTGACTTAAAACACTAAACAAGACTCAAGAACACAAAACTAGACTAAAGACACTTAACTAGACTCAAACAATTCAAAATTGACTAGAATGACTCAAAACAGCACAAAACCATCAAATTGACTCAAAACAAAAACTAGAGAATGATTTGGACAAAAATTGAACAAAAAAGACTCAAAACAATAAATTTTAACTTATATAGACTCAACACACTCAAAAGAAACCAAATTGGACAGATTCTAACTAAACGACACTAGATATAAAAGGGGGATTGGTTTTCTACGAAAATCAAAACTAAAACTAAGTAACTTGCAGAATTAAACAAAGACATAAAATTAGAGTAAATCAAGGGATAAAAGGCTAACTAGAGGTTTTTTCTCCACACATGACACACTTGCATACAAATCGATTTCCAATTGCTTTTTCAATAAACCATGAACCCCAATGCCCCAAGTTAACCGTGACAGCACTTTTTTAACCATCAAATTTTCCTAAAGTTATTGAATTGGATGGAATACACATCGGCAACCCAAAGTATTCTTCAAAAGTTCCCTACATGAACAGCATAATAGAGATACAATCAAAGATCATTAAGCTTTGTGAAAATCATAAGCATTGACAAGGCATTCGTAACTATGAACATCATGATATTCCTGCCAGGAATTCACTTAATGCGATTGTGACTAGCAACCTCCACTACTTATGAATATAAGTTCATAGCGATTCGGTGAAACTCCCTTATATTGTAGCATCAAATTCATGCATGCAAACTAAGTAGGCATCCTTAATCGACATACAAGAATAAGTTTTGAATCAAACAGTTAAGCAAATTGCATTCACAATTTATGAAACATAACTGAAGGTAATCAATTCATATCGCAAGTATGCTCATGGTATTGAATATCCCCTAACTAAAAGGAATTTAGCTCCTCATGTTCGCAAAACAAAGATAATAAAACTTATACATTGAAAACAAAAGAAAGAAAACACCTAAAACGCTCCAGCAATCCAAACTTGAATGGCAAGCACGTCCAAGGTCCTTCCTTCTCCTTCTTTGTTGTGGCACAAGGGTTTGAGTGAAGTGGTTGGTGTGGTAGGGGTGGATAGGTAGATAGATGGATGGAATGGATAGGGGAGAATGGAGAGGTACGGCAGAATGTGTACAGGTTCTGTAAGAGGTGCAGCATTATATATTTATAGGGCTAGGGTGCACGGCAAAGAATAAGAAAGGTTTAGAACTTAGTTATTTTGTCCCATAATGAGTAAAAGTCAGAAATTAAAGAGAAATAGGAAAAGGGAGTGCGGCACCTTTTAGGAAAGGGATTGAATGTCAGAAAACAAAAAAAAAAGGAATGTAAAGGTGCAGCATGGATGTTGGAGAAAAGGGAATGTGGTTTAAGGCACAAAATAGGAAAGGGAAGCTTTCCCTTGAGCGGCAAGGCTTGTGGAAAGAGCAAGTAGGTGCGGCAAGGGTCTAAGATAGATTTAGGACTTCTAGAATAATATAATTAAGTGTCCTAAAATATTTAAGATACCCTTTTTGAAGGAAATTTTTTGTCCTAGCTAAGAACATGTGAGAACATTTGAATACATATGCAAACTAATAACACTTCAAAGTAGGCATGCATTAAAAAACAATTCTAAAACCCATGACTTTCAAAGCCTAGAGAATGGTGAACCATAAGACTCTTTAACAACATTAAAGAGAAGGAAGGATTTGAGATTCATTACCCTTGAAGCTCATCCTTGTTTACACAAGGGATTCACCCAAGTTGAGGGCCTTCAAGTCACCTCCTAGCTCCTTGGATCTTCCTTGTGATTTTCTTCTTTGTTGATGCTCCTTTGCTCCTTGAAAGGATCTCCAAGAACACCAAAGATTTGGTATCTCTAAGTCTCCACACCAAGGATGTAGTGTGAAGAGAAGATGGATGACTTGGAGAGTTTTTTATGCTAGTGAAAAACCCCCTAAGTGGCTGGCCCCTATGGAGAAAAAGAGAGAAAATGTTTCTCTTCTTTGCCTCAAGAAAACCCTTAGTGAAAGAATGGCTATAAAGTTGCTTTTATACCACCTCACATGTGAGTGGCAAACGTGCAATTAACCCAAGTTTGCTACCCCTTCACCCTAGACCGGTTTTGGCTTTGTTTTTGGGTTAATTTCCATTTAGTTTTTAGTTGTCACACAACCTAAACTCAATGGGCCTTGTGGACCAAAAACCCTTTTGGGCCCCGAAACCCAAAACCAACTTAAAAGCCCAATACGAACCTTTCGTATAATTAATTAACTAATTAATTAATCTTGACCATTCTCAATTAAACCATTTAATTGCTTATCCATCTCTTTTATATCTTCACATTCATCCTTACTCGGTGTACGATCCATTAGATTCCATTTAGCGAGGCAGTGGGCGATTGTTACTCTTAATGATCAATTGTGAATTGAAACTACATTTCAATTCTCCCTTTGATGAAGATTAGTGTTTGCTAATCCTCAGGGCTTCCACAAACCATGAGTGACACCTAGCAGTATGTCATGGCTACCCAAGCTAAGTAGAAGTGGTTGGAGAACCTATCCAGTTACAACTACAACGCAATACAGTCCTTCTCTAACACAATACTCTTGATCACATTGTTTAAGTGATAGTTTGTTTCATGTCTACTATCCAATGTGATACTTCTCTATATGATTCAACTGAATATGATTTGGAACAAACTTCCTAAGTCATATTCATATGCTTTGGCCAAAGACTCTCGAATCATATCTCAGAGTATTCTCCTTCCACCATGGAAGGTTAGAGATCCCTTGTTGTGCATTCATATGCCTACATGACTAGATAGCTTAACCCCAATGATGTCGTGGACATTCTCAATGGAGTGCCTTTGACATGATCAAAGATCAAGGACCCAACCATTAGACATCTATGATGCCTCAGGTCAAAGGACTACTTTGCATATTGCAACTTACGAGTTCTTACATGACATGTATATTCGAACTCTCTTTTGATCGTAGTTCAGTGTACTCAATTACCTTTTGAGCACTTATGTGTTTGTCTCAGTGTCTAACACTAAATGACTTGAGACTAGTCATACTCACGCTTGAGTTAACATAACACATACTAACCTTAGCGGATTGTCAACGCCTAATTGGCAATCCTATGGCTAGGAACGTTTTAGGAATGATCATAAGAGAAAGGTCTCATTAATCCAACTCACTTAGATCACTTCTTCTCTTAGATTAAATACATTCCTTGGATTCCCTTATTGCTTTAACACATAATACAATAAATAGTGATTAACAATAAGCTTTGCCCTCCATTAAACATATAATAGTTTAACACAATAAGTATTCCAAAAGCTATTACATCAAATGAGTGGCTTTGTGGGCATACTTCCAACACCTTTGTAGCTGGAACTTAGGTGAATTAGGATTAGGAAAGGTTTACGCCAAATAAGGAAACTTTGGTTAGCATTCCTTCTTTCTTTTGCTGATCTCCTTGACTTCATTTGTCTTGAATTCATCTCTTAACTCATTCCTAGCCTCCTTTGGTCTTCAATTTCGTCCATCCACTTGCTCTAAGCATGTGCTATCCATCCAATGCCCAAAACGGCTCCAAAATACACTTTCTTGCCACCTTAGCACTTTGGACCTACAAACACATGAAAATAGCTTAAAATACTAAAATAACTAGGAACTAACAACATAAATGCAAGAAAACAAGCCAACTAAGTCACATAAATTGCTCCTATCACCTTTCACCCATTCATTCACCCAATTTCGTGTCATTTACGTGTTTCTTACAAGTTTGTTTGTCTAAGTTTTAAAATTCGTCAAAAACAATTCCCATTCAATATTTTGAGTCTTTTTAGTTTAATTATCATCCAAATCACCCTTAAGTGTTAGTTTTGAGTCATATTAACTTAGTTTGTGTGTTTTAAGTCAAATTAGCTTGTTTTGAGTAGTCTAGAGTCTAGTTTTGTGTTTTTGAGTCTAGTTTGTGTAGATTAGCAACCCTTCTAATCCCCGGCCTAGAACGATCCCTACCTTCACATTCTACATCCATAGGGTTTAAGTTTGAGTGCAATCTAATTTCACATCAATGTGTGTTGCAATTACATCTAAACCCAAGGTGGTGATATGTAATTTACCCTAAATTAAAAATAAAAAATTTATGACAAAATTTAGCCATACATATAAATGTAAAGTTTCAAACACTAAATTGATTTGCCATTTACTACTACAATCTCGTAGTACTTTTTTTTTACTTGTAAGTGAAAGGTATTAGGTTCAATTCTCACCAAATGTGATTTTGAACCACATTATTGCTAGCGTATTGTGATGTTAAGCCCACCCCCTTGTAACGGCCCTTCCCTAAAAGTTATGATTTTATAAATTTAATAAGTGAAGTTACGAAAATGCCCTTTGAGATAGGTGTGTTGACCTTTGTTGACTGTCATGTGGTGTCATGTAAGGTTCATTTTCTTGGCATATCCTTTTAATACTCATCTCTATGGGCGCGTGAGCGTAGACGGAGCGCAATTTGGAGTTATAACGAAGGAGATATTAACGTTTAAAGTTGGGGATAAAATGGTAATCAAATTGTTATTTGGAAAGTCCCCTGAAAATCTGGAGTGCCACGTGGGTGGCCTAGATTAAAAGAGGAAAAGATAGGTGGTGGTGATGAAAAGGAAAGAAGAATGCGGGAGAGAGAAAGGGAGGAAACTGCCCAATTAGAAGAGAGAGCAGGGAGGGAAATGAGACAAATGAGTGGCACCCAACCAAAAACCTTGTCAATTTGCTGGTGACTTGAACCTCGCCACCACTTGAAAATGAATTATCATCCTTCCCTCTTCCAATTCCATGCAAAACCCAGTTCCTTAACCCCAATTCGAAGGGAATTAGGCTATCAAACCCGTGGGGCGTTTCAAAGATTACCACGATGGAATCCGCCATTTCTAAAGTATTTCTCTTCAATTAACACCACCCATATACTTCCCTTAAGCCTAGAAACAATGCCCAATCATTGGATGGAGTGGCGGAGTTGAGTTGAGGACAAATCAAAACATACCCACACCTAGGTTCTGGTGGGTTTCGTTGAAACTGGACCACTTCCTGGCCAAATTGGCCTTGGTCACAGGTATGAAAGTTGCTCTACTCATTGAGATCTTCAATTCTGCAAATTTTGGTAATTTTTGGAGATAGTTGGATTTTCCTACGAGTCGGGGTGGCCGACCGCCACCCACGGCGGCGTGTGCGGTGGCGCGTGGCCAATGGGCCGTCAATACTATTTTTAGGCTATATTAAATACCTTGAGATCAGTTTTGAGAATGGATTGACGTAGATTGATCGTTAGAATCTAAACTATCTACGATACGGTAATAGGTCATAAAATGAATCGACGATCTGACTGTTGGATCATTACCAAAATTTAATAGGTTGTTATTCATAATATTTTAGGAATGTAGGAAGTTACGGATCGAGAATCTAACGTACGGATCTTTCTAAATTGGATTTGTAAGTTCGTAAAGTAAGATGTTAACCGCTACTTGGTTTTGGCAATTGCTGGAGATCCGACCGTTGGATCGTTCCGAAACTTTAAGATGTTGTTCTAGAAGTTTAAAATAGATCTTTGGAAATTACAGATCGGAAATCTGTGATGTGATTTTCCAGACCGAGTTACGTAGGGTTATGGACCCTACCGTCGATCTTTGACCGACGGTTGACTTTTGGTCAATGGATCTTAACTTATTCTAGAATGTCCTTGGGGATGTGTTTTATGTAATTTACGTGTTATGTCAATAAGAATTCTGAGACGTCATTTGATAATTGCTATAGGCAACGATGATTCGTGACGCCTTAATTTTCGGGCTAAAGAACTATAGCGCGGATTTCAGGTGAGTGGATCTTTTCCTTTTTATTATATATATGTATGATTGATAATTCCATGAATACTTTTAAATTGAACTAAGAAATTTATTGTAATATATATGTTATTGAAATATTAAGAGAAATTTATTGTAACATATTCATATGCAAATTACCTGCAAATAATTATTGTGAACTACGATTGGCTTGATCACTGTTTAGGGTATGTAGGCAGTCTAACAAGATGTTAGATACAGTCATACAATAAGTGAGATTAATTAATTGAAGCAGAAGCTTTGTTTGGAAAAGTGAGCGATGTGAAGGAATTTGATGCAAATGTGAGATTTACTTTTAAGACTTGGTGAGTTAGTGTTGGTTATAAATCATTGTGAGGAAATGGAAAATCGTGGTTTTATGTTTTATAAATGCCATGCCATAATTAGTTTATATTTTAATATGTGAGTTAGTACAACATTGTACAGTGTTGCACACCAATGCGGAGGCCAAGGTAAGTTCTGGTGAGTATATATTATTAGTACGATAAAAAAGGAAGTGATGAGTAGAATTCATTGTCCTACACCCCAGTGTCAGTGTGAAGGAAATTTATGAGATTTGCATGGGATTTCTATTGACTAGCATGTATATACAAATCAAAATATATATACGAAAACAACGGAAGCATGTTAACAATTAATATTAAAGCTCTAGTCATTTAAATCCCCTTCAAGATGCATAGGTTTATGTAAGATGCATCAAAAATTATTTTATTGAAGAACAAGGTTAAGGAGTAGATTTGTACCTCTTGATCTACTATTGAGACCAAGGATGGACTACCTCCAAGACCTTTGCTCCTCAAATTCCTTGAGCCTAGCCTCCCTCCTTGCCTCCTCCACTTTGTGAGTTTGAGTGCTCCAAGGTTCTCTTAGAGTTTTCAAAGAGAAAACCTCTAAAGATCCTCACCCACTATTGTAGTGAGAAGGATGAGGAAATAACCAAAAGGGTGCAAATATGATTTAGCTATTTTTCCCTTAAGGTGGCCGGCCACTTTTGTGTTCTAGAGAGATATTTCCTTTTTCTCTATTTTGTTTTGAACACACAATAACCCTAATGAGATATTTGAAGGAATTTATGAGATTCATTAGGGATTTCTATTGACTAGCATGCATATACAAATCATAATATATATACGAAAACAACGGAAGCATGTTAACAATTAATATTAAAACTCTAGTCATTTAAATCCCCTTCAAGATGCATAGGTTTATGTAAGATGCATCACAAATTATTTTATTGAAGAACAAAGTTAAGGAGTAGATTTGTACCTCTTGATCTACTCTTAAGACCAAGGATGGACCACCTCCAAGATCTTTGCTCCTCAAAGTCTTTGAGCCTAGCCTCCCTCCTTGCCTCCTCCACTTTGAAAGATTGAGTGCTCCAAGGTTCCCTTCAAGTTTCCAAAGAGGAAACCTCTAAAGATCCTCACCCACTAGTGTAGTGAGAAGGATGAAGGAATAACCAAAGGGGTGATTAGATGATTAGCTAAAATTACCCCAAAGGTGGCCGGCCACTTTTGTGTTCTAGAGAGATATTTTCTTTTTCTCTATTTTGTTTTTGAACACACAATAACCCTAAGTGAGATATTTGCTATAATGTTGCTTTTATAGACAAAAGGAAACAAGTCAACATTTGACCTTCTCACCTCTGATAGGAGCATATTTATGCACCTTAGTTTAGCTTGTTCTTGTGCATTTATAGTGTTTTTCGTTAGTAAAGTAGTCTTTTAAGCTAGTTTTATGTGTTTTCAGGTTTTAAGGGCAAAGTATGCAAAAGGAGGCATTTTGGAGCCTTTTGGAGCAAATTAGAGCTTGGAATGAATGTCATATGCTTGGAGCCATGAGGATGGACGAAATTGAAGACTTGAAGATGATGATTCCTACTTGAGCAAGGTTTCCTTGTTGGAGTAGGAAAAGCCCTAATGGAAGATGTAGTCCTAGCTAGATTGGGTTTCCTAGTTGAATTGGGAATCCTAGTTGAAATTGGTTTCCTAGTTGAATTGGGAAACCTAGAAGATTGAAGTTTCCTACTCAAACAAGGTTTCCTACTTGAAGTAGGAAATGTAAACCCCAAATGGCATCAAGTTGCAGCTACAAAGAAGTTTTCCAAATCCAAGAAGGAAAAGGTTTCCAAAGTGAAGAAGGAGAAGAATTCCAAGTCAAGGAAGGAGAAAGACATGTTTTCCTAATGCTAGAAGGACTCCTAAGTATTGTAGGACACAAGTTGGAAGGTTCTAGAGTGTTCCTCCCCTTTGTCGCAAGTTCTAAGCAATTCCCATCAGATTTGGGGTTTCTAGAAGCCCTATCCCTAATCCCTACATTGGTGCCGCACCTAGCCTTCTAGATGGACCTAATCCCTTGCCTTGCAAGGCTTTCTAGAAGCCTTAGCCTAATTCCCAAATCTGCCGCATGTTTTCCCCTAAATCTGTGAGGTTTCCTAGCTTCTAGAAGGCCTATTCCTATAGGATTTAGATTTTATTATCCTTCTCTGATTCCTAACCCTAAATCAGCCCCTAAACACTATAAATACACCCCTTGGCCGCACCATTTATTCATTCATTCACTCCACAATTCAGAAATTCGCCAAACACCATTCTCCCTAGTTTTAAGTTCTTGCCGCACCATCCCCTTCCCCTAAACACTACTACATCCCTCCATAACCATTCACCCATACACATAAGGTCCTAAACCTGTCTCTAAACCCTTTGCCGCACCAAGGAGGAGGAGAAGGAGGCTTAGAAGTTCATGCAATTCAAGTTCGCGTGGCTGGAATTTCTAGGTGTTACTTTTCCTTTGATTTCAATGTTTAAATTTAATTCTCTTTGTTTTGTGCGTATGAGGAACTAAACCCCCCCTTGGCTAGGGGGGATTCGAAACACATGTTTATGCTTGCAATATGATTTGATTACTTCTAATTGCGTTTCATAAGTTATGAATTCAATTTACTTATCTGTGTGAATTACATTGATTTGTGTGTGTTGGTTGAGAGTGCACGCTTAATTATCATGCATAAATTGAATGCTAGGATATAAGGAAGTTTCACCTAATCGTTATGGACTTATATTCACAAGTAGTAAAGGTTGATGATCTCAATCGAGTTAAGTAAATTCTTGGCATAAGTTTCATGCAATCATAGTAACAAGTGCTTCGTCAATGCTTATGGTTTTCAAAGAACTTAATGATTCTTTCTTGTATCTCTATTATGCAATCATGTAGGGGACTTGTGGGGAATGCTTTGGGTTGTCGTATGCAATCATCCAATTCAATAACTTTAGGAAAATCTGAAGGTTAATTTAAGCGGACCTAATTAACTTGGGGCGTTGAGAATTCATGGTTTATTGAAAAGCAATTGGAAATCGTTTCGTATGCAAGTATAACATGTGTGGAGATGAACCCCTTAGCTAGCCTTCCATCCATTGTTTTAAACCAAAATCGTTTTCAAATCTGTTCGTTTTACAAAGTTTTAAGTTTTGTTTTCAAATTCGTCAAATTCAAAATCCCCCTTTACTTTCTTGTTTGAAAGTCTTAGAATCTGTTTAGTTTGTGTTTTTAAAGTGTTTTAAGTCAAGTTATAACTATTTTCGTCCAAAATCTTCTTTATGGTGCGTTTGTTGAACTGGACTGTCTCGGACTGGACTAGCCTCAGGGATTAAGCTGGACTGGCTTAGACTAGACTAAGCTGGACTAACTTAGTGAAACGTTTGGTGCAGTGTCGGACTAAGAAGCAGGATAATGAAAATAGTATTGTCACCAATTTGGTGTTTGCTCAGACTAGGACTACATTATTGTTCTGTTTTAATTGTTTTTTTTATTAAAGATATTATTAAAATTAATAATATTGGATGAGAGTGAGACACAATAAAAATACAAAAACCAAATTCTCTTGCCAACGAAAGAAACATACATGATTCAAGAGTGACATTGACCGAACAAAATACATCCATATCCTAAGGTTGTACGATTAACAAGATCCATGGGAAAAGTTGAGAGAAAGTTTGTTGTTAGACGCAAAGAGGGATGATACCAAGATAGAAATCTCAGTTCAGGTATAATTAGGCTTAGCCCATCTGTATATTTTCATTATATATATAGAGTTGACAGAGAGTTTGAGATGAAACCAAACTTTTCAAATTAAAACATAACAGATAACTAAGAACTAAATACATAAATTACAAAATTCATACTTCCAAGATTGTTGACTCATTCAAACTAAGTTGAAACATTCTGTTGCATGGATTGGGTGAGATAAGAGAACCATTTGAATTTAGTTTCGGCAGGCTTATAGCTTATCAGGGAATGGAACATTGTGGATATAGGCTCAGTAGTTGGGTCCTTTCGGCTTTTGCATTTGCTTACTCTTTTAGCTGCATTTCATATCACCTGGCCTGCGTTTTGGGTAGCAGTTGCACTCTATCTTGTCGTAGGAGTGTAAATCTCTCTTACCACATGCAACTTTCCCACCAGAGTTTCAAGCTTCCCAAATGGCTAGTCCAACCTGATACCAAAACATAAGCATATGCAAAGATTAGTTCATAAGCCAAAAAAAAAAAAAATTGAAACTCTAGCAAATGCAAAGATCATTGTCTTCCTCTAGTCTTAACAGTTGCAGCCAAGAATTATGATGCAACAGAAAAAACCAACATGAATGGTCTTAACTATTGCGTACTGACAAACAGAGCTTCAAGATAAAAGCCATAGCTCAAAAGACTAAATCCCATAGCTCAAAAGACTAAATCTGAAACGAAATGCAGCTTTCCGCTTGTGTAGAGTTTCAATGCTTCAAATTGAAAAGCCAACTACGAAGCTTAAAACGAAAACTTACAATGACAGAGCTCAAACAGCAGCAGGACTACAAAGTACATGCAGAATTACTGTATACTAACAAAATCAAGATACAGCAAAAGAATATAATTTATATGATAGTAATTCGAGCAAAGCACAATCCTTCAAGGGTTCATTAAAAAGGTAGTGCTGGCAGGAAGACATGTACATCAAATCACCTCCAGTGAACGCCTTCTTCAAGGACGATGCAACTTCTCATACACTAAACATGACTACACACCAAATTTCTAAAATACATTGTTGAGAAACAATACAACTTGTCTAAACAACCATTTCAGAGAACCTGACTAAATGATACATTGTTGAGAAATCGACAACACGATATCTACGAAGAGAAGTACAAAACTACGTCCAGTAAAATGTACATAAGAAGCACAGAATATGTCTCCCAAAGAGAAAAACAGACACTAGTCCAAACAGCTGTTTCCATCCCAACTCATACAAGGGAGCATTGATTTGCTACTCACAACCCCTAATACAACTCCCAGTTACATATTATACACAGAAAGTAAGGAAAAAAATACATATCGCCCACCCAACAACCAATATGTGAGAACCATCGCATTACGAGGAATAAAAGTGATATTTTCAATCCCATAATCACGAAAAAGGCAACAAAATAAAAAAAGAAAAAAAATACACAAAAGAAAAGAGAACAAAAACATCAACTCTATGGGACTCATGGCAACACCCCAAATATGGGAAAGGACCACAGAAAGCATTCAAAACTGCCACTTTTGCATACCATAAACTAATATGACCTTTCCTTTTGCCAAAAAGCCCTGCCAAAGATCACTCTGATTTTCCAAAAAGGTATAAGCGACTGCAAGCATTTCCTTTCCGCATACATAGTATTCATACCCCCAATCTTTTCTTTCCAATATAAACTGTGTATAAGAAATGGTTACTCACAAAACATTGATGAAAGCTTCATAAAACGATTACTCACAAAATTTTCCAAAGCGAAGCTTCCAATATGGTTAAATATTCACTAGAAAACAAGTGGCACCCTCAAGGGCTGAACAAATGGTTTTCCTTCTAGGTCTGGAGCTGAAGAAATGGTCTTCCTTCTAGGTCTGGAGTTGAAGAAACGGTTAAATATTCGAATACAAAGCTCGAAAAAGATAAAGTATGATCAGAACAGGTAGAGATGCCTCTTCTTAAATCTTATCTCATAGCATAATTGTTCAACACATCCAATCCAACTAGATACCCCATCACTGCCAATACAATACCAGTCATCCTGGACATGATACATCCCTAATCCACTACTAAGATCTCCATATAAGGGTGAATTTCTCACACATTCCACTCGAAGAACCACAAAAATTGAAAACATCCATAAGCTACGAATGGATTCCCGAATGTCAAATTCTTAATAAGTATATCCAAAAAACAAGCTGCAGTCAATGACCCAGTGCCGTTCTACTAAATTCGATAATTATGAATGTTGGATTATAGTTAATCACCAAAAACCCTAAAAAAACTCAAAACTCCCATTGAAATGCATAAACAAAACCGAAAGGAATGAACAAAAAGCAATTGAATTTGGAAAATTAAATAATTACCCATTGAAATGCAAGGCAAATGAAGCTCACCTGATCAGACCACTGCCAGCGATACTGGTCCGTCGTCGATTGTTTATATGTTCGACGACTACGAGGTGATGCGACAAGGAAGGAGAAGGGAAAGGGCGAAGGTGCGAAGGGACAGGGTGCAAGCTGCAGTTGCTGCGGTTGACGTGCGAATGTGCGAAGGAGAAGGGAGATGACGGGATTAGAGGGCGGCTTAGCAATCCTCTCTGAATCGGGGGGTCTAGCTAAGGCCTGTTAGCGAGGGACTCAGTCGAGGCGAGTCCCTGCTAATCCCACTAAACTTAGTCCGGGTAGGGAACAAACACAAGACTGGACTAAAACTTAGTCCAGTCTAGTCCAGTGAGGGCTAGTGATGTCAAACAAACACACCCTTAGTGTCCAAAACTGCCCAGAAAGTGGTTTTAAGGCAGTTTTGGGTGTTTTCTTGCTATTTTGAGTCTTTTGGTTTGTTTTGGTGTTTCAAGTTCTAGTTTTGCATTGTTTGAGTCTAGTTAGTGTTTTAAACTTTGTTTTTACGTTTTTGAGTCAATTCCAAGTGATTTTGCAATCCCTCCTAATCCCCAGTCTAGAATGATCCCTACTTACATTCTTCACTACAATTGATAAAAAGAGGGTTTAATTTGTGTGCATATAATTTTCACATCAACCTCCTCATTGTGGCCGGCCCTTAGTGTGATTATTTGGGCTTTGGGCTTTTATTATTTCAAGTCATCCAATGCTTGAATAAAAGCCCAATGGGTTTAGGCTCAACGGGCCCAATTAAACTCGAACATTTCTTTAAGCCCAAAACGATCTTTTATCGCTTTTATGATTTCTTTAGACTTTTTAAATTAATCACCACACTTAATTAATCCAATTAATTATTTCCATCATCCATTGGTTACTCACTACAAGAGTGTATTGGTGAACAATCTTTTAGGTTCTAATTAGCAAGGCAGTGAGATGATTGGTATCAACCCAATTGATTTAATCCAATCACTTAATGAATTAAAACTTACTTTTAATTCACGTTCTCCTTTGACGATTACAATTAATCATCTAGAAGAACTCACAAGCCATGAGTGACATCTAAACATATGTCATGGCTACCCAAGCTAATGTAGAAGTTATTCAGAGAACCTATTCAGTTGGAATTACAACGCAATTCGATCCTTCTCTAATACAATACTCTTAATCACATCACTAGGGTATGGATGTAGTATTGCAAACCCCTAATGTGATTATACGTTTTTATATGATTCAATTGAGTCGTATAGGAACGTTTTCCTTTACTATGCTCGATACTTCGGCCGAAGATTCCCGAATCATATCTTAAAGTATTCATCCTCTCTTAACGAGGATTAAAGATCCCTTGTTGATCATTCACATGCCTACATGTTTAGATAGCTTGACCCCGACAATGCCGTGGACTCTCCAATGGAATGCCATTTGACATGATCAAAGATCAAGGACCTAACCATTAGACATCTATGATGTCTCAGGTCAAAGGATTACTTACATTATTCCAACTATCAGAGTTACTTGCTTGACATGTGAGTAGACCTCCATGCAAGTACTCTCGTTCGATTGTGTTCAGTGAACTCATTCCCTTAATGAGCACCTACATACCTGTCTTAGTGTCACTACACGAATGGGATGAGACTTTCTATCCTTCCATTTGAAGTGGACATTGAAGGAATTTATGAGATTCATTAGGGATTTCATGTGACTAGCATGCATATATAATTCAAGATTTATATACGAAAACAACGGAAGCATGTTAACAATTAATATTAAAGCTCTAGTCATTCAAATCCCCTTCAAGATGCATAGGTTTATGTAAGATGCATCCCAAATTATTTTATTGAAGAACAAAGTTAAGGAGTAGATTTGTACCTCTTGATCTACTCTTAAGACCAAGGATGGACCACCTCCAAGACCTTTGCTCCTCAAAATCCTTGAGACTAGCTTTCCTCCTTGCCTCCTCCACTTTGTATGTTTGAGTGCTCCAAGGTTCTCTTAGAGTTTTCAAAGAGAAAACCTCTAAAGATCCTCACCCACTAGTGTAGTGAGAAGGATTAAGGAATTACCAAAAGGGTGGAAAAATGATTAGCTTTTTCTCCCTTAAGGTGGCCGGCCTCTTTAGTGTTCTTAGAGAGATATTTTCTTTTTCTCTAAAATTGTTTTGAACACAAAAATAACCCCTAGGAGATATTTGTCTATAATGTTGCTTTTATAAACAAAATGAAACAAGTCAACAATCCTATGACCAGGAACCTTTTGGACATGATGGTTATGTGAAGAAGGTCTCTGTAGTCTAACATCATTAGATTACTTCTTCCATCCATCCATTGTCCATCGATTCACTATTTAGGACATATTTCATTCATTGAGATAGTCCAAATTAGTATCTTTGCCTTCCGATGTATAAGAGTCATATAACACATCCATGCAATGTCCTGAAAGGTTTCTTCCAAAGATTGACTTTCAGGGCATATTTCCAACAATCTCCCACTTGCACTAAAGTCAATCACTAGTGTATCTTATACATGCTAGTTGAGTGAGCTTACGCTTGTAGGTTCACTTGGTTATGTATAAAATCCCCTTTTAATTTTAAAAGGGATTTACTTATCAAATGTTTCCTAATTACATTTGATGATGTCTCTTTCTTGTGTTCGAATACTTTGATGAGACCTTGATTCCATGGCTTGAGCTATCGCCCCATTACGTTGTAGTATCCTACTAACGACCTTATGGTTTGGATTCAATCATTGGTTCTAAAAGAACCCCTTCTATTCAAAACACCTTTTGAAGCAGTTTCTAAAACAATATATCGACATATATTTCGTTTGCATACTTTATAAAAACTTTGCTCCAATCCTTGAGACCATTGTAGTCCAATACTATCAATTCATTCATATGATTAGTACTTCATTCATTATGAAGTTCCATTTGCTAAAATGGGTTATTTTCACTTTGGTTCATAACCTAAGTAAATGCACGCTTCCAGAGTCCCACTCTGATGTTCCTTTCTTAAAGGCAATAATACTCATTCAGTTGCTATGGTTCTGATCTTGGGATACAGTAATATCTTAAAGTGACAACCCATGTGGTTCTTCACCTTTGGATATCTACTCACAAGTCCATACATGTGTCCCTTTTGTGATTTTATGACACATTCATTATAAGGGATATGAAAGTGATTTTCTATCATAGAAAAACACCTTCTCAAATCATCAATATTTTGAGATTTGATTTCCCCTTACAACATCCTTGACATAGCCTTGCTATATCAATGAGTCCAATTTCAAGTCTATACTAAATTGACCGTATCATAATTTTGTCATCTTTGAGTAACATTTATGTTTTATCAAGTCTATCAAATAGACTTCATTCATATCTTGTTGTTCAAATTATGACATCACTCCCACTGGCCTTGTTGTAACTAAGTATTCAATCAAAAAACTTAACACTTATATTTTTCTTTGATTGAATGCATATTGCTCCCATTAACTTGTCTTGGATCTATTGACAATCATTGAGATCCATTAGCTTATTAATGACGTCTCAACAATTTTGAGACTATCAACAACTCTAGCTAACACAAGTTTATTTAAACGAATCATACACAAAAGAATTCCTTCTTTAAGTAATTCCATTTGAAATGTGTGACTTGTTCTATCAAGTCCATTCATTTAAATTATATGGTGTCATACACCTTTATTGAAGTTTTAGTCATACTAAGACCTTAATATAGTCATATAAGAATTATCTAAGTCTTTAGTGAAAGCATAGCCTCTACTAAGGATATAGAAACTCAACCATTCCTTCTAGGTGGTTGATATAATTCTTTATCAAAACTACATAGAACATCATAGTTACATAAGGTGACGAATTTGGATTGTCTTGTTGTTAAACTATATGTTGTGACTCATTTTGAAACTATTCCCTTTTGTTTTATCAAAATTTGTCCATATGCTTCGTTATTAGCTTGTTCTCATAAAAGAGAATAATGGACAACTCCCAACATATAACCATTTTATGCTAGGTTGACAAAACCAACATTCAAAGACCATTCTTTAAATGTTACACAACATAGAATTTTAACGTTTGTAGAGCTTGAGTCTTTAACAATTAAAATTTCATACTCTTAACAATAGTCATGTACTATTATTGTTTAGACAACTATAAACCAATCATATTCAAGTTTATATCCAATTTCTCACCTCCCACTATTTCTCATGACTTTAATGAGAAATCATTTCATACACACAAAAATGTATAAACGTGGAGTATACGGGTAGAGGACATTGTGTAGTAGCTTAAAAACCTTTCAAGCTCATTTATTTCAATCTTCACTAAGATGATGTCTTGTTATTAAGTGACTAAAGTCTTTAAACATTTTATTGATTGACGGGATTTTAAACCACACAAATTTAACCCTCTTTTTGATAGTTGTAGTAAAGATGTAAGTAAGGTATCGTTCTAGGCCGGGGATTAGGAGGGATTGCTAATCTACTCTAAATTAATTTAAAAATATTAAACAAGACTCAAAAACACAAAATTAGGCTAAAAACTCTAATACTCGAAACACACTTAAAATGACTCAAAATAATAAAAACAATCAAATTAACTCAATCTAGACACTAGGAATTAAAATGGACGGAAATTTAATTAAAAGATTAAAAATAATAAAAACAAACTAAATAATACAATTTAATAATGGGGGGGGGGGTTTGGTTTTGACGAAACGTAAATAAACTTAAATAAATCACAGAATTGACAAAAACATAAAATTAAGGTGAATGGATAGGCGACGGATTGGCTAGAGGGTTTTTCTCCACACAAGACACATATGCAATCTAAATTGACCTTCAGTTGTTCTTTCAATAAATTGTAAATCTCAACACCCCAAATTAATTAGGTACGCTTAAATTATTCCCCAAAAGTTCCCTACGTGAAAAGCACAATAGAGATACGATTAAAGATCATTATGTTCTATGAAAATCATAAGTGTTGACAAGGCATTCGTAACTATGAACAGCATGATACATTTGCCAGGAATTTACTTAACGCGATTGTGACTAGCAACCTTCACTACTCATGAATATAAGTTTATAACGATTAGGTGAAATTCACTTATATTCTAGCATCAAATTCATGCATGTAAATTAAGTATGCATTCTTAATCGACAAACATAAATAAGTTATTAATCAAGCAGTTAAGCAAATTAAATCACAACTCAGAAATCACAACTGAAGGTATTAATTCAAATTACAAATATAATCATGGCTTCAAATTAACCTCTAGCCAAACACAAATTAATTACACATATTTATAACTTAAAACAGAAATAAAAACATAAGTTTGGAGGATTAAACCGAAACGGAGAGTGTGCAAGATTTCCTCCGTGTGGCTGACTGCCTTATTTCTCGCTGCCTAAGGCAGCACCGTGCGTAAGCTCTCGGTGATTCCTTTCCAATCCCCGTGCTTTCCAGCTGCCAAGAAAAGGACGGCTGGGAGGAGACGCTTGGCAGCTTCCCCTGCTCCTTTTGGTGTTCTCCAATCCCTCAGCACTGCTCCGTGCGTCAGCCCCCTCCACGTTTCTCCAAATGGCAGCGAGAGCTCACCTTGGTCCGAGGCTGCCAAATGGATTCTCCCCGCACTGCCAAGAGGCAGCCCTCGTGATGATCCTCTCCCAACCGACTCGGTGCTGCTCCCTTCAGATCCGCAGGCTTGCGCCTGCCCTTTTTTTTATTTTGTTTTCTGTCTTCTGATCAGCTCTCCGAGGAGCTTATCTCGTGGTTTTTCTCCCAAGCTACCAGGCAAGGCAGCCTATTATTCTCCCCCCAAAATGGCTCCTGTTTTCTGGTTTTAATGGAATCGCTGCCTTCTCCTGGCCCTTTTTCCACTCTCTTTTTCTTTATTTAATTTTCTGCCCAGTGCTCTCCACCGATCCTCACATGCTGCTTTCATCATTTTGTTTCCACCGAATCCTTTTAATCATTCACACACAACAAATATATATATATATATATATATATATATATATATATATATATATATATATTATTTTCCAAATGATAAGTAAAATTCAACAGACAAGATAGTTTAGATGAAATTATTACTTAACATTTTACTTATTCTATTTTTATTTTCTTTGCATGATAAATTCTTATAAAACATAAAAATAACGTAAATAGCTCAAAATATAACGAACTAACTAAGAAAAGACGAGTGAATTTGATATAAAAATATATATAAATATGATCCGATCAAATACCCCCACACTTAGCTTTTGCTAGTCCTCGAGCAAAACAAAGAAAACAGAAAAAGTAATAACATGAAAAACATTAGCTTCCTCCTATTTGACCCTCATAGAATTTCATTTGAGAACATAAATTAGCAAGAACCATAGTTAGCACCAAACAAACTAATCCAAGTTCATCTTCCTTATTCAAATATTAGCCGTAATCTTTAAATCATCCTTGAAGTGTAGTGTGTGAGATAGCCATGCTAATGCAATTTCAAGTTTTTATTTTTTAAAAAAACCATATGCAAACCAGCAACCTTCTCACGGGATATGCACTCAATCACACATGTGTTTAGTTTTAATGTGTTTCGCTCAAAGAAACAAATGTGAAAGTTCTACCATAAGCTTGCATAAAGATCACTTCTCCACAATCATAATTGCAAAACTTAAATCAAGAGGACTTTTATTGGATGGAATGAGGCTTAGGGATAGGGCTATTGAAACGAAAGAATAGGAAAACACAAGTTCCAAGCTACATTGCAAGCAATTCTTTTAGTTGAGATTTATAAGAACTCAAGTTCTCCAGTGATTATTCTAGCACTTCCAACCACACCCCTAAACTGAAACTTTAAAAACTTTTTTATTTTCTTCGTATACAATCTTTCTTTTTCTTTTCTTCTTTTCTTTTTTTTTTTTTTTTTTTAAGAATAAATACAAACATGAAATACCCCCACACTTATTCTTTTGCCAAACTCCTTCCAAGTGCTTCATAAACATTTCTCATAAGACAGTCTCAAATTGCTCGCTTGGAAAGGGTAAGGAAACATGTTTGAGGTATAAGGGTAGACATATCTGGTGATAAGAAATAAAAGGCTCCACATATACGGCTCAAATTGGCAATCTAATGATATCATTTTTCTATGGGAAACATGTTTATTTGGGCCATGGTGGTAAACCTATGCCTCTATCATTTTCAAGTTCATGCAATCAATGACAAATATTTCGAAAGATCGTTACGCAAGTTCTAGAGATGTATCTCACATAAGTTCATCACACATGAAAGAATGGGAGTGTATGAAAAATGCACACACTTTCAATAGGCTCAAAAACTCACATAGGATGTATATGGTCACTAAATTCACATATGAAGCTTTAAGTCATGCTTTAGTTTCACATCAACAAGGCTATGTGCATTTGGTTTTTCAAAGAATGATCAAACATGTACAATACTAACAAGAGAATTAGGAATTTCACATAACATATGTTAACTAAGTTCTTGATCATCATGGTTCAAATTTAATCCAATTATATCATTGGGTCGGGAAACTAACAAAAATCTAATTTAAAACAATAAGGAAAACAAGACAATATTTTTGGATTTTTTTAAATTTTCCGAAAAAATTAAATAAAACAAAACTAATTAAGAAAACAAAAAGCAATAACATGGAAACAAATGAAACCAGTTCAAAGTCGAAGGTACAAAAATTTTCAATTTGGTCATTTTTTTTTAATACTCGATACCCCCACACTTAAACTAGACATTGTCCCCAATGTCAGAAAACAATAATAAGCAAATAAAAATATAAAAATAAAAATAAAATAAAATTACTAAATGAAAAGAAACAAAATAAAGCAAAAGGGCTGAAAACTTCCCTAATTTGCAGAAAACTCAAGCGATGACCCCCAAGCTTAAATTCTGTAATCAACTTCAAGGGTGGAAATAACCGAAAGTTCTTGCAAAGAAAAGAAATAAATCAGTTAAGCACGCAAGAAAATATAGAAAAATGCAAACGAAAAATAGAAAATGAAAATAAAAGACAATGAAAAGAACTAATAGGCGATCATTGGTCGCTTGTTGATTTTCCACAGCTTTCATCTTGAACTGGATGGGTCTCCTTCTTGCAAGTGCTCCTCAGCTTAGTTGAGGATGAATCAGCACGTTGTCTCCACATGCTTCAAGTAGTCCGGTCTCCACGCAGGTGTGGCATCTTCTTGAACTCTTGGATCAACCCAGACTCATCTGCTCTTCGAAGCAACTCAGACTCCTCCTGCTTCGTCTGTGAGGTACTTTTGCTTTTGAAGAAGCACCTCTACACAAGTTTATTTTTGAAGTGGGTTGGGAGGGGTCTGAGATGAGTACTCGAGAGCAAGACTAGGTAAGCAATCAGGATCTCACTTTCTCCATGTTCTTCAGATGAAAGTGAGGAGAAAACGTGATATGAGATACTTTTGCTTTTAACCTTTTTGATATGAAATACTTTTGCTCTGGATGATTTGTTTTCTGGGGTGATCCAAGGGATGAAGAACACTGAGTAACTCGAAAGCTTTCTTTGGGAAGACATTATCGGAGATGAAGAGAGGTTGAGAGGTTGAGAGGGTGTGAAGGTGTGCCTTTGATGTGGAAGGTGAAGGTCGAACTTATAGAAATTTGGCTTCACAACCGGAACTATTCCTTCACTATTTGTCGGCAGCCGGTGGATGGATGAACAGTGCCCGTTACGCGCTTTCTGACAAAGCGTCCGTATTTTCCGCGAAGCTGACTGCGCATGCGACGAGTGACGACAAACTGGAATGATGATCTTTTGAAAACCGGGGTTCAAATCCGGGTTCGGCTCGTGGTTTTCGCAACGCTCCAAGCTGCATGTGACGCAGGTGACGACAAACTCGAAAAGCTGAGCGCCTCGTGATGCCTGAGTCACGCCCAGCTTTTGATAAAGGATTCCGGCATTTGAGAAAGGTGTCTGGCTCTTTCGATTTGCGCGAGGACGCGTCTTCAACCTCAGAGGAGCGCCTCTCTTTGATTTGCTTCTTTTTATAGAGGCGCTAATTCTGCTCCACCTCACACTTGAACTACCTTCCTCAAACACTTCTGCACTCTTAATCTTTCCGAACTCTTCCTCCTCAACACCTTCTAAAAATGTCTTGCCCTTCCGACCGTCGCCTAAACTTGAATGTCGGGGAAGACGATGACTCGTCTTCTCCGAACAACATTTGGAATCTGTCCTTCATATCCCTCAATGGTCCTCTTACAGTCGGGGACACAATGATGAGGAATGAAATCACCGCTACGGTGATTGCCAGAAATCTGCTCACTCCAAGGGACAATAGGATGCTATCTAGGCGGTCGGACGAGCTGGCCGTTCAGGAATCTCTGGCTCTCAGCGTCCAAAGTGCAGGCTCAGTTTCGAACATGGGCCAGGGCCTGCTTGCCCGGTCTCGTCAAGTGGAGTCACTGATGGCGGAGGTGGCCAGTCTTCGGCAGGAGGTCAGAGGACTCAGGCACGAGAACAAGGAGTTGCACATGCTTGCAACTAGTTACTCGACCAGCATGAAGAGGAAGCTGGACCAGCTACAGGAGTCGGACGGTCGGATCCAGAGTGATCATGAAAGGTTCATGGCGCTACTCCCGCGGTTTATGTTGCCTTCGTCCTCGGGAGTTGCACCAAGCGTTCCGGCCCCGGAGATTCCAACTCTGGCTCTTCGTCTTCCCGGAGCTCCGTCGACCTCTCAGGCACCACCTACCTAATGACCAATGATTGCAATTAGTTTTTCGTAATATTGTAAATTTATTTATGCTTTTAATGTTTATTTAAATAACTAAATATATATGGATATATATATTACTAATATTATTATTATTATTATTATTATTTTTAAGTTTATTTTAAGCAAATTAAAATATGTAAAGCAAAATATGTAAATTAATGTAAAAAGACTTTATTTAACCGCACTTAAAATAAACATTGCCCTTAATTTATTTAAACACAAAATAAACAAAAATCAACCAAACAACACAACTAACTAAACAAAACAAAGATTGCAAAGTAAAGGCAATAAAGAGTAGGGTTAAGAAATGCAAATCTGGTTGCTTGGGTTGCCTCCCAAGAAGCGCTTGATTTAACGTCTTTAGCCGGACGAATCTTTCCATTAACCTCCCTTCGGCTCCAAAGCATTGAATTTATCTTTCAATGGGAGGTGATACTTGAAATGATTCGGCAATGGTTTGAATTCTCTGGTGGGTGCCTGAATCATCAAAATTAGAGACATGTTAGTATAAAATAAAATAAAAATTAAAATTGGAGAAGATGGCTTACTATCTTTCTCCGACTCAAAATCAATAACAAAAACCACATTTTTGGACATTTCCGGGATTTTGAACTGGGCCAAGTTTAGTATGATGGTTGTGGCCTGTCCCGTGTCATCAAACTCAATTTCTTGGGCCTCGATTGTCTGCACAGCCTCTTTGATCTTTTCAACGCATTTTCCAGCCACTTTGATATCTTGAATCATTTTTCTTGGTGCACAAGGTTCTTTGAACGTTTCAACCTCATCGGGAATTTGTTTTGGTGCACCTAGAATTGGGATATCACTTTGGACCTTTGGAAGAGCTTCCACCATGTCTTTTTCACTTTCTTCGTTATTTGGAATTAAAAACCTGCAAGGAAAAGGGACATTTAGTGGAATAATGTTAGAATGAATTTCATTTGGAACATCATTACCGAAGTTGGACAACATAGGGACTTCAGGGGTTTGAGACAAGAATTCGTCTAAACTGCCCAGGTCGTCCTCCTCATCTTCTTCTTCCAAAGTGATGGCTTCAGCAACTTCAACTTCCTCCATTGAATTTGCAAATGTGGAGTTGGAGAATTCACGTTGCTCTTGAATCTGTGCCTTGATTTCCACAATCTGCCCCATTTGATTATTCAATTCTCCCATCTCCTTGGTTTGATTTTCTACTTCCTGGTTCAAAGAGATGAGTAATTGAATAATATTATCATTATCCACAGATGTACCTGAATTGAATTGGGCTGATTGTTGTGGTGGCTGTGACGATTCATATGGCCACTGATAGAACTTTTCCGATGGCGGCAATTGTTCCTCTTGTTGTGAAACCCTGCGTCAAAGAGATTAGTCCTTCGAGAATTTCATTATAATTTACGGCCATACTTTGATTTGATTGGAATTGTTGTGGGGAGTGCTGTGGTGGCTGCATAGGTCTTGAATAGAACTCGTCTTGCTGCCTATATCCACCTTGTTGAAAATGTTGAGGTTCATCCCACATTTGATTTGAATAATCCCTCCAATCCGAATTGCAAGCGTTGGAATACATATTGCATCTTGATTGATCATAGCCTTGATATCCCCAATCATCTTCATTTTCAGAAAATTGAGGATATTGATGAGTTTGAAATCCTTGCCCATAAGGCACATCAAGTGTAGGGACACTTGGCATTGTGGTCCGTTCGGCATGCTGCGACAATTTAGAAGTAAGATTTGCCAATTGAGCTTGAATACTAGCAAAATCCATATCTTACTTCTCTAGTACCTTAAATCAAGAAAAAGAACTAAATCAAATATCAAAAGTAAAAGACATAAACACAAATATAAAAATAAAAACAAACAAAAATAAAGGGATTAGCAAAGTTGCTAATCCCCGGCAACGGCACCAAAAATTTGACGGGATTTTAAACCGCACAAATTTAACCCTCTTTTTGACAGTTGTAGTAAAGATGTAAGTAGGGTATCATTCTAGGCCGGGGATTAGGAGGGATTGCTAATCTACTCTAAATTAATTTAAAAATATTAAACAAGACTCAAAAACACAAAATTAGGCTAAAAACTCTAATACTCGAAACACACTTAAAATGACTCAAAATAATAAAAAAAATCAAATTAACTCAATCTAGACACTAGGAATTAAAATGGACGGAAATTAAATTAAAAGATTAAAAATAATAAAAACAAACTAAATAATACAATTTAATAATGGGGGGGGGGTTTGGTTTTGACGAAACGTAAATAAACTTAAATAAATCATAGAATTGACAAAAACATAAAATTAAGGTGAATGGATAGGCGACGGATTGGCTAGAGGGTTTTTCTCCACACAAGACACATATGCAATCTAAATTGACCTTCAGTTGTTCTTTCAATAAATTGTAAATCTCAACACCCCAAATTAATTAGGTACGCTTAAATTAACCTTCAGATTTTCCTTATGTTATTGAATTGGATGAACAGCATACAACAACTCAAATTATTCCCCAAAAGTTCCCTACGTGAAAAGCACAATAGAGATACGATTAAAGATCATTATGTTCTATGAAAATCATAAGTGTTGACAAGGCATTCGTAACTATGAACAGCATGATACGTTTGCCAGGAATTTACTTAACGCGATTGTGACTAGCAACCTTCACTACTCATGAATATAAGTTTATAACGATTAGGTGAAATTCACTTATATTCTAGCATCAAATTCATGCATGTAAATTAAGTATGCATTCTTAATCGACATACACAAATAAGTTATTAATCAAGCAGTTAAGCAAATTAAATCACAACTCAGAAATCACAACTGAAGGTATTAATTCAAATTACAAATATAATCATGGCTTCGAATTAACCTCTAGCCAAACACAAATTAATTACACATATTTATAACTTAAAACAGAAATAAAAACATAAGTTTGGAGGATTAAACCGAAACGGAGAGTGTGCAAGATTTCCTCCGTGTGGCTGACTGCCTTATTTCTCGCTGCCTAAGGCAGCACCGTGCGTAAGTTCTCGGTGATTCCTTTCCAATCCCCGTGCTTTCCAGCTGCCAAGAAAAGGACGGCTGGGAGGAGACGCTTGGCAGCTTCCCCTGCTCCTTCTGGTGTTCTCCAATCCCTCAGCGCTGCTCCGTGCGTCAGCCCCCTCCACGTTTCTCCAAATGGCAGCGAGAGCTCACCTTGGTCCGAGGCTGCCAAATGGATTCTCCCCGCGCTGCCAAGAGGCAGCCCTCATGATGATCCTCTCCCAACCGACTCGGTGCTGCTCCCTTCAGATCCGCAGGCTTGCGCCTGCCCTTTTTTTTATTTTGTTTTCTGTCTTCTGATCAACTATCCGAGGAGCTTATCTCATGGTTTTTCTCCCAAGCTGCCAGGCAAGGCAGCCTATTATTCTCCCCCCCAAATGGCTCCTGTTTTCTGGTTTTAATGGAATCGATGCCTTCTCCTGGCCCTCTTTCCACTCTCTTTTTCTTTATTTAATTTTTTGCCCAGTGCTCTCCACCGATCCTCACATGCTGCTTTCATCATTTTGTTTCCACCGAATCCTTTTAATCATTCACACACAACAAATATATATATATATATATATATATATATTATTTTCCAAATGATAAGTAAAATTCAACAGACAAGATAGTTTAGATGAAATTATTACTTAACATTTTACTTATTCTATTTTTATTTTCTTTGCTTGATAAATTCTTATAAAACATAAAAATAACGTAAATAGCTCAAAATATAACGAACTAACTAAGAAAAGACGAGTGAATTTGATATAAAAATATATATAAATATGATCCGATCATTGATTCAGACACTTCATTCTTGGTTTAATCACTAACACATTTGACATTCTAAAACAATTTTTAAGAATGCCCAATTAATTGTTCAAAACTACTAAATGAATCAAGAGTGATCTTTGATTATTGTGGTTTAAGTGATAACCATACAAGAAACGTTTTTCTTGTTTCTGATATTACTATAATGTGATCTTCCTTTTCATCAAGAAAGGAATCTCTAGACCTTTGTCAATTCATATAGAATTCATAGGTAGACAATTAGAACCAAATCTAAAGATTCATTGTATCCTTCTATGTCCAACATATGAGATCTATCCATAATTGATAAGTCTAAAGTTTTGTTTATCACATTACAATAAGTGATATAAGTCTTGTATCTCAACTAGGATACAACAAGACAATATTCAATTCATAACACTACTTTTAAGGAAATATCTTATATATTAGAAGGCATACATCACATTACATTGATGTGATGATTCAAACATTCAAAAAAATGTTTTAATACAAAAAGAATTAGCTCTATACATTTAGAGACTAATTAATATTAAAACTCTAGTCATTTAAATCCCCTTCAAGATGCATAGGTTTATGTAAGATGCATCACAAATTATTTTATTGAAGAACAAAGTTAAGGAGTAGATTTGTACCTCTTGATCTACTCTTAAGACCAAGGATGCACCACCTCCAAGATCTTTGCTCCTCAAAGTCTTTGAGCCTAGCCTCCCTCCTTGCCTCCTCCACTTTGAAAGATTGAGTGCTCCAAGGTTCCCTTCAAGTTTCCAAAGAGGAAACCTCTAAAGATCCTCACCCACTAGTGTAGTGAGAAGGATGAAGGAATAACCAAAGGGGTGATTAGATGATTAGCTAAAATTACCCCCAAGGTGGCCGGCCACTTTTGTGTTCTAGAGAGATATTTTCTTTTTCTCTATTTTGTTTTTGAACACACAATAACCCTAAGTGAGATATTTGCTATAATGTTGCTTTTATAGACAAAAGGAAACAAGTCAACATTTGACCTTCTCACCTCCTCATTGTGGCCGGCCCTTAGTGTGATTATTTGGGCTTTGGGCTTTTATTATTTCAAGTCACCAATGCTTGAATAAATGCCCAATGGGTTTAGGCCCAACGGGCCCAATTAAACTTGAACGTTTCTTTAAGCCCAAAACAATCTTTTATCGCTTTTATGATTTCTTTAGACTTTCTAAATTAATCACCACACTTCATTAATCCAATTAATTATTTCCATCATCCATTGGTTACTCACTACAAGAGTGTATTGGTGAACAATCTTTTAGGTTCTAATTAGCAAGGCAGTGAGATGATTGGTATCAACCCAATTGATTTAATCCAATCACTTAATGAATTAAAACTTACTTTTAATTCACGTTCTCCTTTGACGATTACAATTAATCATCTAGAAGAACTCACAAGCCATGAGTGACATCTAAACATATGTCATGGCTACCCAAGCTAATGTAGAAGTTATTCAGAGAACCTATTCAGTTGGAATTACAACGCAATTCGATCCTTCTCTAATACAATACTCTTAATCACTTCACTAGGGTATGGATGTACTATGTCAAACCCCTAATGTGATTATACGTTCTTATATGATTCAATTGAGTTGTATAGGAACGCTTTCCTTTACTACGCTCGATACTTCGGCCGAAGATTCCCGAATCATATCTTAGACTATTCATCCTCTCTTAACGAGGATTAGAGATCCCTTGTTGATCATTCACATGCTTACATGTTTAGATAGCTTGACCCCGACAATGCCGTGGACTCTCCAATGGAATGCCATTTGACATGATCAAAGATCAAGGACCTAACCATTAGACATCTATGATGTCTCAGGGCAAAGGATTACTTACATTATTCCAACTATCAGAGTTACTTGCTTGACATGTGAGTAGACCTCCATGCAAGTACTCTCGTTCGATTGTGTTCAGTGAACTCATTCCCTAATGAGCACCTACATACCTGTCTTAGTGTCACTACACGAATGGGATGAGACTTTCCATCCTTCCATTTGAAGTGGACATAGTATGTACTGATCTATGCATTGTCAGTATCCCTCCGACAATCCTATAACCAGGAACCTTTTGGACATGATGGTTATGTGAAGAAGGTCTCTGTAGTCTAACATCATTAGATTACTTCTTCCATCCATCCATTGTCCATGGATTCACTATTTGGGACATATTTCGTTCATTGAGATAGTCCAAATTAGTATCTTTGCCTTCTGATGTATAAGAGTCATATAACACATCAATGCAATGTCCTGAAAGGTTTCTTCCAAAGATTGGCAAAAGGAAACAAGTCAACATTTGACTCTCTCACCTCCTCATTGTGGCCGGCCCTTTGTGTGATTATTTGGGCTTTGGGCTTTTATTATTTCAAGTCATCCAATGCTTCAATAAAAGCCCAATGGGCCCAATTAAACCCGAACGTTTCTTTAAGCCCAAAACGATCTTTTATCGCTTTTATGATTTCTTTAGACTTTCTAAATTGATAACCACACTTAATTAATCCAATTAATTATTTCCATCATCCATTAGTTACTCACTACAACAGTGTATTGGTGAACAATCTTTTAGGTTCTAATTAGTAAGGCAGTGAGCTGATTGGCACCAATCCAATTGATTATATTTAATCCAATCACTTAGCAAATTAAAACTTACTTTTAATTCGCCTTCTTCTTTGACGATTACATTTAATCATCTAGAAGAACTCACAAGCCATGAGTGACATCTAAACATATATCATGGCTGTTGGAAGTATGCCCTGAAAGTCAATCTTTGGAAGAAACCTTTCAGGACATTGTATTAATGTATATATATGACTCTTATACATCGGAAGGTGAAGATACTAACTAGGAATATCTCAATGAACGAAATATGTCCTAAATAGTTAATCCATGGACAATGGATAGATGGAAGAAGTAATCTAATGATGTTAGACTACAGAGACCTTCTTCACATAACCATCATGTCCAGAAAGTTCCTGATCATAGGATTGTCGGAGGGATACGGACAATGCGTAGATCAGTACATACTGTGTCCACTTCAAATGGAAGGATGGAAAGTCTCATCCCATTCGTGTAGTGACACTAAGACAAGTATGTAGGTGCTCATTAAGGGAATGAGTTCACTGAACACAATCGAACGAGAGTACTTGCATGGAGGTCTACTCACATGTCAAGCAAGTAACCCTGATAGTTGGAATAATGTAAATAATCCTTTGACTTGCGACATCATTGATGTTTAATGGTTAGATCCTTGATCTTTGACCATGTCAAATGGCATTCCATTTGGAGAGTCCACGGCATTCTTGGGGTCAAGCTATCTAAACATGTAGGCATGTGAATGGTCAACAAGGAATCTCTAATCCTCGTTAAGAGAGGATGAATACTCTAAGATATGATTCGGGAATCTTCGGCCGAAGTATCGAGCGTAGAAAAGGAAAGCGTTCCTATACGACTCAAATGAATCATATATGAATGCATAATCACATTAGGGGTTTGACATAGTACATCCATACCCTAGTGATGTGATTAAGAGTATTGTATTAGAGAAGGATCGAATTACATTGTAATTCCAACTGAATAGGTTCTCTAAATAACTTCTACATTAGCTTGGGTAGCCATGACATATGTTTAGATGTCACTCATGGCTTGTGAGTTCTTCTAGACGATTAATTGTAATTGTCAAAAGGAGAACGTGAATTAAAAGTAAGTTTTAATTCTTCAAGTGATTGGATTAAATCAATTGGATTGATGCCAATTATCTCACTGCCTTGCTAATTAGAACCTAAAAGATTGTTCACCAATACACTCTTGTAGTGAGTAACTAATGGATGATAGAAATAATTAATTAGATTAATTAGGTGTGGCGATTAATTTAGAAAGTCTAAAGTAATCATAAAAACGATAAAAGATCGTTTTGGGCTTAAAGAAACGTTCGGGTTTAATTGGGCCCATTGGGCTTTTATTCAAGCATTGGATGACTTGAAATGATAAAAGCCCAAAGCCCAAATATCCACACTAAAGGCTGGCCACTTTGAGGAGAGATGAAGTCAATTGTTGACTTGTTTCCTTTTGTCTATAAATACAACATTATAGGAAATATCTCACTTAGGGTTTTTGTGTGTTCAAAACAATTTAGAGAAAAAGAAAATATCTCTCTAGAACACCAACAAGGGCCGGCCACCTTTGGGGATTTTTAGCTAATCATCTAATCCCCCCTTAGGTTATTCCATCATCCTTCTCACTACACTAGTGGGTGAGGATCTTTAGAGGTTTTCTTCTTGAAAACTCTAATAGAACCTTGGAGCACTCAAACATACAAAGTGGAGGAGGCAAGGAGGAAAGCTAGGCTCAAGGACTTTGAGGAGCAAAGGTCTTGGAGGTGGTCCATCCTTGGTCTTAAGAGTAGATCAAGAGGTACTAATCTACTCCTTAACTTTGTTCTTCAATAAAATAATTTGTGATGCATCTTACATAAACCTATGCATCTTGAAGGGGATTTAAATGACTAGAGTTTTAATTTTAATTGTTAACATGCTTCCGTTGTTTTCGTATATATATTTTGATTTATATATGCATGCTAGTCTAATGAAATCCCTAATGAATCTCATAAATTCCTTCCAGTGGTATCAGAGCCAAAGGTTTATGTATGATATGTCCTTTTGGATTTTATGCATATGGGTTTTAATTTTATGTTTTGACATAAATGTTCTTCATTTAAAGTATGTTTATCATTTGTTTTTCAAGGGTTGAAAAAATGTTAATCAATAGTTGAGAAAGGTATGCATGTAAAAGGGTGTTTTAGATGCATAAATGAAGAATGAGTTTAGGACAAAAAATTGGGGTTTTTTGGGTCAAGGGGGCACGGCACAAAATGGGATTTTGCATGTGTTTGTGTTTTTTATTTTGAATCACACACACACTCTTTGGTGCTAGGAAAAAGTGTTCTTGTCACTTGTGTTTTTGGTTTTGTGAAGAAATCACCAAGAATATGAAAATCTTGAAATTATGTTCATGGTTTTGTTCTTGGTGTTTATGTTTTGATTTTGGTGAAAATGATTTTATTTAAGCTTATAAAATTGTTTTATGGATTTGGGTGATATACTAATCATCTAAATCTTTCCATAATGTAATTTTAATCCTAGACTACTCTAGGATATTTTCCTCAAAATCTTTACAAAATATCCTTAAAGCAAAACCAAGTGACAAGCAAAATTTGATTTTTCTTACATGCATTGAATTATAGCATGGTGGGTGAGACTTTGCTTCTCCCCACCATAATGGCCGGCCACCCTATGACAAAACCCACATGGGGGGTTTTGTGTTTTTGACAAAAAAGGTTGTTTTACTTTTGAGTATTTACACTTTGGCCCCTAACTTTTGCATATTTGCATTTAGGCCCCTACTATTTGAAAAAGTTAAAATATTTGATTTTAATTTTGTTTATTGCTTAAAATCATCATTTAATTATGCCCATATGCACTAAATCTATTTCTTTATGTTGCATTCCTATTTGATTATTTAATGTGATTAAGTAGTTAGAAAATGGTGACTATGGACTTATGCCTTAAACGATAATTGAGCTATAAGAATAAGGCGCTAAACTCAAATTGTTTGAACCTTGAGAATGTGTTTAATTACTATTTTAATTGGACCTTATAATGTTTGACATTAATCTATCTCTCCCTCTTAGTATATGTAATTTGTAGGAATTTGTACAAATCGGTTTGTAATTCTTATTACTTCTTAATCCCTTTTTAGTTAGTGGATTCCCTCTAGTACTAGACTAGAGTTTCTTTAACTATTGGTAAGGAGACATATTTAAAAGAGGGTTTTGACATGAGACAAAGATTAAATGGGTCCAATGCCCAAATTAGCAATGATTGATTGTCTTTCATTTCTAATGGCTCAATGAAAATGTTTTAATTGGATTGATAAGCACGTAATTAAATTGACACAATATCCCCGAGTTCATATTCAACAATGTTGGCTCATTGTTGCAATAACCAATTAAGTCCATGGTCATCCAAGAGCCTAAGATAACTATAAAGTCCAATTTCAAAGGATTGCAAAACCATAGTAGTAGTAGTTACTTCCAATATTTGAAAAATTCGTTTTTTGATATTGATTTGTTTTTCTCAAAACAAATAGTGGGAGTATCATACGCTAATGAATTTAATTAATAGTTATGTATATCTCCAATAATTTGAAAAATGTTTTGATATTGATTTGTTTTGTGAAAACGAATAGTGGAGATTACATATGCTACTAATTTCATTAAACTTTGGACTAGTAGTTATAATAGGACACAATTTATTTAAATATGTTTAAATAAATAAAATTGATGAGACCTTAAAATCCCTCAACCAACATGCAATATTAAGTTGAAAAACGTAGATGTGCTTTGAACACTTCTTCGTGGCCTTCCACCATGGTAGGCTCCAATCGTTTATGACTTGTGCACCGCCTTCACCCTATCATGGGGGAGTGCAAAGTACATGCTTATAAGTTAGGAGGAGTCTATTTAAAAAGCATTTTGATGTGGTGAAAAATAGGCAACGAGTGTAGCCAACATCGTATCATCGTGAGGTTATACTTGGACCCCTATCTAAACCGGCATGGTGGGAATGAACTTAACTAAGAAGAAATGGTGCCAACATCGTATCATCGTGAGGCATTCTTCTGTAGAGGCCAAGCAGATGGGTAATCACAAAACGTTGTTGTGAATGGGTAAATGTACCCTCTCATTATTATTTTGCTAGCCAACATCGTATCATCGTGAGGTGAGCTTGGTAATAGTGAGCCTCCCATAACCCGCTAGGAGCTTTCTTTGAAACCTCCCGGATTCCATCATGGGGGATATGGAATTTGCCAAAAATGGTGGGTGATGTCATTCGGTTTAAAGACCCGAATCGTATGACTTAATCAACAATCAAACTAATTTATTTATTGTTTATGTATATAGATATGGTTGGAAGCACACTCGCGAAAATACTCGACAAACATTGCCTTGAGGGGCACAATTTCCCATCCTGGTATCGTAATGTCAAGATTCTCCTAATGTTGGAGAAGATTGTTTACGTCCTAGACAAGGCCCCACCTCACATACCTCTTGGGCCTGACGCCACTGAGGATGAACATGCTAAGTATGAAAAGCACGTTGAGGACGATACGCAAGCCAAGTGCTATATGTTGGCTTCCATGAATGAGGAGCTACAGAGACAGCATGAGGGCATGGACAGTGCATCTTCCATCATACTCCATCTTAAGGAGTTATATGGTGAAGGGACGCGCAATCGTCGCTTCAACACTGTCTGTGAACTTGTCAAGACTAAGATGGTCAAGGGGGCTCCAGTGCATCAACATGTACTGAAGATGATAGGATTCATAGAACAACTGGAGAACCTTGGAACTCCACTTGACGGGGAATTGGCCCAGGACTTCATTTTGGCTTCTCTTTATGATTCATTTTCGCAGTTCGTAATGAACTACAATATGAATAAGATGGATAATACTCTCTCTCTGAGTTGCTAAACATGTTAGTGACTGCTGAGAAGACTATGAAGAAAGAGAACGTTGTAGGGACTTCTGCAGTAGTCTACAACAAGCCATCCTCTTCCACTCCTAAGCCGCAAGGCAAAGGAAAAGGGAAGGAGAAGAAGTCTACCACTCCTAAGCCGAAAGGTGGAGTGAAGAAAAAGAAGGCAATGGAGCCCAAGGGGACTTGCCACCACTGTGGAAAGGAGGGGCATTGGAGGAGGAATTGCAGGTTCTACCTAGCAACTCTAAAGAACAAGCCAAAAGGTATGGTTTAATGTTCTTATCTTCAATTCTAATTGTTAGATCTTCTAAATGCTTATATTTGATATAAAGTGCTAATCACTCGTATAAATTGTATATAGGTGAAGGAGGCAAGTAGAAGAACAAGCAAGGAAGGTGGAGAAGGGTTCGGCCACCAAGTTTTTGCTTACTACTTAGGAAGTTTAATTTAGGCATTTAAAGAAAGTCTTTGAAACTTTCTTATTTTGTAAAGAACTTATTATGTGGCTTTATATGATGTAAGACCACTATTAGTGCCTAAATGAAGGCATTTAATTAGTCTCTAAATGTATAGAGCTAATTCTTTTTGTATTAAAACATTTTTGAATGTTTGAATCATCACATCAATGTAATGTGATGTATGCCTTCTAAATATATATGATAATTCCTTAAAAGTAGTGTTAAGAATTGAATATTATCTTGTTGTATCCTTGTTGAGATACAAGACTTATATCACTTATTATAATATGATAAACAAAACTTTAGACTTATCAATTATGGATAGAAATCATATGTTGGACATAGAAGGATACAATGAATCTTTGGATTTGGTTCCAATTGTCTACATATGAATTTTATATGAATTGACCAAGATCTAGAGATTCCTTTCTTTACGAAAAGGAAGATCACATTATGGTGATATAAGAAACAAGAAAAACGTTTCTTGAATGGTTATCACTTAAACCACAATGATCAAGATCACTCTTGATTCATTTAGTAGTTTTGAACAATTAATTGGGCATTCTTGAAATTGTTTTAGAATGACAAGTGTGTTAGTGATTAAACCAAGACTGAAGTGTCTAAATCAATAAAATGTTTAAAGACTTTAGTCACTTAATAACAAGACATCATCTTAGTGAAGATTGAAATAAATGAGCTTGAAAGGTTTTAAAGCTACTACACAATGTCCTCTACCCGTATACTCCACGTTTATACAATTTTGAATGTATGAAGTGATTTCTCATTAAAGTCATGAGAAATAGTGGGAGGTGAGAAATTGGATATAAACATGAATATGATTGTTTTATAGTTGTCTAAACAATGATAGTGCATGACTATTATTGAGAGTTTGAAATTTTAATTGTTAAAGACTCAAGCTCTACAAACATTAAAAATTCTATGTTGTGTGACATTTAAAGAATAGTCTTTAAATGTTGGTTTCGTCAACCTAGCATAAAATGGTTATATGTTGGGAGTTGTCCATTATTCTCTTTTATGAGAACAAGCTAATAACGAAGCATATGGACAAATTTTGATGAAACAAAAGGAAATAGTATCAAAAATGAGTCACAACATATAGTTTAACAACAAGACAATCCAAGTTCGTCACCTTATGTAACTATGACGCTCTATGTAGTTTTGATAAAGAATTATATCAACCACGTAGAAGGAATGGTTGAGTTTCTATATCCTTAGTAGAAGCTATGCTTTCACTAAAGACATAGATAATTCTCATATGACTATATTAAAGTCGTAGTATGACTACAACTTAAAAAATGGTGTATGACACCACATATAATTTAAATGAATGGACTTGATAGAACGAGTCACACATTTCAATAGGAATTACTTAAAGAAGGAATTCTTTTGTGTATTGATCGGATCATATTTATACATATTTTTATATCAAATTCACTCGTCTTTTCTTAGTTAGTTCGTTATATTTTGAGCTGTTTACGTTATTTTTGTGTTTTAATAGAATTTATCATTTAGAAAATAATACTTATATATTTATATATTTATATATTTATATTAATATATATAATATAATGTGATGATAGGAAACGGTGGAAACACAATCATGAAAGGCAGCATAATGGAGAGGTTTCTAGTGGAGGGCCTCGGGCAGATTTGAAAAGAATTAGAGCTGCCCTTAAGGTAGCTGCCAGCTTGGAGAGAAAGAGAATCCGAGGGGGAGAACTGAAAGGGGATAGCGCTGAAGAAATAAAAGGGGAGCACCGAGACTAAAATGGAGGACAGAAAACCTTGAGGGGAAAATAAAAAGCTGCCTCTTGGCAGTTTGAGGGAGAGCAGCGCAAGGCTGCCTCGGTGCAAACTAAAAGGCCAAGCAGCGCCAGCGCCTTGGGGTGGCTTTGCGCAGCCAGAGAAGAAAAAAAAAAAAAAAAAAAACGTGAAGGCAGCAAAGCTGCCAAAGTCAGGTGGCGCGGAGAAACAAGGAAAGAAGTCAAAGCTGCCCTTGCAGCTTAAGAAGCTTGGGGGATAATCAGAGGGAGAAGAATCCGAGAGAGCTGCTTTGGCAGCATTACAAGGAGGCCTCGGTGGCAGCCTGTAAAAGGAACAGCGGCGAGAAACCAGCAAGCACCGAGAGCAAGACTAGTCTAGACACGGTGCAATTGAAAACACAAGCACAGAAAATCCCCAATTTGGTTTATCTTCTCCAACTTATGTTTTTAATTTCTGTTTTTAATTTATAATAATGTGTAATTAATTTATATTGGCTAGAGGTTAATTCGAAACCATGGATATATTTGTAATTTGAATTGATTACATTCAGTTGTGAATTCTGAGTTGTGATTTAATTTGCTTAACTGCTTGATTGATAACTTATTTGTGTATGTTGATTAAGAATGCATACTTAATTTACATGCATGAATTTGATGCTAGAATATAAGTGAATTTAACCTAATCGTTATGAACTTATATTCATGAGTAGTGAAGGTTGTTATCCACAATCGCGTTAAGTAAATTCTTGGCAGGAGTATCATGCTTTTCATAGTTACGAATGCCTCGTCAGTATTTATAGTTTTCACAAAGTTTAATGATCTTTGATTGTATCTCTATTGTGCTTTTCACGTAGGGGACTTTTAGAGAATGTGTTAAATTGTTGTATGCTGTTCATCCAATTTAATAACATAAGGAAAACTTGAAGATTAAAAAAGTGCTGTTCACGGTTAATCTGGAGTATTGAAATTTACAATTTATTGAAAGAACAACTGAAAATCAATTTAGGTTGCTTATGTGTCATGTGTGGAGAAAAACCCTCTAGCCAATCCGTCGCCTATCCGTTCATTTTTAAGTTTATGTTTTTGTCAATTTGTAATTTATTTAAGTTTAATTTATTTCGTCAAAACCAAAATCAATCCCCCCATTATTAAAATATTATTATTTAGTTAATTATTTTTTATCTTTTAATTTAATTTCTGTCTAATTAATTTCTTAGTTTTTATTTTAAATTGTTTTCATTATTTTGAGTCATTTTTAGTGTGTTTCGAGTTTTTAGCTTAGTTTGTATTTTCTAGAGTCTTGAGTTGTTTTGAGTCTTTTGAGTTTTTTAGTTTATTTGTTAGTTTTATTTTGAGTTATTTTAGTTAAGTGTTTTTATTTTAGTTTAGTGTTTTAAACTTTGTTTTTACGTTTTTAATTTATTTTAGAGGTTTTAGGAAGCCCTCCTAATCCCCGGCCTAGAACGATACCCTACTTACATCTATACTACATCTGTCAAAAAGAGGGTTAAATTTGTGCGGTTTAAAATCCCGTCATGTATGATTCGTTTAAATAAACTTGTGTTAGCTAGGGTTGTTGATAGTCTCAAAATGGTTGAGACATCATTAATAAGCTAATGGATCTCAATAATTGTTAATAGATCCAATACAAGTTAATGGGAGCAATATGCATTCAATCAAAGAAAAAGTAAGTGTTAAATTTTTGATTGAATACTTAGTTACAACAAGGCCAATGGGAGTGATGTCATAATTTGAACAACAATATATATATGAATGAAGTCTATTTGATAGACTTGATAAATCATAAATGTTGCTCAAAGATGACAAAATAATGATACGGTCAATTTTGAAGTATTGACTTGAAATAGGACTAATTGATATAGCAAGGCTATGTCAAGGATGTTGTAAGGGGAAATCAAATCACAAAATGTTGAAAGAGAAGGTGTTTTTCTATGATAGAAAATCACTTTCATATCCCTTATAATGAATGTGTCATAAAATCACAAAAGGGACACATGTATGGACTTGTGAGTAGATATCCAAAGGTGAAGAACCACATGGGTTGTCACTCTAAGATATTATTGTATCCCAGGATCAGAACCATAGCCACTGAAAGAGTATTATTGCCTTTAAGAAAGGAACATCAGAGTGGGACTCTGGAAGCGTGCATTCACTTAGGTTATGAACCAAAGTGAAAAATAATCCATTTTAGCAAATGGAACTACATAATAGATGAAGTACTAATCATATAAATGTATTGTTAGTATTGTACTACAATAGTCTCAAAGATTGGAGCAAAGTTTGTATAAAGTATGCAAACGAAATATATATTGATATATAGTTTTAGAAACTGCTTCAAAAGGTGTTTTGAATAGAAGGGGTTCTTGTAGAACATCCAAACCATAAGGTCGTTAGTTGGACACTACGACGTAATGGGGCGATAGCTCAAGCCATGGAATCAAGGTCTCATCAAAGTATCCGAACACGAGAAAGAGACATCATCAAATGTTTTGGAAACATTTGATAAGTAAATCCCTTTTAGAGTTAAAAGGGGATTTTATACATAACCAAGTGAACCTACGAGCATAAGCTCACTCAACTAGTATATATAAGATACACTAGTGATTGACTTTAGTGCAAGTGGGAGATTGTTGGAAGTATGCCCTGAAAGTCAATCTTTGGAAGAAACCTTTCAGGACATTGCGTTGATGTATATATATGACTCTTATACATCGGAAGGCGAAGATACTAACTAGGAATATCTCAATGAACGAAATATGTCCTAAATAGTTAATCCATGGACAATGGATAGATGGAAGAAGTAATCTAATGATGTTAGACTATAGAGACCTTCTTCACATAACCATCATGTCCAGAAAGTTCCTGATCATAGGATTGTCGGAGGGATACTGACAATGCATAGATCAGTACATACTGTGTCCGCTTCAAATGGAAGGATGGAAAGTCTCATCCCATTCGTGTAGTGATACTAAGACAAGTATGTAGGTGCTCATTAAGGGAATGAGTTCACTGAACACAATCGAACGAGAGTACTTGCATGGAGGTTTACTCACATGTTAAGCAAGTAACTCTGATAGTTGGAATAATGTAAATAATCCTTTGACTTGCGACATCATTGATGTGTAATGGTTAGATCCTTGATCTTTGACCATGTCAAATGGCATTCCATTTGGAGAGTCCACGGCATTCTTGGGGTCAAGCTATCTAAACATGTGGGCATGTGAATGGTCAACAAGGAATCTCTAATCCTCGTTAAGAGAGGATGAATACTCTAAGATATGATTCGGGAATCTTCGGCCGAAGTATCGAGCGTAGAAAAGGAAAGCATTCCTATACGACTCAAATGAATCATATATGAATGCATAATCACATTAGGGGTTTGACATAGTACATCCATACCCTAGTGATGTGATTAAGAGTATTGTATTAGAGAAGGATCGAATTACATTGTAATTCCAACTGAATAGGTTCTCTGAATAACTTCTACATTAGCTTGGGTAGCCATGACATATGTTTAGATGTCACTCATGGCTTGTGAGTTCTTCTAGACGATTAATTGTAATTGTCAAAAGGAGAACGTGAATTAAAAGTAAGTTTTAATTCTTCAAGTGATTGGATTAAATCAATTGGATTGATGCCAATCATCTCACTGCCTTGCTAATTAGAACCTAAAAGATTGTTCACCAATACACTCTTGTAGTGAGTAACTAATGGATGATAGAAATAATTAATTGGATTAATTAGGTGTGGCGATTAATTTAGAAAGTCTAAAGTAATCATAAAAACGATAAAAGGTCGTTTTGGGCTTAAAGAAACGTTCGGGTTTAATTGGGCCCATTGGGCCTAAACCCATTGGGCTTTTATTCAAGCATTGGATGACTTGAAATGATAAAAGCCCAAAGCTCTAATATCCACACTAAAGGCTGGCCACTTTGAGGAGGTGAGGAAGTCAAATGGTGACTTGTTTCCTTTTGTCTATAAATACAACATTATAGGAAATATCTCACTTAGGGTTTTTGTGTGTTCAAAACAATTTAGAGAAAAAAAAAATATCTCTCTAGAACACCAACAAGGGCCGGCCACCTTTGGGGATTTTTAGCTAATCATCTAATCCCCCCTTAGGTTATTCCATCATCCTTCTCACTACACTAGTGGGTGAGGATCTTTAGAGGTTTTCTTCTTGAAAACTCTAAGAGAACCTTAGAGCACTCAAACATACAAAGTGGAGGAGGCAAGGAGGAAAGCTAGGCTCAAGGACTTTGAGGAGCAAAGGTCTTGGAGGTGGTCCATCCTTGGTCTTAAGAGTAGATCAAGAGGTACTTATCTACTCCTTAACTTTGTTCTTCAATAAAATAATTTGTGATGCATTTTACATAAACCTATGCATCTTGAAGGGGATTTAAATGACTAGAGTTTTAATTTTAATTGTTAACATGCTTCCGTTGTTTTCGTATATATATTTTGATTTATATATGCATGCTAGTCTAATGAAATCCCTAATGAATCTCATAAATTCCTTCAATGGCTACCCAAGCTAATGTAGAAGTTATTCAGAGAACCTATTCAGTTGGAATTACAATTTAATTCGATCCTTCTCTAATACAATACTCTTAATCACATCACTAGGGTATGGATGTACTATGTCAAACCCCTAATGTGATTATACGTTCTTATAGGATTCAATTGAGTCGTATAGGAACGCTTTCCTTTACTACGCTCGATACTTCGGCCGAAGATTCCCGAATCATATCTTAGAGTATTCATCCTCTCATAACGAGGATTAGAGATCCCTTGTTGCGCATTCACTTGTCTTCATGGCTAAGTGGCTTAACCCCGACCATGCCGTGGACACCCGCGGATGGAGTGACTTTGACATAATCAAAGATCAAGTACTTAACCACAAGACAACGACGATGTCTCAGGTTAAAGGATTATTTACATTATTCCAACCATTAGAGTTACTTGCTTGACATGTGAGTAGACCTCCATTCAAGTACTCTCGTTTGATTGTGTTCAGTGAACTCATTCCCTTAATGAGCACCTACATACCTGTCTTAGTGTCACTACACGAATAGGATGAGACTTTCTATCCTTCCATTTGAAGCGGACATAGTATGTACCGGTCTATGCATTGTCAGTATCCCTCCGACAATCCTATGACCAGGAACCTTTTGGACATGATGGTTATGTGAAGAAGGTCTCTGTAGTCTAACATCATTAGATTACTTCTTCCATCGATCCATTGTCCATGGATTCACTATTTAGGACATATTTCGTTTATTGAGATAGTCCTAATTAGTATCATTGCCTTCTTATGTATAAGAAACATATATACATCAATTCATTGTCTTGAAAGGTTTCTTCTAAAGATTGACTTTCAGGGCATATGTCCAACAATCTCCCACTTGCACTAAAGTCAATCACTAGTGTATCTTATACATGCTAGTTGAGTGAGCTTATGCTCGTAGGTTAACTTGGTTATGTATAAAATCCCCCTTTTAATTTTAAAAGGGATTCACTTATCCAATGTTTCCAAAACATTTGACGATGTCTCTTTCATGTGTTCGAATACTTTGATCAGACCTTGATTCCATGGCTTGAGCTATCGCCCCATTACGTCGTAATGTCCTACTAACGACCTTATGGTTTGGATTCAATCATTGGTTCTAAAAGAACCCCTTCCATTCAAAACACCTTTTGAAGCAGTGTCTAAAACAACATATCGACATATATTTCGTTTGTATACTTTATACAAACTTTGCTCCAATCCTTGAGACCATTGTAGTACAATACTATCAATTCATTCATATGATTAGTACTTCATTCATTATGAAGTTCCATTTGTTAAATGGATCATTTTCACTTTGGTTCATAACCTATGTGAATGCACGCTTCTAGAGTCCCACTCTGATGTTCCTTTCTTAAAGGCAATAATACTCATTCAGTTGCTATGGTTCTGATCCTAGGCTATAGCAATATCTTAAAGTGATAACCCATGTGGTTTTTCACCTTTGGATATCTATTCACAAGTCCATACATGTGTCCCTTTTGTGATTTTATGACACATTCATTATAAGGGACATGAAAGTGATTTCCTATCATATAGGAAAATGCTTTCTTAAATCTTCAACATTTGTGATTTAATTTCCCCATATAACATCCTTGAGATAGCCTTGCTATATCAATGAGTCCAATTTCAAGTCTATACTTTAAAATTGACAGTGTCATGTCTTGTCATTTTTCGAGTAACATCCATGTTTTATCAAGTCTATCAAATAGACTTTATTCATATCTTGTTGCTCAAATTATGACATCACTCCCACTGGCCTTGTTGTAACTTAGCATTCAATCAAAAACTTAACACTTATATTTTTTTTTTTGATTTGAATGTATATTGCTCCCACTAACTTGTCTTGGATCTATTGACAATCATTGAGATCCATTAGCTTATTAATGATGTCTCAACAATTTTGAGACTATCAATAACTCTAGCTAACACAAGTTATTTAAACGAATCATACATAAAAGAATTCCTTCTCAAGTAATTCCATTTGAAATGTGTGACTTGCTTTATCAAGTCTATTCATTTATATGGTGTCATACACCATACTTCAAGTTTTAGTCATACTAAGACTTTAATGTAGTCTTATAAGAATTATCCAAGTCTTTAGTGAAAGCAAGGCTTCTACTAAGGATATAGAAACTCAACCATTCCTTCTAGGTGGTTGATATAATTCTTCATCAAAACTACATAGAGCGTCATAGTTACATAAGGTGACGAATTTGGATTGTCTTTTTGTTAAACTATATGTTGTGACTCATTTTGAAACTATTCCCTTTTGTTTCATCAAAATTTGTCCATATGCTTCGTTATTAGCTTGTTCTCATAAAAGAGAATAATGGACAACTCCCAACATATAACCATTTTATGCTAGGTTGACGAAACCAACATTCAAAGACTATTCTTTAGAATGTTTACACAACATAGAATTTTTAACGTTTGAAGAGCTTGAGTCTTTTAACAATTAAATTTACAAACTCTCAATAATAGTCAAGTACTCATTATTTAGACAACTATAAACCAATCATATTCAAGCTTATATCCAATTTCTCACCTCCCACTATTTCTCATGACTTCAATGAGAAATTACTTCATACATTCAATAATGTATAAACGTGGAGCATACGGGTAGAGGACATTGTGTAGTAGCTTAAAAACCTTTCAAGCTCATTTATTTCAATCTTCACTAAGATGATGTCTTGTTATTAAGTGACTAAAGTCTTTAAACATTTTATTGATTTAGACACTTCATTCTTGGTTTAATCACTAACACACTTGACATTCTAAAACAATTTTAAGAATGCCCAATTAATTGTTCAAAACTACTAATTGAATCAAGAGTGATCTTGATTATTGTGGTTTAAGTGATAACCATAAAAGAAACGTTTTTCTTGTTTCTTATATCACTGTAATGTGATCTCCCTTTTCATCAAGAAAGGAATCTCTAGACCTTTGTCAATTCATATAGAATTCATAGGTAGACAGTTGGAACCAAATCTAAAGATTCATTGTATCCTTCTATGTCCAACATATGAGATCTATCCATAATTGATAAGTCTAAAGTTTTGGTTATCATATTACCATAAGTGATATAAGCCTTGTATCTCAACTAGGATACAACAAGACAATATTCAATTCATAACAATACTTTAAGAAATTAAGATATTTAGAAGGCATTCATCACATTACATTGATGATAGGTTCATATTTATATATATTTTTACATCAAATTCACGTGTCTTTTCTTAGTTAGTTCCTCATATTTTGTGCTATTTACTTTGTTTTTGTGTTTTATAGAATTTATCTAGTAAAGAAAATAAAAATTGAATAAGTGAAATTTTACGTGTCAAATTCGTCAAAACTACCTTACTCACTTATTTTTCTTTGTTTATGTTTTCGATTCGGATTAGAGTGATTGTAATTGGGTTGATTTATTTTATGTGTTAATAATTAAAGAGAGGTGGCTGCCTTTGGCAGTCGGTGGAATAAAGAAGCAAAAAAAAAATGATGAAAGGCACGGGTGGGCTCGGCAATAAGAGAAACAAAAGAAATAAAAAGGCACTACAAAGCTGCCTTGGCAGCGTGAGGGTTTAAAAGATATCAAAAGAAAGGGCAGCACATGCAATGGGCACAAACACAAGGCAGATGGAAAGGCAGCTCACGGGGGCTGTTTTGCTTTTCCTGAGCACCGAGTAAAAAATAATTAAAAAGCTGCCTTGGCAGCTGGAGAGCAGAAGCGCAAGAAATATAAGAAAATGGAAGGCAGGCTACGGAGAGGGGGAGAGCGGACAGTAGGAGGGAGCTCCTGGGGGAGCTCCTCGGAGCTGAAAAGAGGGAGGACGCTGCCTCTGGCAGCTTGGGGAAACAGAAATATAAAAATAAATCAAGAAGGGTGAGCTTGAAAACCTCGGGGAAGAGAGGAGGCAGCTTGAAAGAAAAGAAGAAAATTAAAAAAAAATATATAAAGAAAAGGACGCTGCCTCTTGGCAGCGGGAAGGAGAGGCGCACAAGCTGATAGCTCGGAGCTGCCTTGCTTGCGACAGCTTGCGAGGGGGAGAGCTGCCTTTGGCAGCTGAGGGACGAAATAAAACAGAGAAAAGTAACCTCGGGAGAAAGAAGGCTGCCTGGCAGCGCACGGAGCGTGAGAAGAGGGGAGGAGTGCTGCCAGTCAAAGGGCAGCGCAAATCAAACAGAAAAGAGGCCAGGCCTCGGGGGAGAAAACCAAGCTGCCCTTCTGTTTTTCAGAAGGCAGCGCACAAACCGAGTGTACAGTGCACAGAATCAAGCCAGGAAACACGGCACAGAAAGGAAACCTGTGCACTCTTCTTATTCGGTTTAATCTCTCCAAACTCATATGTTTTATTTTTGTCTTAATTTATAAATAATGTGTAATTAATTTGTTTTGGCTAGAGGTTAATTCAAAGCCATGGATATATTTGTAATTTGAATTGGTAACTTCAGTTGTGATTTCTGAGTTGTGATTTAATTTGCTTAACTGCTTGATAGATAACTTATTTGTGTATGTTAATTAAGGATGCATACTTAATTTACACGCATGAATTTGATGCTAGAATATAAGTGAATTTCACCTAATTGTTATGAACTTATATTCATGAGTAGTGAAGGTTACTATCCGCAATCGCGTTAAGTAAATTCCTGTCAAACGTATCATGCTGTTCATAGTTACGAATGCCTTGTCAACACTTATGATTTTCATAGAACATAATGATCTTTAATCGTATCTCTATTGTGCTTTTCACGTAGGGAACTTTTGGGGAATAATTTGAGTTGTTGTATGTTGTTCATCCAATTCAATAACATAAGGAAAATTTGAAGGTTAATTTAAGCGTACCTAATTAATCTGGAGTATTGAAATTTACAACTTATTGAAAGAACAACTGAAGGTCAATTTAGATTGCATATGTGTCTTGTGTGGAGAAAAACCCTCTAGCCAATCCGTCGCCTTTCCGTTCACCTTTATTTTATGTTTTTGTCAATTTTATAATTTAATTAAGTTAATTTATGTTTCGTTAAAACCAAACCCCGCCATTATTAAATTATTTTATTTGGTTAGTTTTCATTATTTTTAATCTTTTAATTCAATTTCCGTCCATTGATAGGATCATATTTATATATATTTTTACATCAAATTCACGTGTCTTTTCTTAGTTAGTTCCTCATATTTTGAGCTATTTACTTTGTTTTTGTGTTTTATGTGATTTATCTAGCTAAGAAAATAAATATAGCACTAGTGAAATTTTAAGTAATAAATTCGTTATTTTTACCTTGCTCACTTATTTGATTTTTGTAACTTAAGAAAATCAAGCAGAAATTAATATACAAGTGCGGGGAATGATTAGAGAACATGGAGATGCATTTGAATGAGAAGTGAAGGGCACATGCAAGACACGGCTAGCTGGACAGAATGATGAAAATGAGGGCTGCTCATAATCATAAGGGAGGTAGGACACGGTGAAGCTGAAAGAAAAAGCAGCAGAAAATAATAAAAAAAAATAATAGAAAACAGAAAATCAGTCGGTGGTGAGCTTGGTGAGCTGGAAGGCAGTTTCGAGAGGGGAAAAACAGAAAGATAACGGAGAGAAGAAGCAAGGAGGACTCCCTTGGTTGGTCTCGGACAGAGAGAAGGCCGACTCTCTCTCGGCATAGAGAAGACGCCAGAGGAGCAGTGAGGAGGCTGCCTATTCGCGCAGCCAGGGGAATAAACAGAAGCAGCGTGAGCTGCGGCACCGAGTCAGAAAAGAAAATAAAATAAAAAAATTAAAGAATAGAGGGGGGCAGCGCCCTATTTGGAAAAACAGAAGTTGCCATTGGGTAGTCTCTCGGAGCAGGAAGAAAGAGAGAGGCCACGATCGACACGATCAGTCTATCCAACAGAAGCAAGGAGATTGGCAGCGAGGGATGGAAGTCACGCGGAAGGCAGCTTACGGAGAGCACCGAGAGCAGCCTTGGTGAAAAAATCAAAAGGGCAGCAGCGCCCTTGGTTCCCCGCAAACTCCCGAGAGCTCCTTGCTGCCTTAAAGGAAAAACATGGTGGAGAGTGACACGGTGCCAGCGACTGGAACAAAACAGAGAGCACTCTCCCTCTTCGGTTTTATTTTTCTTAAACTCATGTTTAATTTAATTTACCTTTTAATTATGTTAAACATGTGTAACTAATTTCTGTTTAGTTAGAGGTGAATTTGAAACCATGGATATATGTTTATTATGATTTGATTTACTCCAGTTATGAATTTATAAATGTTTGGATGTGGTTTACTATTCTGTTTTGATTAAGAACTTGTTTATGTATGTGGGTTGAGGGTCGACACTTAATTTGCATACTTAGACTTGATGCTAGGATATAAGGGAATTTCACCTAATCGTTATGAACTTGTATTCATGAGTAGTAAAAATCGCTAGTCACGATTGTGTTTAGTAAACCCTAGGTTGGATTAACATGCGTATTCCATAGTTATGAATGCCTAGTCGATGTTTATGATTTCCATTGAACCTAATGATCTTTGATATGTCTCTCTATCATGCGTATTCCATAGTTAGGGAACTTGATAAGAATAATTTGGTTGTGATGCGTATCCCGTCCAATTCAATGAATCTAGGGAAATCAGAAAGTTAATTTAAGCAGACCTAATTAACTTGGAACATTGTCATTCATTCGTTTGTTGAATTCATAACTGGAAATCAAATTATATGCATATGTTCATGTGTGGATAAGGACCCCTCTAACTAACCTCCCATCATTTTATTTCATTAAAATATATTTTCTTTGAAGTTTATTTTTAAGTTTCCGTTTTAAATTAAATTTCACAAAAACCAATCCCCCCATTTATTTTAAAGTGTTAGATTTGTTAGAAATCATTTTAGTTTGTGTTTTCTAGAGTCTTGAATTATTTTGAGTCTTTTGATTTATTTTAGTTTATTTGTTAGTTTTATTTGAGTTATTCTAGTTAAGTGTTTTTATTTTAGTTTAGTGTTTTAAACTTTGTTTTCACGTTTTTAAATTAATTCAGAGTAGATTAGCAATCCCTCCTAATCCCCGGCCTAGAATGATACCCTACTTACACCTATACTACAACTGTTAAAAAGAGGGTTAAATTTGTGCGGTTTAAAATCCCGTCATCCATTTCAATTCTTAGTGTTTAATTTGAGTGTTTTCATTATTTTGAGTCAATCTAAGTGTGTTTCGAGTTTTTAGTCTAGTTTTGTGTTTTTGAGTCTTATTTAATATTTTTAAATTAATTTAGAGTAGATTAGCAATCCCTCCTAATCCCCGGCCTAGAACGATACCCTACTTACATCTATACTACATCTGTCAAAAAGAGGGTTAAATTTGTGCGGTTTAAAATCCCGTCAATTGATATGATGATTCAAACATTCAAAATGTTTAATACAAAAAGAATTAGCTCTATACATTTAGAAGCTAATTAAATGCCTTCATTTAGGCACTAATAGTGGTCTTACATCATATGAAGCCACATAATAAGTTCTTAACAAAATAAGAAAATTTAAAGACAATCTTTAAATGCCTATTAAACTTCCTAAGTAATTAGCAAAAAGTATATGGTGGCCGAACCCTTCTCCACCCTTTCCTTGCTTGTTCTTCTTCTACTTGGCTCCTCCACCTATATACAATTTATACAAGTGATTAGCTCTTTATATCAAATATAAATTTTTAGAAGATCTAACTATTAGAATTGAAGATAAGAACATAAACCATACCTTGTGGCTTGTCCTGAAGAGTTGCAAGGTATAACCTGCAATTCCTCTTCCAATGCCCCTCCTGAAGGATTATTTTGAGAATGCATGTTCATTTAAGCAACATCGTTAGCATGCAATTAACAAATTAAAGGCGGAATCATGCTTACATGCACTTAAAACAAAACATTACCCATGAATGTTCAAAGCCTAGTAGTTTGGTGAACCAATAAACAACTCAAAACAAAGTGAGTTGAAACTTATACCTTTGTAGATTCCTCTTTGCATACGCAAAGGCTAATCACCCAAAGAGAGGGCCTTCAATCCTTGCATCTTAAATCTATGGATTTGGTTGGATGAAAAGGTTTCTCTAAGTTCCCAAAATTGGGAACCTCTAAGTCTCCACACCAAGGTTAGATTTAAGAAGAGATGAGTGACCTTGAGGAAGTAAGATTGCTAGCTATTTTCCTCAAGGGTGGCCGGCCTCTTTAGAGAGAAAAGAGAGATTGTGTTTCTCCAATTTCCCCCAAAAAGAACCCTTAATGAATTTTGGCTATAAAGTCATATTTATACCTTAATTCATTTGAGTGGCAAACTTGTAAATAAGTCCAAGTTCACTACCCTCTCTAACATGGCCGGCCTTAGGGATTTTATTGGGCTATTTGGGCCTTTGTAAATCATTATTCATTAAGTTGTCATACAACTTAAGTTAATGGACTTGACGTTCGAAGCCCATTGGGCCTTAAGGTCCAAAACTATCCCGAGGTCTTTAACGAACTTATTCGTTTGATTAATTAACATATTAATTAATCCTTGCCATAAATAATTAAACCATTTAATTATTCTTACTCATCTCCGTTGAATCTTCAATCTTTACCTTACACGGTGTACGATCCATTAGGTTCCTTTTAGCGAGGCAGTGGGCGATTAAAACTCTTTTCAATCGATTGTGAATTTGAAACTTCTTTCAATTCTCCCTTTAGTGTTTACACACGTTTAGGGCTTCCACAAACCATGAGTGACACCTAGCAGCATATCATGGTTACCCAAGCTAATCAGAAGAGGTGGAGAACCTATTCAGTTTAGGATTACAAATGCAATACGGTCCTTCTCTAATACAATACTCTTGACCACATTGTTTGGTTTGATAGTTTATTCATGTCTACTATCCAATGTGAATCTTGTGCTTATATGATTCCCTTGAATGTGATTTGGAACGCATTCCTAAATCTCATTCATACTCTGATTAGAGATTTTAATCATATCATAGAGTATTCTCCCTCAAACGGTTTGAAGGTTAGAGATCCCTTGTTGCTCATTCACTTGCCTCCATAGCTAAGTGGCTTAACCCCGAAGATGCCGTGGACACACCAGATGGAGTGACGTTTGACATAATCAAAGATTAAGTACCTAACCACAAGACAGCTGTGATGCCTCAGGTCAAATGACTACTTTGCATTATCCCAACCATGAGTCCTCATGTGACATGAGTATGAGAACTCCTCGTTGATCGTGTTCAGTGAACTCATTCTCTATCGAGCACCTACATGCTTATCTTGGTGTCACTCACACCAATGACTCGAGACTAGTCACTCTCCCTGAGAGAAGACATAGCATATACTGATCTTAACGGACTGCCAATGCCCAATTGGCAATCCTATGATCAAGAACATTTAGGATGTGTCTACGAAAGAATGGTCTCATGAATCTAACCTCTTTAGATCTCATTCTCCCAATCACATATTCCTTGGACTTATTGTTCAAGCATATAACATTTATATGAGACGGCTTAAAACAATAATCTTTGCCCTTCTATTAAACTAGATTAGTTTAACATGTGAAATGTCCGTAAAGTATCATCATATGATTGGTTTTAGGGCACATTTCCAACACCTCCTTTCCACAGTGGTGGCAAGTCCCCTTGGGCTCCATTGCCTTCTTTTTCTTTACTCCTCCTTTCGGCTTAGGAGTGAATGACTTCTTCTCCTTCCCTTTGCCTTTGCCTTACGGCTTAGACTTGGAAGATGATGGCTTGTTGTAGACTACAGCAGAAGTCCCTACAACGTTCTCTTTCTTCATAGTCTTCTCAGAAGTTACTAACATGTTTAGTAACTCAGAGAGAGTACTATCCCTCTTATTCATATTGTAGTTCATTACGAACTGCGAGAATGAATCAGAAAGAGAAGCCAATATAAAGTCCTGGGCCAATTCCCCGTCAAGTGGAGAACCTAGGGTCTCCAGTTGTTCAATGAATCCTATCATCTTCAGTACATGTTCATGCACTGGAGCCCCATTGACCATCTTGGTCTTTACAAGTTCACAAATAGTGCTAAAGCGACGGTTGCGCGTCCCTTCACCATATAACTCCGTAAGATGGAGTATTATGGAAGATGCACTGTCCATGCCCTCGTGCTGTCTCTGTAGCTCCCCATTCATGGAAGCTAACAGATATCACTTGGCTTGTATGTCATCCTCAACGTGCTTGTCATACTTAGCACGTTCATCCTCAGTAGCCTCAGGGCTAAGAGGTATGTGAAGTGGGGCCTTGTCTAGCATGTAAACAATCTTCTCCAACATTAGGAGAATCTTGACATTACGATACCATGATGGGAAATTGTGCCCCTCAAGGCAATGTTTGTCGAGTATTTTCGCGAGTGTGCTTCCAACCATATCTATATACATAAACAATAAATAAATTAGTTTGATTGTTGATTAAGTCACACGATTCGGGTCTTTAAACCGAATGACATCACCCACTATTTTTGGCAAATTCCATATCCCTCATGATGGAATCCGGGAGATTTCAAAGAAAGCTCCTAGCGGGTTATGGGAGGCTCACTATTACCAAGCCCACCTCACGATGATACGATGTTGGCTAGCAAAAATAATAATGAGAGGGTACACTTACCCATGCACAACAACCTCTTGTGATTACCCATCTTTTTGGCCTCTAGAGAATGATGCCTCACAATGATACGATGTTGGCACCATTTCTTCTTAGTTAAGTTCTTACCCACCATGCCGGTTTAGATAGGGGTCCAAGTATAACCTCACGATGATACGATGTTGGCTACACTCGTTGCCTACTTTCACCACATCAAATGTTTTTGAATAGACTCCTCCCGACTTATAAGCATGTACTTTGCACTCCCCCATGATAGGGTGAAGGCGGTGTACAAGTCATAAACGATTGGAGACTACCATGGTGGAAGGCCACGAAGAAGTGTTCAAAACATCTCTACGCTTTTCAACTTAAAATTGCATGTTCGTTGAGGGATTTTAAGGTCTCATCAATTTTATTTATTTAAACATATTTAAATAAATTGTGTCCTATTATAACTACTAGTCCAAAGTTTAATGAATTTAGTAGCATATAATATCCCCACTATTCGTTTTCATAAAACAAATCAATATCAAAACATTTTTCAAAATATTGGAGATATGTATAACTACTAATTGTATTCATTATAGTTTAGTAGCGTATGATACTCCCACTATTTGTTTTGAGAAAAACAAATCAATATCAAAAACGAATTTTTCAAATATTGGAAGTAACTACTACTACTATGGTTTTGCAATCCTTTGAAATTGGACTTTATAGTTATCTTAGGTTCTTGGATGACCATGGACTTATTGGGTTATTGCAACAATGAGCCAACATTGTTGAATAAGATCTCGGGGAGGTTGTGTCAATTTAATTACGTGCTTTCAATCCAATTAAAACATTTTTCATTGAGCCATTAGAAATGAAAGACAATCAATCATTGCTAATTAGGGCATTGGACCCATTTAATCTTTGTCTCATGTCAAAAAAAAAAACTTCTTTTAAATATGTCTCCTTACCAATAGTTAAAGAAACTCTAGTCTAGTACTAGAGGGAATCAACTAACTAAAAGAGATTAAGAAGTAATAAGAATTACAAACCGATTTGTACAAATTCCTACAAATTACGCATAATAAGAGGGAGAGATAGATTAATGTCAAACATGATAAGGTCCAATTAAAACAGTAATTAAAACACATTCCAAGGTTCAAACAATTTGAGTTTAACGCCTTTTCTTATAGCTCAATTATCGTTTAAGGCATAAGTCCATAGTCACCCATTTTCTAACTACTTAATCACATTAAATAATCAAATAGGAATGCAACATAAACAATTAGATTTAGTGCATATGGGCATAATTAAATGATGAGTTTAAACAATAAACAAAATTAAAATCAAATATTTTAACTTTTCCAAATAGTAGGGGCCTAAATGCAAATATGCAAAAGTTAGGGGTCAAACCGTAAATACTCAAAAGTAAAAACAACTTTTCTCAAAAACACAAAACCCCCACATGTGGGTTTTGTCCTAGGGTGGCCGGCCACATGGTGGGGAGAAGCAAAGTCTCACCCACCTTGCTTTAATTCAAGATAAGGAAGAAAAAACCAAATTTTGCTTGTCACTTGGTTTTGCTTTAAATATATTTTGTAAAGTTTTTGAGGAAAATATCCTAGAGAAGTTTAGGATTGAAAAACCTTTTGGGAAAGATTTGGATGATAAGTTTATCACCCAAATCCATAAAACAATATTATAAACTTAAATAAAATCATTTTCACCAAAAACAAAACCATAAACACCAAGAACAAAACCATGAACATAATTTCAAGATTTTCATATTCTTGGTGATTTCTTCTCAAATCCAAAAACAAAAGTGACAAGAACACTTTTTCTAGCAATTAAGTGTGTGTGTGAGGTTCAAAACAAAACACAAACACATAGCCAAAAAATCCCATTTGTGCTGTGCCCCTCCTTTTGTCCCAAAACCCCAAATTTTGTTCTAAACTCACTCTTCATTCATGCATACAAAACACCTTTTTGCATACATATCTTTTTCAACTATTGATTCACATTTTTCAACATTTGAAAAACAAAAGATAAACATACTTTGAATGAAGCATTAATATATCAAACATGAAATTAACACCCATATGCATAAAATCCAAAAGGACACATCATACATAAACCTTTGGCTCTGATACCACTTGAAGGAAATTTATGAGATTTGCATGGGATTTCTATTGACTAGCATGTATATACAAATCAAAATATATATACGAAAACAACGGAAGCATGTTAACAATTAATATTAAAGCTCTAGTCATTTAAATCCCCTTCAAGATGCATAGGTTTATGTAAGATGCATCAAAAATTATTTTATTGAAGAACAAGGTTAAGGAGTAGATTTGTACCTTTTGATCTACTCTTGAGACCAAGGATGGACCACCTCCAAGACCTTTGCTCCTCAAATTCCTTGAGCCTAGCCTCCCTCCTTGCCCCCTCCACTTTGTGAGTTTGAGTGCTCCAAGGTTCTCTTAGAGTTTTCAAAGAGAAAACCTCTAAAGATCCTCACCCACTAGTGAGAAGGATGAGGAAATAACCAAAAGGGTGAAAATATGATTTAGCTATTTTTCCCTTAAGGTGGCCGGCCTTTTTTGTGTTCTAGAGAGATATTTCCTTTTTCTCTATTTTGTTTTGAACACACAATAACCCTAATGAGATATTTGCTATAAAGTTTCTTTTATAGACAAAATGAAACAAGTCAACATTTGACTCTCTCACCTCCTTATTGTGGCCGGCCCTTTGTGTGATTATTTGGGCTTTGGGCTTTTATTATTTCAAGTCATCCAATGTTTGAATAAAAGCCCAATGGGCCCAATTAACCCCGAACGTTTCTTTAAGCCCAAAACGATCTTTTATCGCTTTTATGATTTCTTTAGACTTTCGAAATTAATCACCACACTTAATTAATCCAATTAATTATTTCCACCATCCATTAGTTACTCACTACAAGAGTGTATTGGTGAACAATCTTTTAGGTTCTAATTAGCAAGGCAGTGAGGTGATTGGCACCAATCCAATTGATTATATTTAATCCAATCACTTAGCAAATTAAAACTTACTTTTAATTCGCCTTCTTCTTTGACGATTACATTTAATCATCTAGAAGAACTCACAAGCCATGAGTGACATCTAAACATATATCATGGCTACTCAAGCTAATGTAGAAGTTATTCAGAGAACCTATTCAGTTGGAATTACAATGTAATTCGACCCTGGTGTGAGAATTACTTGACACACAAATTAAACCCTATTGATGACAATTGTAGTAATGATGTAAGTAGGGATCGTTCTAAACCGGGGATTAACTAGGGATGCTAATCAATAAATATAAGACTCAAAAACACTAAACTAGACTCTAGAAACTCAAAACTAATTTAAAACACTCAAAACATCAAATAATAATATAAAAAAAAACTCAATTCTAAACTTAACAAGTGATTTGGACGAAAATATAACTTGAAAAGACTCAAAAGATTTAAAGAAAACAAGTTTTGACTCTAAAAGCAAGACTTAAAAGCAAGGGGTTTTGTTTTGATGAAAATTGAACTTTAAAACTTAAACTTTGAAAACAAACTTAAAGCAAAATAGATTGTGATGAAATAGAATGATGAGAAACTAGTTAGAGGGTTCCTTATCCACACATGAACATATGCATATAATTTGATTCCCAGTTATGAATTCAACAAACGAATGAATGACAATGCTCCAAGTTAATTAGGTCCGCTTAAATTAACTTTCAGATTTTCCTAAAGTCATTAGATTGGATGATTGCATACGACAACCCAAAACATTCCCCACAAGTTCCCTACATGAATTGCATAATAGAGATACAAGCAAGAATCATTAAGTTCTATGAAAACCATAAGCATTGACGAGGCACTTGTTACTATGAATTTGCATGAAACTTATGCCAAGGATTTACTTAACACAATCGTGACTAGCGATTTTTACTACTCATGAATATAAGTTCATAACGATTAGGTGAAATTCCCTTATATCCTAGCATCAAGTTTAGGCATGCAAATTAAGTGTCGACCCTTAACCCACATACATAAACAAGTTCTTAATCAAAACAGAAAAGTAAACCACATCCAACATTCATAAATTCATAACTGGGGTAAATCAAATTATAATAAACATATATCCATGGTTTCAAATTCACCTCTAACTAAAAAGAAATTAGTTCCACATGTTTAACATAATTGAACAACAATTTAAATTAAACATTGAAATAAAAGAAAGAAAACACCTAAACGTTCCAACGATCCTTGTTGGATAGCAAGCACGTCCAAGAGCTTTCTTCTTTCTTCTTTGCCGTGCCTCAAGGGTGGAGTGATGTTTGAAGGGTTGGTTTTATGGAGGAATGGATGGGGGAAGTTTAGATATGTAGGGAGAGGCAAGGAAAGGCTTGTAGAATGGTTTATTCTTGGATGATTTGAATGAGGTTGCTACCATGGTATTTATAGGAGGAGGATGGACTTGTTTAAGCACAAATTTCTGGTGGAAGGGTTAGGTACTCACGGCAAGAGTGGGATTTATTGGTGGTGGTAGGTTTTGAGTCATCCACTTCACATGTCATGGTGAACTAAGCATTGCATCATCCACTCACATGTCATGATGAGCTAAGCATTACAACATCCACTCAAATGTCATGATGAGCTAAGCATTACAACATATTTTTAGGCCCATTGCAACATATTTTTGGGCTTCTTTGCATCAAATTCGTCCATCCTCATGCCTCCATGTTTGCACTATCCAATCTTGGCCCAAAAATGCTCTAGAATGCTCCAAATTGCTTCTTTTTGCATACTTTGACATATAAACCTACAAACACACGAAAAATGACTTTAAACACTAAATTAAGTAAGAAACATAACATAAATGTGACGGGTATTTTAAACCGCACAAATTTAACCCTCTTTTTGACAATTGTAGTATAGATGTAAGTAGGGTATCGTTCTAGGCCGGGGATTAGGAGGGCTTGCTAAAACCTCTAAAATAATTTAAGAACGTAAAAATAAAGTTTAAAAACACTAAACTAAAATAAAAACACTTAACTAAAATAACTCAAAATAAAACTAACAAATAAACTAAAACAACTCAAAAGACTCAAAACGACTCAAGACTCTAGAAAATACAAACTAAGCTAAAAACTCGAAACACACTAAAAATGACTCAAAATAATGAAAACAATTTAAATTAAACACTAGGAATTTAATTTGACGGAATTTAAATTAAAAGATTAAAAATAATAAAAACTAACTAAATAATATAATATAATAATGGGGGGGGGGTTTGGTTTGGATGAAACGTAAATTAAACTTAACTAAATTATAAAATTGACAAAAACATGAAATTAAGGTGAATGGATAGGCAACGGATTGGCTAGAGGGTTTTTCTCCACACATGACACATAAGCAACCTAAATTGATTTTCAGTTGTTCTTTCAATAAATTGTAAATTTCAATACTCCAGATTAATTAGGTACGCTTAAATTAACCTTCAGATTTTCCTTAAGTTATTGAATTGGATGAACAGCATACAACAACTCAAATTATTCCCCAAAAGTTCTCTACGTGTAAAGCACAATAGAGATACGATTAAAGATCATTATGTTCTATGAAAATCATAAGTGTTGACAAGGCATTCGTAACTATGAAAAGCATGATACTCCTGCCAGGAATTTACTTAACGCGATTGTGACTAGCAACCTTCACTACTCATGAATATAAGTTCATAACTATTAGGTGAAATTCACTTATATTCTAGCATCAAATTCATGCATGTAAATTAAGTATGCATTCTTAATCGACAAACACAAATAAGTTATTAATCAAGCAGTTAAGCAAATTAAATCACAACTCAGAAATCACAACTGAAGGTACCAATTCAAATTACAAATATAATCATGGCTTTGAATTATCCTCTAGCCAAAATAAACTAATTACACATATTTATAAATTAAAACAGAAATTAAAAACGAGTTTGGAAAGGATAAACCGAATCAGGAGTGCTAGGATTTGTGCAGTGCCGTGGATTCTGTGCTGCCCTTTCAAATCACTCCAAAGGCTGCCTTCTAAACTCTGCTGCCAAATGGCAGCTTATTTCCTTCCCTCAAGCAGCTCCCCCGGAAAGCCCACCGTCTGTGCTCTTCCACCTGGCGCTGCTCCCTAGCTGGCAGCTGTTTCTTTTTATTCTCAGCGCCTATCCTTCTTATTCTCGCGCTGCCTAGCAGCGCTTGTCCTCCCAAGAAAAATGGGCGCTGCCCTTATTTATTTCTTTTTCCGCTCCCTCTGACTTCAAGGCACCCTGCCAAGAGCTTGGTCAACAACAGCTGCCCTCCTATTTAATTTCTGTTTGTTTTTCCCTTTACTGCCCCCCGGAGAGCTCCCGCAGCTCTCCTTTGCCTTCAATTATATCCCCCCCGAGAGCCCTTCACAAGCTGCCCAAATGGCAGCTTTTTATTTTATTTTTTTAATTTTCTTTTCTTCCAGCTCCCCAAAGCTCTCTGGAGCTCCCTTCTATTCCTTTTATGTTTTCTCTTTGACCGAGTCTCCCCTCCACGTTAAGCTCCCCTCCAGTAGCCCTTTGCACCGACTCCCCTTTATTTTGTTTAATCAGGTGCCCTTTTCATTATGATCTCCACTTAGGCCTCACGTTCTTCTCTGCTTTCCACCGAAAGCATCTACACATATTATATTAATATAATTATATAAATAAATATATATATAAATATATATATATATTATTTTTAAAAAGATAAATTTTATTAACAAAGCAAGATAGTTTAAACGAAAATATTACTTAACACTTCATTTATTCTTTTTTATTTTCTTAGCGAGATAAATTTATAAAACATAAAATCAACATAAATAGTTCAAAATATAACGAACTAACTAAGAAAAGACGAGTGAATTTGATATAAAAATATGTATAAATATGATCCGATCAAATACCCCCACACTTAGCTTTTGCTAGTCCTCGAGCAAAACAAAGAAAACAGAAAAAAGTAATAACATGAAAAACATTAGCTTCCCCTTATTTGACCCTCATAGAATTTCATTTGAGAACATAAATTAGCAAGAACCATAGCTAGCACCAAACAAACTAATTCAAGCTCATCTTCCTTATTCAAATATTAGCAGTAATCTTTAAATCATCCTTGAAGTGTAGTGTGTGAGATAGCCATGCTAATGTAATTTCAAGTTTTTATTTTTAAAATCATCATATGCAAACCAGTAACCTTCTCACGGAATATGCACTCAATCACACATGTGTTTAGTTTTAATGTGTTTCGCTCCAAGAAACAAATGTGAAAGATCTACCATAAGCTTGCATAAAAAATCACTTCTCCACAATCATAATTGCAAAATTTAAATCAAGAGGACTTTTATTGGATGTAATGAGGATTAGGGATAGGGCTATTGAAACGAAAGAATAGGAAAACACAAGTTCCAAGCTATATTGCAAGCGATTCTTTTAGTTGAGATTTATAAGAACTCAAACTTTCCAGCGATTCTTCTAACACCTCCCATCACACCCTTAAACTGAAACTTTAGAAACTTTTTATTTTCTTCGTTGAATACAATCTTTCTTTTTTTTTTTCTTTTCTTCTCTTTTCTCATTTTTTTTTTTAAATATAAATATGAAATACCCCCACACTTATTCTTTTGCCAAACTCATTCCAAGTACTTCACAAACATTTCTCATAAGACAATCTCAAATTGCTCGCTTGGAAAGGGTAAGGAAACATGTTTTGAGGTATAAGGGTAGACATATCTGGTGATAAGAAATAAACGGCTCAACAAAACGGCTCAAATTGGCGATCTAATGATATCATTTTTTTTTTCTTTGGGAAATATGGTTATTTGGGCCATGGTGGTGAACCTAATGCCTCTTTCATTTTCAAGTTCATGCAATCAATGACAAATATTTCGAAAGATCGTTACGCAAGTTCTAGAGATGTATCTCACATAAGTTCATCACACATGAAAGAATAGGAGTGTATGAAAAATGCACACACTTTCAATAGGCTCAAAAACTCACATAGGATGTATATGGTCACTAAATTCACATATGAAGCTTTAAGTCATGCTTTAGTTTCACATCAACAAGGCTATGTGCATTTGGTTTTTCAAGAATGATCAAACATGTACAATACTAACAAGAGAATAAGGAATTTCAAAAAACACATGTTAACTTAAGTTCTTGATAATCATGGTTCAAATTCATCCAGTTATATCATTGGGTCGGGAAACTAATAAAAATCTAATTCAAAACAATAAGGAAAACAGGACAATATTTTTGGATTTTTTAAAATTTTCGAAAAAAATTAAATAAAACAAAACTAATTAAGAAAACAAAAACAACAACATGGAAACAAATGAAACCAGTTCAAAGTCGAAGGTACAAAAAATTTTCAATTTGGTCATTTTTTATCTTGATACCCCCACACTTAAACTAGACATTGTCCCCAATGTCAGAAAACAATAAAATGCAAATAAAAATAAAAAGAATAAATAATACGAAACAAAATAAAGCAAATAAAAATATAAAAATAAAAATAAAAAAAATATAAATACGAAATGAAAATAAACAAAATAACGCAATAGGACTGAAAACTTCCCTAATTTGCAGAAAACCAAGCGATGACCCCCAAGCGTAAATTTTGCAATCAACTTCAAGGGAGAAAATAATCAAACGTTCCTGCAAAGAAAAGAAATAAATCAGTTAAGCACGCAAGAAAATATAGAAAATTCAAACAAAAAAAAAATTGAAAATGAAAATAAAAGACAACGAAAAGAACTAATAGGCGGTCATTGGTCGTCCTTGTTGATTTTCCACAGCTTTCTTCTTGAACAGGATGGGCCTCCTTCTAGCAAGTGCTCTTCAGCCTAGTTGAGGATGAGTCAGCACGTTGTCTCCACATGCTTCAAGTAGTCCGGTCTCCACGCAGGTGTGGCATCTTCTTGAACTCTTAGATCATCTCACCCTCCGCCTTCATCAGGATGCACCTCAGACTCCTCCTGCTTCGTCTGTGAGGTACTTTTGCTTTTGAAGAAGCACCTCAACACAGGTTTATTTTTGAAGTGGGTTGGGAGGGGTCTGAGATGAGTACTCGAGAGCAAGACTAGGTAAGCAATCAGGATCTCACTTTCTCCATGTTCTTCAGATGAAAGTGAGGAGAAAGCGTAATATGAGATACTTTTGCTTTTAACCTTTTTAATATGAAATACTTTTGCTCTGGAAGGTTTGTTTTCTGGGGTGATCCAAGGGATGAAGAACACTGAATAACTCGAAAGCTTTCTTTGGGAAGACATTATCGGAGATGAAGAGAGGTTGAGAGGTTTAGAGGTAGAGAGGGTGTGAAGGTGTGGAAGGCGAAGGTCGAACTTATAGAAATTTTTCTTCCTCAACCGGAACTATTCCCGCACTATTTGTCGGCAGCCGGTGGATGGATGAACAGTGCCCGTTACGCGCTTTCTGACAAAGCTTCCGTAATTTCCGCGAAGCTGACTGCGCATGCGACGAGTGACGACAAATTGGAATGATGATCTTTTGAAAACCGGGGTTCAAAACCGGGTGCGGCTCGTGGTTTTCGCAACGCTCCACGCTGCACGTGATGAGTCACGACAAATTGGAAAAACTGAGCCCTCGTGATGCCACGTGATTGCTGAGTCAAGCCCAGCTTTTGAGAAAGGAAACGGCTCTTTTGAGAAAGGAGCGTCCAGCTTTTCCGAATTGCGTGAGGACGCGTCTTCAACCTCCGAGGAGCGCCTTTTGATCTCTGATGAGCAGGCACTCTTCATTTTCTTCTTTTTATAGAGGCACTAATTCTGCTTCACATCACACTTGAACTCCCTTCCTCAAACACTTCTGCACTCATACTCCTTCCGCTCTCTTCTTGCACTTCTTAATCTTTTAATCTTTCCGATCTCTTCTTCCGCTTCAGCAATCTTAATTTTTCCGAACTCTTTTCTTCCTCAACCCCCTCTAAAAATGTCTTGCCCTTCCGACCGTCGCCTAAACTTGAATGTCGGAGAAGACGATGACTCGTCTTCTCCGAACAATATTTGGAATCCATCCTTCATATCCCCCAATGGTCCACTTACAGTCGGGGACACAATGATGAGGAATGAAATCACCGCTACGGTGATTGCCAGAAATCTGCTCACTCCAAGGGACAATAGGATGCTATCTAGGCGGTCGGACGAGCTGGCCGTTCAGGAATCTCTGGCCCTCAGCGTCCAAAGTGCAGGCTCAGTTTCGAACATGGGCCAGCGCCTGCTTGCCCGAACTCGTCAGGTGGAGTCACTGATGGCGGAGGTGGCCAGTCTTCGGCAAGAAGTCAGAGGACTCAGGCACGAGAACAAGGAGTTGCACATGCTCGCAACTAGCTACTCGACCAGCATGAAGAGGAAGCTGGACCAGCTGCAGGAGTCGGACGGTCGGATCCAGAGCGATCATGAAAGGTTCATGGCGCTACTCCCGAGGTTTATGTTGCCTTCGTCCTCGGGAGTTGCACCAAGCGTTCCGGCTCCGGAGATTCCAACTCTGGCTCTTCGTCTTCCAGGAGCTCCGTCGACTTCTCAGGCACCACCTAACCAATGACAAATGACCAATGAACTTATTAGTTTTTCGTATTATTGTAAATTTATTTAAGCTTTTAATGTTTATTTAAAATATATATATATATATATATATATATATATGTTACTAATATTATTATTATTATTATTAATTTTTTGTTTTTTTTTTTTTTGTGTTTTTTTTTTTTTTTTTTTTTTAAAGTTTATTTTAAGCAATGTAAAATATGTAAATCAAAATATGTAAATTAATACAAAAAGACTTTGTTTATCCGCACTAAAAATAAACATTGCCCTTAATTTATTTAAACTCAAACTAAATAAAAATCAACCAAATACAACTAACTAAACAAAATAAAATGAAAGCAGTAAATAGAAGGGTTTAGGAATGCAAATCTGATTGTGGGTGATTCCTAGGCTTCCCTTCTTTATTCAAGTGCATGGCTTTATCCTTGAACGGACAGTGGTACTTGAAATGATCCGGCAATGGTTTGAATTCACGAGTGGGTGCCTGAATCATTAAAATTAGAAATATGTTAGTATAAAATAAAAATAAAATTGGAATTGGAGAAAATGGCTTATTATATTTTTCCGAAACAAACTCAATAACAAAAACTACTCCCTTGAACGTTTCGGGGACTTTGCACTTGGCCAGATTGACGATGATGGTTGTGGCCTGTGCCGTGTCATCAATCTCAATTTCATGGGCCTTTGTTGCCTCATGCACAACCGCTTGGATGTATTCTTGATATGCCCCAGCCACTTCGATATCTTCAACCATCTTTCTTGGTGCACAAGGTTCTGGAACAGCTTCAGCAAAATCTGGAACTTGATTTATTGCACCAAGAATCGGGATATCACTTTGGATCTCAGGAAGAACTTCCACAATCTGCCCCATTTGATTATTCAATTCTCCCATCTCCTTGGTTTGATTTTCTACTTCCTGGTTCAAAGAGATGAGTAATTGAATAATATTATCATTGTTCACAGATGTACCTGAATTGAATTGGGCAGATTGTTGTGGTGGCTGTGGTGGCTCATATGGCCACTGATAGAACTCTTCCGATGACGGCAATTGTTCTTCTTTTTGCGAGCCCTGCGTCAAAGAAATTAGTCCTTCAAGAATTTCATTATAATTTACGGGCATACTTGAATTCGATTGGAATTGTTGTGGGGGAGGTTGTGGTGGCTGCATAGGTCTTGAATAGAACGCTTCTTGCTGCCAATATCCACTTTGTTGAAACTGCTGAGGTTCATCCCACATCTGATCTGAATAACCTCTCCAATCCGAGTTGCGAGCGTTGAAATACAAGTTGCCGCTTGGTTGATCATAGCCTTGATATCCTTGCCCATAGGGCACATCAAGTGTAGGAACACTTGGCATTGAGGCCCGTTCGGCATTATAAGTCCATTGAGCAGTAAGCTGCGCCAATTGAGCTTGAATGTTTGCCATATCTTCATCCATTTTTACCTAAAATTAAAGAACGAAAAATAAATCAAATACCAAAAGTAAAATACACAAACACAAATAAATACACAAACACAAATATAAATAAAAACACAAACAAACAAAACAAAATGAGATAAAATAAAATAAAGTAAACACAAACAAAAAATAAAGGGATTAGCAAATTTGCTAATCCCCGGCAACGGCGCCAAAAACTTGACGGGTATTTTAAACCGCACAAATTTAACCCTCTTTTTGACAATTGTAGTATAGATGTAAGTAGGGTATCGTTCTAGGCCGGGGATTAGGAGGGCTTGCTAAAACCTCTAAAATAATTTAAGAACGTAAAAATAAAGTTTAAAAACACTAAACTAAAATAAAAACACTTAACTAAAATAACTCAAAATAAAACTAACAAATAAACTAAAACAACTCAAAAGACTCAAAACGACTCAAGACTCTAGAAAATACAAACTAAGCTAAAAACTCGAAACACACTAAAAATGACTCAAAATAATGAAAACAATTTAAATTAAACACTAGGAATTTAATTTGACGGAATTTAAATTAAAAGATTAAAAATAATAAAAACTAACTAAATAATATAATATAATAATGGGGGGGGGGGGTTTGGTTTGGATGAAACGTAAATTAAACTTAACTAAATTATAAAATTGACAAAAACATGAAATTAAGGTGAATGGATAGGCAACGGATTGGCTAGAGGGTTTTTCTCCACACATGACACATAAGCAACCTAAATTGATTTTCAGTTGTTCTTTCAATAAATTGTAAATTTCAATACTCCAGATTAATTAGGTACGCTTAAATTAACCTTCAGATTTTCCTTAAGTTATTGAATTGGATGAACAGCATACAACAACTCAAATTATTCCCCAAAAGTTCTCTACGTGTAAAGCACAATAGAGATACGATTAAAGATCATTATGTTCTATGAAAATCATAAGTGTTGACAAGGCATTCGTAACTATGAAAAGCATGATACTCCTGCCAGGAATTTACTTAACGCGATTGTGACTAGCAACCTTCACTACTCATGAATATAAGTTCATAACTATTAGGTGAAATTCACTTATATTCTAGCATCAAATTCATGCATGTAAATTAAGTATGCATTCTTAATCGACAAACACAAATAAGTTATTAATCAAGCAGTTAAGCAAATTAAATCACAACTCAGAAATCACAACTGAAGGTACCAATTCAAATTACAAATATAATCATGGCTTTGAATTATCCTCTAGCCAAAATAAACTAATTACACATATTTATAAATTAAAACAGAAATTAAAAACGAGTTTGGAAAGGATAAACCGAATCAGGAGTGCTAGGATTTGTGCAGTGCCGTGGATTCTGTGCTGCCCTTTCAAATCACTCCAAAGGCTGCCTTCTAAACTCTGCTGCCAAATGGCAGCTTATTTCCTTCCCTCAAGCAGCTCCCCCGGAAAGCCCACCGTCTGTGCTCTTCCACCTGGCGCTGCTCCCTAGCTGGCAGCTGTTTCTTTTTATTCTCAGCGCCTATCCTTCTTATTCTCGCGCTGCCTAGCAGCGCTTGTCCTCCCAAGAAAAATGGGCGCTGCCCTTATTTATTTCTTTTTCCGCTCCCTCTGACTTCAAGGCACCCTGCCAAGAGCTTGGTCAACAACAGCTGCCCTCCTATTTAATTTCTGTTTGTTTTTCCCTTTACTGCCCCCCGGAGAGCTCCCGCAGCTCTCCTTTGCCTTCAATTATATCCCCCCCGAGAGCCCTTCACAAGCTGCCCAAATGGCAGCTTTTTATTTTATTTTTTTAATTTTCTTTTCTTCCAGCTCCCCAAAGCTCTCTGGAGCTCCCTTCTATTCCTTTTATGTTTTCTCTTTGACCGAGTCTCCCCTCCACGTTAAGCTCCCCTCCAGTAGCCCTTTGCACCGACTCCCCTTTATTTTGTTTAATCAGCTGCCCTTTTCATTATGATCTCCACTTAGGCCTCACGTTCTTCTCTGCTTTCCACCGAAAGCATCTACACATATTATATTAATATAATTATATAAATAAATATATATATAAATATATATATATATTATTTTTAAAAAGATAAATTTTATTAACAAAGCAAGATAGTTTAAACGAAAATATTACTTAACACTTCATTTATTCTTTTTTATTTTCTTAGCGAGATAAATTTATAAAACATAAAATCAACATAAATAGTTCAAAATATAACGAACTAACTAAGAAAAGACGAGTGAATTTGATATAAAAATATGTATAAATATGATCCGATCAAAATGCATAAGAACTAGCTAACTTAAGGTGCATAAATATGCTCCTATCAGACCCTTCTCTAATACAATACTCTTCATCACATCACTAGGGTATGGATGTACTATGTCAAACCCCTAATGTGATTATACGTTCTTATATGATTCAATTGAGTCGTATAGGAACGCTTTCCTTTACTACGCTCGATACTTCGGCCGAAGATTCCCGAATCATATCTTAGAGTATTCATCCTCTCATAACGAGGATTAGAGATCCCTTGTTGCGCATTCACTTGTCTTCATGGCTAAGTGGCTTAACCCCGACAATGCCGTGGACACCCACGGATGGAGTGACTTTGACATAATCAAAGATCAAGTACTTAACCACAAGACAACGACGATGTCTCAGGTTAAAGGATTTCTTACATTATTCCAACCATTAGAGTTACTTGCTTGACATGTGAGTAGACCTCCATTCAAGTACTCTCATTTGATTGTGTTCAGTGAACTCATTCCCTTAATGAGCACCTACATACCTGTCTTAGTGTCACTACACGAATAGGATGAGACTTTCTATCCTTCCATTTGAAGCGGACATAGTATGTACCGGTCTATGCATTGTCAGTATCCCTCCGACAATCCTATGACCAAGAACCTTTTGAACATGATGGTTATGTGAAGAAGGTCTCTGTAGTCTAACATCATTAGATTACTTCTTCCATCGATCCATTGTCCATGGATTCACTATTTAGGACATATTTCGTTTATTGAGATAGTCCTAATTAGTATCATTGCCTTCTGATGTATAAGAAACATATATACATCAATTCATTGTCCTGAAAGGTTTCTTCCAAAGATTGACTTTCAGGGCATATGTCCAACACAGTGCTTCACCCGAGGCCAGGGCCAGCCTTCATGTGATCGTTCACCTCATGCACCTTACGCTCACCTTGGATTTCAAGGTAGGTGCCAGCCTGTCGTACAGACCACTGCAGGTGGTTTCGACTTGTAGGTGACTTGCGATACTTCGCACAGCCTTCACGTGATTGTAGCACTTGAGCGTACTCATTTACACACAGCCTATCGTACAGACCACTTTAGGTGGTTCCGACTCGTGTGCAGGCTTGATTGATGAGATATGTGCTAGCCTTGATTGATGAGATATGTGCTAGCCTTGATTGATGAGATATGTGCTAGCATTGATTGATTGATGAGATATGTGCTAGCATTGATTGATGAGATATGATGAGATTTGTACTAGCCTTGATTGATGAGATATATGCTAGTATTGATTGATGAGATATGGATAAGTCGTACAGGTCACTATAAGTGACTCCGACTTATGTTCATTTTATATTGATTTATTGCATCTTGCTTATATGGTTGTGGCATAGACACTTTGACATTCTATACTTTGATCTTACCATTCTCCAACACGATTTATATATATTGTTATTTTCTGGGGAACGATACGGATTTCGTTGAGGGGTTATTGTATTTCTTGAAGGAAATATGTTTTTTTTTAAGCTTCGTTTTGTCTACTCACATGTTCTGTTTTGTGCCCCTCCAGGTTTTAGTTACTGAACGTTCGTCTCAACGAGGATTCTTGGCAAACCTCAAGACTGGTGGCTACGTTTGAGGGTATGATTCCTACCTACTTACTGCACCTTACTTATGCTCTAATGTCATGTGTGAGATGGGTTCACTCCCGCTGACCAACGTACTCTGGTATTTAGGCACTTTTAGTTTTAAATTTGTTCACATTTCCATGTCACTGCACTTTATGGCTTCGTCACCTTCCAGGTGTCGGCCAGCATAGCTCGATTTTGGATTCCTAATGGACATTTCAGGTCGGGGTGTGTTACCCTCCTCTTAGTGTATATAATATCATTTGTTAAAAAAATAAACTAAATTGATCTATTTGAAAATGGTTAAATAATTTTTAATTAAAAGATTTAAATATGCTGACATGTAAATGTTTATTATTGAAATAATAACGTGAATAAAAACTAAAAAGATTTGATAAAAAAAAAGTTTCAATTAATGAAATAGAAAAATTAAATATGAGAACCTAATTTCTCTATTAAATAATATGCCAAATTTATTCAACTGTGAACCTACTTTGAACCTCAATTATTTCTAACAAAAATTAGATATGAGAACCTAATTTCTCTATTAAATAATATGCCAATTTTATTCAATTATGAACCTACTTTCTGAACCTTAATATTTCTAACAAATAAGCCTCTAACCATGCGTATAACAACATTAATTTGGGAGTTTTGGGTGGATAAACTTAATGCACAAAATTGGTGCCTCAAACATTTTTAATTTTTAATTTTAACATATATGAGATTAAAGTGGTTCACCAAGTCTCAACCTAAAAGAATTAGAGAGAAACCACTACGGGGTGGTTCAATAGTTGGGGACTAATTTCATGCCTATATTTCTGTTGACTACAAAAATCACCTAGCCTACGTGGGATGCAGGCCGAGTAACTAGTAAACTAACTATGTCCTTCAAATGTGTGCGAGGCGTGCCAACTCGTCGGCCGGGCTTGGCCGAAGAGTAAAATGTGTTGATGTTACGTTGAGCGCGCTGCTGACTTCTACGTCTTGCGATTGCGGCCGAGGAAGGAACACGTCTCGGCCTTTGGGTTCTAGAGCCTGAAGACAAGGCTGCTATTTTTACAAAGTTCAATATCAAATTCAACTTTCAATGTGCCGAATGTAGTAACCTGGTAACACCTCACTTCGCCGAGAAGGCTAATGAGATGACCTCTGCCAAAAAAGTTTCAAAAATCCTTCTTGACCGATACTTGGATAGATAATTAGTCGGCCTCGACGCAGTGCTGTTTATCCAAACTGAAGGTGTTCCGAGGTCGGCTGATTCTACGGCGATAGTGCTGTTTATCCAAACTGAAGATTCCACCGGTTGCCTTCACAGTACTGTTTATCCAAACTGAAGGTGTGTCGGCGAAAAAGGAAATAAAAAATCTCAAGGTTGTTGAGAGGTTTCGCGTAGAGCGAGAAATTACGTAGGGCAAATTTGTGTGTAGTGTTGGAGGTCCCTTGAATGTTGTACTTCTCCTCTATTTATAGCAGCAAGAACCTCCATGGACGGACTAGAAATACATTTCGATTGGAACTCCTCAACCCAATCAGATTAAACTTTGACCAATCCTAATCTCCATAGAACTTTGAATCAAACCTCCAAAACAAACCAGGTTCATCTTCATGTCTTAGTATCCCTATCTATCTCGTTTAAGAATATGCCAAGACAATTCATATTAAAAGATAATTATTATGAGAAAAACCACAATATTATCCTTTAAAAAGAAAAATTATCTTTACTTCTTATCCAACGGTTGGGAATTATGCCCATTCAACGGTCTTGATTGCGCGGGTCGATGTTGTAAAATCGGGTCCAAACAATTTCACACAGTACGTCTTGATTTTGATTCATGGCGCTCATGAATCACATGATGATGGTCAGTGGGAGGCTAAAATGCCTCTATGAGTCTTCTCGGCCTACGAAAAAATGAATTACCTTGGCGAGGCCAACAAGAAAGGCTGTCAACAAAAATGGTAGGTGAGTTGGTGAGTTGGTGGATGGAGTCCCGCACCATAAATCTACCAATAATTGAGGACCTTTCTTGACCACTTTGTTAACTTCAAATTAACTAATAAAAAAATCATGATTATGCATGATCACCACCACAATCACCACAATGGCAAATTTCAATTGACTTTTATTTCTGAAATTCTTCAACTAGAAGATTCTTATTAAGTCATTTTTATTCCTTTTTTTATTGTCAAATTATTGATTTGTTAGATTAGATATTAGATTAGGAACTCGACGAGGTTTGAAACCATGACGTGATGCAAGAGCTAACACTCCTCTCTACAACTGTAATAGAAGGTAACTTGCATGTTTACTTCAAACACAATTTAACCCAGAAGGCAAAAGCAACTAGAAAGTAAATTATGGCAGCAAATTTTGACATGGGATTTTGCCTTATAAATAATTCTCCGACATGAACATGAACATTCACGATCAATCCAAAATACAAAGTAGATTAAGAAAAATAATAAAAAGAAACACCATTTTTCTTCATCATATATGCATGATTGGCAGACCAATTAGGGTTGGTCGATCATTTGATCCGACGGCAGAGAGTGATGCCATCACCAACAGGAAGCATGCAAATCTCGATCCTAGGGTCAGCAGCGAGTGCCTTGTTGAGCTCGAGCACGAAGTCCCGGTAGTACCTGACGTACTTGCGGAGTGGAGCATCAGGGAGCGCGACCACAGACCCATTCCATAGGGTGTTGTCGTAGCCAATGAGACCCCCAACCTTGACCAAATCAATCAGCCTCTTGTGGTAGTTGATGTAGTTGTCTTTGTCTGCGTCCACGAAGATGAAATCGTACGACCCATGATTCTTCTTCTGCAATAACAACATTAATTCTGAGTTCCAAATGCGTTTTATGTACCATAATGGTGCATTGTCTCCTCGGATATGACCAAAAAACGACATAAAATATTAAAAAATATTAAACTGTTAGGCGAACAATTTTTGAAAATTTGATACTAACATCTTCGACCAATAAGTCGAGCATTGGGAGGGCGGGGCCTTCTCTGAAGTCGATCTTGTGGGCAACACCGGCCTTTTCGATTATCGGAAGACCCAATTCATAATTTTCTTTGTTTATGTCCATGGCCAAGATCTATGACATTTCCAAATCAATCAATATACAAAACTGTTAATAAGTTTCAAGTTTTATTATTTTATTATTTAAAATTTTTAGATATTCTTTTTGTTGAAGGTGAGGCAATGAAAATTGACCTTCCCATCATCAGGAATAGCAAGGGCAGTGGCAAGGAGCGAGTAGCCAGTGTAGACTCCAATCTCCATGGTGTTTTTGGCATTGATCAACTTGAGAAGCATGTTCAAGAATTGGCCTTCATCAGCTGATGTGGTCATGATGTTCCTATTTATTTTCCATAAAAAAAAAATCAAACTATAAACAACAAATTAAGAAAACAATTTCTGAAAATTAATCTCCCCAAAAAAAAAATCTGAAATTAATGAATTTAATTTGGTAACTGATGAAAATTAAATCAAAATTCACAAACCATGGATGCTTTGCAGTCACTTCTCAGAGCTCCTTCATGGATTCAGGCTCCCTTGGGTACACACTTGTCTCCAGTATATACTACACAAAAATCAAAGCCCAAACTCCAAAACATGAGCTTCATCATCAACCTTAATCACCTTCCAACTTTTGTAACCTTCAAACTTTTGCCCGCGTACGCATAGCCAAGTTGACGAGGGCAGTTTGCCCTTGACACCTAAGTTTATATTCCATTTTATTCCATCGTCGTAGTTTATATTAGATTATGATTGCTTGAATCAAAGATCACCCTCAATATTACGAAATATATACCTGGTAAAGAGCATCACTTTGGAGAAAGCTCTTGTGGCCAACGTCTTGGTTCCTTCCTGCCTGACTTTGCTGCTCTGTGTTTTTTTTCTTTTACTTTGCTTTGGATAGGACCAGATTTTCTTCTCTTATATGACTAAAAGATTACACACAGAAAGATGAACCCGAATTGTGAAAGAGTAAAGAACGGGTATATATATATATATATATATATATATATATATATATATATATATATATATATACAGGGGTGTGCTACCACACACCCCTTTTTACTTCTCACACACCCCTATTACTTTCTGTCCGTTAGATTTTCTTCAATTCATCTAATCCGACGACTGAAACCCAAAAAGATGTGAGAGAAGTAAAAAGGGGTGTGTGGATATCAGACCTCTATATATATATATATATATATGGTTCAAACCGGATGGTTGGTTGGACCTGCTAGCAGGAACCGGTCCGGGGTTGGTGACTGGTTGGCTGGGCTCTCAGGATTTGTGAGTTAATTTGGACCTTCGTATGGAATAAGAGTAATGCTTTGGGAATTGTGCCTGCTGATCTCGCGAATGGTATCATCATCGGTTGTAGGACTTGCGTTGTGGTTGGGTTTTGGTGGGATGAGGGATCCTTCGGATTTTCTAGAATCCTAACATTCCATTTATTAGTGCTTTGGGAATTGGGCCTACTGATCTCGTGAATGGTATCATCATCGGTTGTAGGACTTGCGTTGTGGTTGGGTTTTGGTGGGATGAGGGATCCTTCGGATTTTCTAGAATCCTTACATTTCATTTGTTAGTCGTACATTTTGTGATTTGAAATTATTAGATATTGTTTGTATTTAATTTTAAATAAAATAATTTATGACCATATGTGACACGCCCCGACCCGGAAAGGTCGCCGCATGCTGGCCATCACTGTGAAGTGACGTAACCATAGGGGTAAGTGATGTAAAAGTGCATAAATTTTAAATCGAACTTAGAATCAATTCAAATATAATAGTGACAGAGTGCACAAACGTGGGCGTGGCCCACTATAGTTATTCAGAACTTTAAGGTAGAACAACTACTGAAGAGTAGTCAAGCAACTAAAGTACGCTTATTACACACAGTGATAAGTTCATACATCAGAAGCTGATGCCAAATGTCAGAAAGTTTCAAGATTCCTTGAACGCCACGAAGAACAGCTATTTAGGTCCTGGAGGGGCGAAAAACAAAGTTGAGTGGGTCATCAAAACAAATTTATGTGAAAACTTTTGGTTTTGAATATACTAACCTCTCGCCGTAAAACAATTGTAGTTTCCTTTAATAAGAAGTACATTATGAGTAAGTACGTATATATATATATCCACAATACTAAAGCCAAGTATAAATGACAATATGCAAGTCGAATCATGATAAGGTCGATGCTGCAGAAGTATAATTATGTGACAACCCGTCCCGATTAATTCGAGGTATTAGTTATGAAATGACAATTTTACCCCTCGGGGTTATGTACGTGTACATGTGTGTGAGTTGGGCCAATAATGTGACAATTCTGTCTCTCTCTCCCGTCACTTCTCCTTCCCTCTCTCTCTCTCCTCTCTCACTGATCTCACTCTCTCTCCCTCGCCAAAACCGTACGGACTCGCCCAAAACCACCCAAAACCTCACAGATCGAAGGAACAAACTACATATTCACACTCCTGAGGCTCCTACGAGTGCATTGACACCCATTTCAGGTGAGGTTTCGTTCGTTTTCACGTCGTTCTCACGAGGCCCGATTTTGGTACTGTTCACAAACTTTTCATACGTTGTGTTTTAGGCAAATCTAAGCTCACCACGAGTCTTAGAAGGTCTCAAGGAGGCTCGGGGACGTTCATTTGCTAGACGTTGAGGTCGGGATCGTCGAGAACGAAGGTGGCCGGTTTTGGAGAATTTCCCGACGAGATTCTCGTTGGTTTTCGAAGTTTTTGAAGGTATAGACTTGTTCTACACTTAATTTAGAGTACGTAGGAAGAAAAATGGGACAAAATGGTGCAAAAATGGCCGAGAAAATTGAAGTTGCAGGTTTTCCGGCGACCGGTGGCCGGCGCCGGCGAGCTCGAGGTTGAAGGCGCGTGGGGGGCGCGTAGACCCGTGCCACGTCAGGCGCATGGGGGCGCGTGCCACGTCAGAAAATTATTTTAAAAATATAGCGACGCTCGTGACGTCGAGTAGGTCGCATTGGTATATTCGTATGCCAAAATTGAGCTATGTATGAGAAGTTAATTTCGTAGTTACGTGTATGTGTTTAAATGACGTATTTTAGTAATTTCTCATATAGGTGAAACGTATATCGAGGACGAGCGTAGTCAGGCTAGACGCGGGGGCTACGACCTAGCGACTTATCAGTGAGTGGGCAGCTATTTACCGTATTTACCTATATGTTATATTTATTTTCCCAGAAAACGATAAATGAGCGTTTATGTGATTTTGATGCCATGCAAAGTATTCATATATTATATTAATGCATTAATGATTGCATATTCATATGTCGGTGCTGAGGACGCACAGGTATGTGTCAGGTAAGATTATATACTGATTATGATGAGAATGATGTGATATGATGTGATTAGAGCTCATATTCTTGCACATTGATATTAGTGCTCCCGCCCAGAGTTAGGGGCATAGTCTTTCACGTGTCGTTCACCTCTCGCACCGCATGCTCGTCTTGGATCCAAGTTAGGTGCACAGTCCTGTCGTATAGGCCACCATTGGTGGATACGACTCGTAGGTGACCCGCGTTTATTCGCATAGTCTTCACGTGATTGTAGCACTAGAGCATATTTACTTGATATACATGATGATGAGTAGACCACCAGATGTGGTAGTGATGATTGTGCAGTATTGATATACATGATGTTATGAGCTATATGAGATATTGATGGCCGAGGGCCAAGATTGATTACCTGGCATTTGATCACGTCATCAGTTTATGATTGAGTTTCTGTTTTGGATACTTTGGCATGGCATACATACACTTTTCAGCATGATTTTGAGAACCTACGTACATATGAGTATATATTTTGATTCAGGGAAATTATACAGGTTTTACGGTGAGGGGCTATATGGTTGAATAAAGATTGGTTTTAAAAGAGAATTGTTTTGCTGACCCACTCAGTTTTGTTTTTCGCCCCTCCAGGTACTAGGTAGCTAGAAGTAGCTTTTGGTGGACGCGAGGGCTTATCGGCAGTTCTGACATTCTCATTTATGTATGGCACCGGTGGTGTTATCTAAACTTATTTTATGCTTGACTACATTCGAACTTAGAACGCTCTGATTATGTATAAGTACTTTATTATGCCTCTAGTACACTATCTTACCTTACTTGCTAGTGGTTTCGAATTTAAGTTGGTTCGTACTTAGTTTTCGATCCTAGCTTCCGTACAGCGCACATGGCTACGTCACACTCACGTGACGGCCAGCATGCCCTACTTTCGGGTGCGGGTGTGTCAGTTTGGTATCAGAGCCCTAGGTTGCAGTCTTGCATATTTTGTGAAACTTCTAATGACTTGATGTCTTCTGTCAGAACTATGCCGCCTCGTAGAGAGCCATATCGTTCAGATGAACTTAGTTTCCCTATATAGCTCAGTTGGGGGGAAACTATCGTTAGTATCGATCAGTCTGTATTTCGCCTTCCCAGCGAACTCTCTGGAGTCAGAATATAATCTAAAGTTGCTTACCTTTAGGGGTAATGATGGCCATGAAGGGCCTTGAGCGTTGGCTCAATTAGATTGGGAATACTTTAGGCTGAAGTAGAGCCAGGGGAGTTTTCCCGATGATAAGTGGATAGAGACCACTGTTTAGCTTTTGGACGCAGAATCGTCATCCTAATGGAAACAGGAAACTTACGGGTGGAAGCCCGAGGAGATTGCAGACTGATAGAATTCTTAATGGTCATTCTATTAGAGATTCATATCCCAGCATACCTAGATCGTAAGAATCAGAGTTCACAGATTTGAAACAAAGGAAGTTATTTGCTAACGAGTATTAAAGGAAGTTTACTGATTTGTCTCGTTATGGCTTAGAAATTGCTATTATTTCAGTTGAGATGCTTGGACGCTTAATGCTGGATATTAGGAAGAAATGGCGTTCGATGGCGACCATTTACCCTTATAATGTTTATCGAGAAATTCTACGAGACTTTATTGAGGATTGCGAACTCTGAGGACGTGTCTGGTAATAGTGAGAAAGAAGAAGGAAAAGATAGTAATCAGAATAAGGATAAGAATAAAAGTATTGGGTAATCGTCTCAGAGACTTTGCTAGACTCAGGATTTTAAGAGATACGAAACCAGTTCTAGTTCTTCCAGTGAAGGTTTTAGCTTCACAGGTCATAGAGGACTTGTTAGATTTCTCGAAGGTTTCAGATTCCAGAGGCAGGGGAATTCTGATAGTGGAAATTCACCTTTGTGTCATATGTGCAATGATTGACGTTTTGGAGTACGTTGAAGAGGTAATGGTAGGTGTTATACCTATGGACAGGACGGGGGTGTAACGAGGAGTTTACGCCAACAGAGCTACAAGAAGACCGCAAGCCAAGGACGTGTTAACCACGTATTACTACATGATGCTCAGGATCATTCGGACTTGATTGTGGGTACGCTAAACATTTTTGGTCACTTGCTAGAGTTTCGATGGATTGTGATGCAGAAATTTTATGTTAATGACGATGTTGCCGAAGGAAGTAGTGAATAAGCACGATCGAGGTGTGTATACGTATTTCTCAATGGGGGGGCAAAATGGTAATATTGCACCCTCAAGAGTCGTTGCTTACTTACCTAGACGACGGTAAGTTATCAGTATTGCGGGGTGTTTTTACGTAATAGTAATAACTTATTCGTTGGATTCGTTAAGCAAGTAAACAGGTAAGACATTCCATGATAGTATGGTGTTTTTCATGGTGCCTAGTGTTGGTAGAAGGTATAGTTATGTCTAAGAATCTTATCCCGTTAGATATAGTAGACTTCAATGTTATTCTAGACTCAGGTTGGTCGCAGTATGATCGTACCGATATCGATTACTACGGGAATTAGTTACTTTCCATCGTTTTGGATTACCAGAGGCTACCTTGATTGGTGAGCATAGTGGAGTCAGGCATGAAATCATTTCAGTAGCGAGAACTAAAAATTTATTAATGAAAGGTTGTTATGTGTACTTGACTCACATGGTTTTGAATGATAAGACTTCCGTTAGCGTGGAGACACGTTGAAGGGTCAGACATCTTCTTACGTTTGTTCATGATGATTTACTTGGATTGTCGCCAGATCGCGATGTGGAGTTCACCCATGATTGTTACCAAGTACTAATCCTAGTTCCTTAACTCCTTATCTTATAGCTCCGGCTAAATTAAGAGAATTGATGACTCAGTTGCAATAATTGGTTGATAAGGGTTTCATTTAACCTAGTACATCGTCTTGGAAAAGCCGGTTTTGTTATAAGAGGAAGACGGGATTGTAAGGTTATGCATTGATTATGAGAAGTCGAATCGGGCAATGATTGAGCACTGTTATCCGTTGCCATATATTGATGAACGATTGATCGGCCTAGAGGTGCCTGTGTGTATTCCAAGATTGACTTGAGGTCAGGTTATTATCAGTTGAAGATCTAGTGTGGCAACATTCGTAAAACCGCTTTTAGGACTTGTTTTGGTCACTATGAGTTCTTGTGATATTATTTCGATTGGCGAATACACCTGTAGCTTTTGTGGGGTTGATGAATAAGGTATTTCAGTAGTATTTGGACAGATTCGTCATTGTTTTCATTGATGACATTCTGGTGTATTCTAAGTCAAAAGAAGATCATGTTCGACGTCATTCTTTGGTGTTGAAGAAATTAAGAGTGCATCGATTGTATGCCAAGTTCAGCAAGTGCCAGTTTGGTTGGACGAAGTAGCATTTTGGGTCATGTCATTTCAGCTCAGGGTGTTCAGTTTCACCCTCAGAAGATTGCGGCTGTAGAGAATTGGGAACAGCCACGAACCGTTGCCGAGGTTTGGAGTTTCCTTGGTTTGGCAGGTTACTATCGGCGGTTCGTTAAAAACTTTTCGATTATGGCCTGACCATTAACGAGTTTGACCAGGAAGGACGTCAAATTCGAATGGGATGATGATTGTGAGCGGAGTTTCCAGCAGTTGAAGTATTATCTCACTCATGCTCCTGTCTTGACGCTTCCTAACGATGATGGTAATTTCGAGATTTACAGTGACGCATCGTTGAATGGCTTGGGTTGCATTTTGACGTAGCATGGTAGGGTAATTGCTTACGCTTTACACCAGTTAAACCTCACGAGATGAATTACCCTACACATGATTCAGAGTTGGTGGCCATTATAATTGCTTTAAAGATTTGGAAACATTACCCGTACGATGAGAAACGCAGGATCTTTTCATGTCATAAGAACCTCCAGTACTGTTTACTCTTAAAGATTTAAAGCTTTGTCAGCAGAAATGGATAGAATTGCTAAGTGACTATGATTGCACGATTGAGTATCACCCTGGTCGTGCAAATGTGGTAATTAATGCTTTTAGTAGGAAGCCTCGGGGCAGAGTTAACGCGTTCCATGCGAGCCGTATTCCGCTTCTTGCTGAGTTGAGATCTACTGGAGTACAGCTAGTGATTGATAATCCCAAAGTTAAAGATCGAGAGGAAGCCTTGCTTGTTAGTTTTCAAGTTAGGCCAAATTTGATTGATCGTATACTAGAGGCCCAGATTAATGATGAAGAAACTCAAGAACTTATTTAATTACGGAACGATGAGAAAATGAAAGACTTACGAATTTGAGAATCAAATGGTATTCTTATGTAAGAAAGTGTGATGTATCATACCATTCGATCGTTTTACTTTTGGCCGGGTATGAAAAGAGAAATTGTTAAGTATGTCGGCAAGTCAAAGCCGAAAGGAAGAAGCAATTGGGTTGATGTATCCACTTTCCGTTCCACAATGGAAACGGGAAGATGTTAATATGGATTTTATGTACAAGCTCCCTCGTACTCAGAATAGAAATGATGAAATTGGGTGATTGTTGATCGACTCACCAAGTCAGTACATTTTATTCCGGTCAGGGAAAAGTTTCCGTTGAATCGATTAATTAAGTTGTTCATATCGAAGATCGTGAAGTATCATGGTGTTTCAGTGAGTATTGTCTCTGATCGCAATCCTCGATTCACTCCTAAGTTCTGGATTGTTTTCTAGGAGGCGTTAGGCACGAGATTTTTGTACAGCACGGCTTATCATCCTCAGACGGACGGTCAGTCAGAGAGAACTATTCTGACTTTGGAGGATATACTGAGATCCTCAGTTTTGCAGTTTGGCGACTCATGGCATCAGCGTTTGGATTTGATGGAGTTCGCCTATAATAATAGTTTTCACTCTAGTATTGAAATGACACCATTCGAGGCACTATATGGGAAACCGTGTCGTACACCCTTATGACGGTCAGAGGTCGGCGAAAGAGCTTTAGTGGGCCCTGAGATTGTAGATGAGACTACCCAGAATGTTCAGGTTATTAAGGCTAATCTGAAAACTGCCCAAGATCGCCAGAAGAGTTTAGTAGTCAGGCATGCTACTGACCGACATTGGGTGTTTCTTAAGTTATCGCCTTGGAAGGGTGTTGTTCGATTCGGGAAGAAGGGTAAGCTGAGTCCTAGGTACATTGGACCTTGTCGGATCACCGAGCGAGTCGGTGCTGTAGCTTACAGGCTTGAGTTGCCGTCGGAGTTATCCAGAGTTCATAATGTATTTCATGTTTCGATGCTTCGACATTACGTTTCAGACCCGTTGCATGTGATTCCTCTGCAACCTTTAGAGATTAATCCAGACTTGACCTACGAGGAGGAGCCAGTCACGATACTTGATTGGAAGGATAAGGTGCTCAGAAACAAGACGGTTCAGTTGGTGAAAATTTGGTGGAGGAATCATTCAGCGGAGGAAGCTACTTGGGAGGCCGAGGACCGGATGAGAGAGATGTACCCGAGGTTATTTTATGAGTATTAGTAGGTATATGCGTTGTATGAAATTTCGGGACGAAATTTTTATAAGGTGGGTAGATTGTGACAACCCGTCCCGATTAATTCGAGGTATTAGTTATGAAATGACAATTTTACCCCTCGGGGTTATGTACGTGTACATGTGTGTGAGTTGGGCCAATAATGTGACAATTCTGTCTCTCTCTCCCGTCACTTCTCCTTCCCTCTCTCTCTCATCTCTCACTGATCTCACTCTCTCTCCCTCGCCAAAACCGTACGGACTCGCCCAAAACCTCACAGATCGAAGGAACAAACTACATATTCACACTCCTGAGGCTCCTACGAGTGCATTGACACCCATTTCAGGTGAGGTTTCGTTCGTTTTCACGTCGTTCTCACGAGGCCCGATTTTGGTACTGTTCACAAACTTTTCATACGTTGTGTTTTAGGCAAATCTAAGCTCACCACGAGTCTTAGAAGGTCTTAAGGAGGCTCGGGGACGTTCATTTGCTAGACGTTGACGTCGGGATCGTCGAGAACGAAGGTGGCCGGTTTTGGAGAATTTCCCGACGAGATTCTCGTTGGTTTTCGAAGTTTTTGAAGGTATAGACTTGTTCTACACTTAATTTAGAGTACGTAGGAAGAAAAAATGGGACAAAATGGTGCAAAAATGGCCGAGAAAATTGAAGTTGCAGGTTTTCCGGCGACCGGTGGCCGGCGCCGGCGAGCTCGAGGTTGAAGGCGCGTGGGGGGCGCGTAGACCCGTGCCACGTCAGGCGCGTGGGGGCGCGTGCCACGTCAGAAAATTATTTTAAAAATATAGCGACGCTCGTGACGTCGAGTAGGTCGCGTTGGTATATTCGTATGCCAAAATTGAGCTATGTATGAGAAGTTAATTTCGTAGTTACGTGTATGTGTTTAAATGACGTATTTTAGTAATTTCTCATATAGGTGAAACGTATACCGAGGACGAGCGTAGTCAGGCTAGACGCGGGGGCTACGACCTAGCGACTTATCAGTGAGTGGGCAGCTATTTACCGTATTTACCTATATGTTATATTTATTTTCCCAGAAAACGATAAATGAGCGTTTATGTGATTTTGATGCCATGCAAAGTATTCATATATTATATTAATGCATTAATGATTGCATATTCATATGTCGGTGCTGAGGACGCACAGGTATGTGTCAGGTAAGATTATATACTGATTATGATGAGAATGATGTGATATGATGTGATTAGAGCTCATATTCTTGCACATTGATATTAGTGCTCCCGCCCAGAGTTAGGGGCATAGTCTTTCACGTGTCGTTCATGATAGAAGCATATTTATGAGACTTAGCTTGCTTGTTTTCTTGCATTTTTATTATTATTTAGTATTTATTATAGTGTTTAAAGTTAAATTCATGTGTTTGTAGGTTTTATGGGCTAAGGGTACATTATGAGCCAATTTGGAGTAGTTTGATGTGTTTTTGGGCCCAAGATGGAGTGCTTATGATCCAAGCTAGATGGATGGACGAATTTGGATATTAATTGGGTTGAAATCTACTTTGAAGATGGATAAGTGAAGCCCAAATTCTAGATGTGAGTGGATGATGCAATGCCTAGCTCACCATGACATTTGAGTGGATGATGCAATGCTTAGCTCACTATGACATGTGAGTGGATGATGCAATGCTTAAATCACCATGACATGTGAGTGGATGACTCAAAACCTAACCCACCAACAATTCTCCACTCTTTGCATTAAACAAGTCCATCCTCTCCCTATAAATACCCATGGTAGCAACCTCATTCAAATCATCCAAGAATCAACCATTCTACAAGCCTTCCCTTGCCTCTCCCTACATATCTAAACTCCTCCCATCCAATCCTCCATATAACCAACCTTTCAAACATCATTCCAACCTTGTAAGGCGGCAAAGAAGAAGAGGAAAGTGCTTGGACGTGCTTGCTATCCAACAAGGATCGTTGGAACGTTTAGGTGTTTTCTTTCTTTTGTTTTCAATGTCTAAATTTGTTTATCTTTGTTTTATGCTTATGAGGAACTAAACCCCCCCCTTAGCTAGGGGGGGATTCAAAACCATGTCCTTGCTTGCTATACGATTTGATTACTTTTAATTATGTTTCATAAGTTGTGATTTCAATTTACTTATCTTCTTGATTAATAACTTATTTGTGTTTGTCGATTAAGAATGCATACTTAATTTACATGCATGAATTTGATGCTAGAATATAAGTGAATTTCACCTAATCGTTATGAACTTATATTCATGAGTAGTGAAGGTTTCTAGTCACAATCGCGTTAAGTAAATTCTTGGCATGAGTTTCATGCAATTCATAGTAACAAATGCCTCGTCAATGCTTATGGTTTTCATAGAACTTAATGATTCTCGCTTGTATCTCTATTATGCAATTCATGTAGGGAACTTGTGGGGAATGTTTTGGGTTGTCGTATGCAATCATCCAATCCATTAACTTAAGGAAAATCTGAGAATTAATCTATGCAATTCATGGTTAATTTGGGGCGTTGAGAATTCATAAGTTATTTGAAATACAATTAGAAATCATTTTGTATGCAAGCAAGACATGTGTGGAGAAGAACCCCTTAGCTAGCCTTCCATCCACTCATTCAAACCAATTCATTTTTAAATCCGTTTTGTTTTACAAGTTTAATTGTTCAATTTCACCAATCCCAAATCCCCCTTTTACTTTCTTGTTTTAAAGTCTTTTGTTTACATTTTTAACTTTGTTTTTATATTTTTTTAGAGGTTTTAGCAAGCCCTCCTAATCCCCGGTTTAGAACGATCCCTACTTATACATATACTACAATTGTCAAAAGAGGGTTTAATTTGTGTGTCAATTAATTCTCACATCAGTTCACCTCTCGCACCGCATGCTCGTCTTGGATCCAAGTTAGGTGCACAGTCCTGTCGTATAGGCCACCATTGGTGGATACGACTCGTAGGTGACCCGTGTTTATTCGCATAGTCTTCACGTGATTGTAGCACTAGAGCATATTTACTTGATATACATGATGATGAGTAGACCACCAGATGTGGTAGTAATGATTGTGCAGTATTGATATACATGATGTTATGAGCTATATGAGATATTGATGGCCGAGGGCCAAGATTGATTACCTGGCATTTGATCACGTCATCAGTTAATGATTGAGTTTCTGTTTTGGACACTTTGGCATGGCATACATACACTTTTCAGCATGATTTTGAGAACCTACGTACATATGAGTATATATTTTGATTCTGGGAAATTATACAGGTTTTACGGTGAGGGGCTATATGGTTGAATAAAGATTGGTTTTAAAAGAGAATTGTTTTGCTGACCCACTCAGTTTTGTTTTTCGCCCCTCCAGGTACTAGGTAGCTAGAAGTAGCTTTTGGTGGACGCGAGGGCTTATCGGCAGTTCTGACATTCTCATTTATGTATGGCACCGGTGGTGTTATCTAAACTTATTTTATGCTTGACTACATTCGAACTTAGAACGCTCTGATTATGTATAAGTACTTTATTATGCCTCTAGTACACTATCTTACCTTACTTGCTAGTGGTTTCGAATTTAAGTTGGTTCGTACTTAGTTTTCGATCCTAGCTTCCGCACAGCGTACATGGCTACGTCACACTCACGTGACGGCCAGCATGCCCTACTTTCGGGTACGGGTGTGTCAAATTATGTGGCAATAATATAATGCAATTCTCATTTATCTAATGCTTGCACACAAGTTCTAACAGACGGAATCTGACACGAACAAGACTGGGTGTAATCAATGCGCTCAAGTACTACGATCACGCGAAGACTGGTGCAGAAGCACATCACATACAAGTCGGATTGCCTAATCCAATCTAACCGACAGGACTGGCACCTAACCTGGATCTAGACGAGCGAACGGTGCGATGTGAACATACACGTGAAGGACTGGCCCTGGCCCTAGGGCGAGTACTAACACCGGTGCAACAAGATGAGTATGTATACAAACATGTATGAATGTCATGACAAGTATATCTCAACCATATAGCAGCATGTATCACAATTATATCGTACTTAACATTTATTTGGCAGTATATACGTAAAGTAAATCATTCAATGCATTTTGGAAGCTATAAATACGTATAAGTACAAAAACAAACTGCCCACTCACAAGTACGTTGCTGGGTCGTTGTCCCCGGACCTAGCTTGGCCTTGAATTTCCTCCGGATATGTTTCCCCTATTTATCAATAATTTATAACGAATTAATTAAAGCTTAAATACGGAAACTTAAATAAAACTCCCATAGATTGCTCAATCCTAAGGTTTAAATATACCAAATTGATCTACTCGTCATCATGAACACACCCATAATTTTATAATAATTTTTGGACTTGTCACGCGCCCCCACGCGCCAAAAATGGCACGGACCTACGCGCCCCCACGCACGGCCACGTGACATGCATACTGACGGCTTCTGTCAACGCCGTCAGGAATATTCTTCGGAATATTCTGTTAAGTCTTAACGGAAACTGTTAGTTTTGACTGACGGTGTCAGAATATTCCGTCAAATTTGACGGAATATTCCATCGTCTTCTCCGTTTGAACTCCGGCGAGACTCCGGTCCCCGGAAAACTGGAAAATTTTGTTTTCTTTATATCTTCTTCGATTTTAATCCAAATTTCATGAAATTTATACCAATGGAAAGCTGAGGATGAGTAGAACAATGTTATACTTGTTTTGGGATTTAAATCTCACAGGATCTCACCGGGAAAATCCTACGAACTTCGGCCAAGTTCGAAACTCAGTCCTCCGACGTCCAAATCAACTCAACGAAACTCCCCGAGCTTCGTGAGGAGGTCCTAAGACTTCCTATGATTTTAGAATTCGCTGAAAAGGTCACACATGAAAGATGATGAACAGTACTAAGATCGGAGGTTAATAATTCGACGTGAAAACGATCGAGTTTTTACCTGAGGTTGATGTCGATGGACTCGTGAGGTTCCAAGCAATCCAATGGTAACTTTGGATCTTCAAATTTTCATGGTTTAAGTGGTTTTCTAATTTGCTCTGTAAGGAATGTAGAGAGAGAATGTGAGTTCGAAGGTAGGAGAGAGAGAGTGTCTGAGAGCTTGAGAGAGATAGAGTCTGAGACCTTGGGAGAGAGAGGAGTGAGTTGTATAATTCTGTTTAGATAGGGTTATGATTGAATGATCACAGAGGAGATGGAATGCTTCGGAAAGTTTGAGTGGAATAGGGTTGGTGAGTTAGTGGAATAGGTTTGGTGAGGAGGTAGTGGGATGAGCTGGTAAGGGTAATACGGATCCCTCATTAATTTTTACTAATACTTTCTAATAATGTAAGATTTATAATACTATAGTTTAATCGAAATAAACTTAATAGAACGTGTTCATGTCATTCAACGATAAGGATATAATCGTCAATATACACGTACGGGAAGAATTTACATACGAAAATTAGGGACGGGTCGCCACAATATGTATGATAAACGGATGAAATGTGAGGATTCAAATGAGATCCAAATCCGTTTTGGTGACACTATCTTTTGTAGTTATCACGTCATCATTATTTTGCCTTTTATTGGTGGAATATCAGCCACAATTTGCTAATCATATGGAAATAATACACTCACTATGATTTCTTTAGCATTTCGTTAACAAATTTAGGGAATAAATATTAACCACTCAAAGAAAAGTAATTTTGCACTCTTTCTTCACGAAAACGTATGAGAGAAACTGCACATGTGGAATTTATAGTATTATACTATGTATTTTAAAAGTACATTTGAAACCAAAATTATTTGATTTTCACTTATAAAAAAGTCACGCCTCAGTTCCAACAATTGTAATTTACGAGTAATCATAAATTTTTCTTATTTTAATTTCAATAATACATTTTCACATGTCTCAAACAGTGATTTGTAAGGGGAAAAAGTGACTTTTTCCTACAAAGAGTCAAACAGAATTCGAACATGCATCATGTTTGTGAAAAATTTGGAATGGATAACCAATTCCCGTGGCGTATAATGTATGACTTGGCACTTTCATGTTTTGGACTATAATTATATATATATATATATATATATATTTAGCTTTGTTAATGAATTTGGATCCTTATTTTTGCAAAAAAGATGGGGACACGCTCCCCACCGTTAGATTGATTTTAATGAAATTGTGTGGTTTAGATTAAAACACAAGTCACACAATCTCAACCACACAATTTCATTAAAATTAAATCCAACGGTGAGGACCGTGTCCCCATTTTTTCAAAAAAATGGGGATCCTTCTCCTTAAGTGACACACCCGTACCCGAAAGTAGGGCATGTTGGCCGTCACGTGAGTGTGACGTAGCCAAGTGCGGTGTGCAGAAGCAAAGATCGATAACGAAGTATGAATTAATTCAAACCGAAATCTAGCAACCAAAATATGAATGTGTGCTAGAGATATTACAATACTTATACATATTCAGAGCGTACTAAGTCAGTGCAGTCAAGCATGAATAAAAGAGTTTAATTGCACCATCGATGCCCTACATATGTCAAATCTGTCAGAAAAGGCCGGAAGATCCACGAAGTGCCAAACTCGGAATTCAAGCTATCTAGAACCTAGAGGGGCTAAAAACAAAAGGGAGTACGTCAGCAAAAACAATTCTTTTCAAAATCAATCTTTTCTCAAAAGTCTAGCGCCTCTCCGTAAAACTTGTATAGTTCCCAGAAAATAATACGTACATATATATCTCAATCTTTCTCAGCATAAAACGTTTTCAAAGAATCTCAATGTATGTCGTGCAATGCATTTCAATGTCATCTGAATCTCATAAGTAATGACATGCTATGCATTTCAATAATCATATCGCTACTATATGTCATCTCAGCCCTCGGCTGTAAATATAGCTCATAACATCTCTATCTCATAATCATATGTACTCTGCACATACATCAATATCTCATCATATCATCATCATCATCACTGTATCAATAATAAATGCTCTAGTGCTACAATCACGTGAAGACTATGCGAATGAACGCGGGTCACCTACATGTCGTACCCACTCAAAAGTAGTCTATACGACAAGACTGTGCACCTACTTGGATCCAAGGCAAGCATGCGGTGCGGGAGGCGAACGACACGTGAAAAACTATGCCTCTAACTCTGGGCGTGAGCACTAACAGTATGTACAGGTTTATGAGCTAACATATCATATCATATCTCATCGTATCTCATATGTATCAACTGTTCGTTCTCAACTATGCATGTACCTACCCGGTACTCACCTGGTGTCCTCGGCACCAACATATGCATGAAATTTATATATGAACACTCATGCATCAAAATCAAGTCATATGCATATCGTTAAAAACGTCATTTTCATTTAAAATGTGATTCTGGGAAAATCATTATATATATATATAGGTTATACGGAAAATAATACTGCCCACTCACTGGTAAGTTGCTGGATCGTAACCCCGTATTGAGCCTGGCTACGGTCGTTCTCAGAATACATTTCACCTATATGAGAAATTACTAAAAATACGTCAGTTAAGTACATACACGCAAATACGAAAATAACTTTTCATACATAGCTCAATTTTGGCATACGAATATACCAACGCGACCTACACGACGCCACGGACGTTGTGGTATTTTTAGAAAAAAATTTATGGAGCTCGCACGCCCCCCCACGCGCCAGGAAGGCCACGGGGCTACGCGCGGCGCGTGCGCGTCACGTGTCATCCTTGTCAGGGGTCGCCGGACTGGTTTTTTCGGTGACCGGAAAACTTCCGTGTGTGATTTCTCACTCGTTTCTCAACCATTCTTCGTGACATTTTCACCAAAATGTTCTAAATTGGGAGTAAAACAAGTCTATACCTTCAAAAACTTCGAACACCAATTAGAATCTCGTCGGAAAATCTCCAACGATTCGGCCTCCTTTGTTCTCGACGATCCCGACGTCAAAGCTTAACAAACAAACGTCTCCGAGCCTCTAGAGGACCCAACAAACACTCCTGTGATCTCAGATTTTCCTAAAACGCAATGTATAAAAAGTTGATGAATAGTGCCAATTATAAACCTTGAGTTTTGGACGTGAAATCGTTGTAGTTCTTACCTGAAAATGGTATGGTTGAGTTCGTATGGACTTCACGAGCACGAATATGTAATTTGTTTCGTCGATCTACAAAGTTTTGAAGGATTTGTGGTTTGTGCCGTACGTGAATCGTCGAGAGAGAGAGAAAGAGTGAAACGTGAGATGAGAGAGAGAGACTGTGAGAGGAGAGAGGGAGAGTGTCGGTGGACCAAGACCACCAATCACACAAATATCTTTCTAACTTTTCATTGGCCCCCAATAACTTAGATAATTATATAATTGGCCCCAAAATTATTAAACTCATGCATAAACGTTCGCCTGAACTCAAGGGCATAATAGTCATTTCGCCTGTGTCTGCTAACGTCCTCTTCGTCCTTGATTTGCGTGCATACCACGCCCCTGATTGTTTCTTCCCTGGCTAGACTGCCCGGCCTGTCTCAAGGGTCCAACACCACTAACTGCAGCATCTAACTACTGGGGCTGTCCCCCCGAATACCACTGAGAGCTACCTGCTGTAAACTGCTGCTGGGGCTGATATCCACCCGAATACTGCTGTGGATGAGGCATATACCCTCAGGAATACTGCTGCTGGGGAGGCATATATCCTCCAGAATACTGTCCATATCCGGTCTGGTGGTAAGGATCCATGAGGTACTGCGGCTGGTATTGGTCTGAAGAATACGGAATAGGATCCCCCGAGTAGTGGAAGGCTCCTCCACGTCCTGACTGTGCATAACCGCTATGACCTGAATACTGCTGCACTGGCGCTGGTGGTGGCATAGCAGGTTGGTGAGGCCTCTGCTTGCTCTGGGGGCAGTTCTTGGCCTGATGCCCATCCTGACCACACGTGAAACATCCGCTCGTACCTCGACGACACTCGCCATAGTGCCGGTTGTTGCACCTACGGCAAATCGGAGCACTGTTACGGCCAGAGTTCCCCTGCCTTTGGAATCTGCCGCCGCCGAAGAATCTACCACCGCCCTTTTGACCGGTTGCGCTATAACCTCCACTCGATGAACTCAAACTGGCCCCACTTCGTTTGAAGTTCTGAGTCTGCCGAAGCCTCTGCAAGTACAGGCCTTTGCCCTTATTGTTCTTACCCTGGCTGGTATCCTTCTTGTCATCACTACCACTCGGCAAGTTCTCCGAGTCCTTGATCTGCAGCAATACCTCATAAAACTCAGGGTAGGTGGAGCATGGAATCGATGTCACAATAGTGCGTCATTTCTTCTTAGTACTGTTGGAAGTATGCCCTGAAAGTCAATCTTTGGAAGAAACCTTTCAGGACATTGTAATGATGTGTATATATGACTCTTATACATCAGAAAACAAAGATACTAATTAGGACTATCTCAATGAACGAAATATGTTCTAAATAGTGAATCCATGGACAATGGATCGATGGAAGAAGTAATCTAATGATGTTAGACTACAGAGACCTTCTTCACATAACCATCATGTCCAAAAGGTTCCTGGTCATAGGATTGTCGGAGGGATACTGACAATGCATAGATCAGTACATACTATGTCCACTTCAAATGGAAGGATGGAAAGTCTCATCCCATTCGTGTAGTGACACTAAGACAAGTATGTAGGTGCTCATTAAGGGAATGAGTTCACTGAACATAATCGAACGACAGTACTTGCATGGAGGTCTACTCCCATGTCAAGCAAGTAACTCAGATAGTTGGAATAATGTAACTAATCCTTTGACCTGAGACATCATAGATGTCTAATGGTTAGGTCCTTGATCTTTGACCATGTCAAATGGCATTCCATTTGGAGAGTCCACGGCATTGTTGGGGTCAAGCTATCTAAACATGTAGGCATGTGAATGGTCAACAAGGGATCTCTAATCCTCGTTAAGAGAGGATGTATACTCTAAGATATGATTCGGGAATCTTCGGCCGAAGTATCAAGCGTAGTAAAGGAAAGCGTTCCTATACGAATCAATTGAATCATATAAAGACATATAATCACATTAGGGGTTTGACATAGTACATCCATACCTTAGTGATGTGATTAAGAGTATTGTATTAGAGAAGGATCGAATTACATTGTAATTCCAACTGAATAGGTTCTCTGAATAACTTCTACATTAGCTTGGGTAGCCATGACATATGTTTAGATGTCACTCATAGCTTGTGAGTTCTTCTAGATGATTAATTGTAATCGTCAAAGGAGAACGTGAATTAAAAGTAAGTTTTAATTCAACAAGTGATTGGATTAAATCAATTGCATTGATGCCAATCATCTCACTGCCTTGCTAATTAGAACCTAAAAGATTGTTCACCAATACACTCTTGTAGTGAGTAACCAATGGATGATGGAAATAATTAATTGGATTAATTAGGTGTGGCGATTAATTTAGAAAGTCTAAAGAAATCATAAAAGCGATAAAAGATCGTTTTGGGCTCAAAGAAACGTTCGGATTTAATTGGGCCCATTGGGCCTAAATCCATTGGGCTTTTATTCAAGCATTGGATGACTTGAAATAATAAAAGCCCAAAGCCCAAAATATCACACTAAGGGCCGGCCACTTTGAGGAGGTGAGGAAGTCAAATGTTGACTTGTTTCCTTTTGTCTATAAATACAACATTATAGGAAATATCTCACTTAGGGTTCTTTAGTGTTCAAAACAAAATAGAGAAAAAGAAATATCTCTCTAGAACACAACAAAGGGCCGGCCACCTTTGGGGAGATTTTAGCTAATCATCTAATCACCCCTAAGGTTATTCCTTCATCCTTCTCACTACACTAGTGGGTGAGGATCTTTAGAGGTTTTCTCTTTGAAAACTCTAAGAGAACCTTGGAGCACTCAAACTATCAAAGTGGAGGAGGCAAGGAGGGAAGCTAAGCTCCAAGACTTTGAGGACCAAAGGTCTTGGAGGTGGTCCATCCTTGGTCTTAAGAGTAGATCAAGAGGTACAAATCTACACCTTAACTTTGTTCTTCAATAAAATTATTTGTGATGCATCTTACATAAACCTATGCATCTTGAAGGGGATTTAAATGACTAGAGCTTTAATATTAATTGTTAACATGCTTCCGTTGTTTTCGTATGTATATTTTGATTTATATATGCATGCTAATCAAATGAAATCCCTAATGAATCTCATAAATTCCTTCAAGTACCCAGTTTGAATCGATGTAGCATCTCCTCCTGGTTAGAAGCGACGTCCGGGTGATAGCGGGAGAGATCTGTGAAGGTCCGGTAGTAATCATTAGCAGAAATCTTCTTCTGCTTAAGTCTAGTGAACTTTTGTTTGTTCCCATCGATGTAAGCTGGAGGAATAAACCTTCAGTAAAACAGTTCCTTGAATACCCCCCAATCATTTGCCTGCTCCTCTGGCATATGCATAGCCAATTCTGTCCACCAAGAAGCCGGTTCCTTGGCCAAAAACCATTTGGTCGTCTCAACCCACTTATTTTGCTGCAAACTGCTTTGACTAGTCAAGATATCAAAAGTCTTCTCGATGTGCATAAACCATTTCTTAGAACCCTCGGGCACCTCACCCCTGACCAATGGGGTTATCTTTAAATTATGTACTGACTCAATAGGGGTCCGCGAAGACGGGCGGATCACTGACTGCAGGGCGTTAGCAATAACTTCCCCTATCTCTGATACACTAGGAAAACTAGGTTCCCCAACGTGACGAGGCTCTCTACAAGGCGGCATAATTCTGACAGAAGACATCAAGTCATTAGAAATTTCACAAAATAAGCAAGACTGCAACCTAGGGCTCTAATACCAAACTGACACACCCGTACCCGAAAGTAGGGCATGCTGGTCGTAACGTGAGTGTGACGTAGCCAAGTGCGTTGTGCGGAAGCAAAGATCGATAAGGAAGTACGAATTAATTCAAACCGAAATCTAGCAACCTAAATATGAATGTGTGCTAGAGAAATTACAATACTTATACATATTTAGAGCGTACTAAGTCAGTGCAGTCAAGCATGAATAAAAGAGTTTAATTGCACCATCGGTGCCCTACTCGGAATTCAAACTATCTAGAACCTGGAGGGGCGAAAAACAAAAGGCAGTGGGTCAGCAAAAACAATTCTTTTCAAAATCAATCTTTTCTCAAAAGTCTAGCCCCTCTCCATAAAACCTGTATAGTTCCCAGAAAATAATACGTACATATATATCTCAATCTTTCTTAACATAAAACATTTTCAAAGAGTCTCAATGTAAGCCGTGCAATGCATTTCAATGTCATCTGAATCTCATAAGTAATGCCATGCTATGTATTTCAATAATCATATCGCTACTATATGTCATCTCAGCCCTCGGCTGTAAATATAGCTCATAACATCTCTATATCATAATCATATGTACTCTGCACATACATCGATATCTCACCATATCATCATCATCATCACTGTATCAATACTAAATGCTCTAGTGCTACAATAACGTGAAGACTGTGCGAATGAACGCGGGTCACCTACATGTCGTACCCACTCAAAAGTGGTCTATACGACAAGACTGTGCACCTACTTGGATCCAAGGCGAGCATGCGGTGCAGGAGGCGAACGACACATGAAAGACTATGCCCCTAACTCTGGGCGTGAGCACTAACAGTATGTACAGGTTTATGAGCTAACATATCATATCATATCTCATCGTATCTCATATGTATCAATTGTTCGTTCTCAACTATGCATGTACATACCCGGTACTCACCTGGTGTCCTCGACACCAACATATGCATGAAATTTATATATGAATACTCATGCATCAAAAACAAGTCATATGCATATCGTTAAAAACGTCATTTTCATTTAAAATGTGATTCTGGGAAAATCATTATATATATATAGGTTATACGGAAAATAATACTGCCCACTCACTGGTAAGTTGCTGGATCGTAACCCCGCGTTGAGCCTGGCTACGGTCATCCTCAGAATACGTTTCACCTATATGAGAAATTACTAAAAATACGTCATTTAAGTACATACACGCAAATACGAAAATAACTTTTCATACATAGCTCAATTTTGGCATACGAATATACCAACGCGACCTACACGACGCCACGGACATCGTGGTATTTTTAGAAAAAAATTATGGAGCTCGCACGCGCCCCCACTCGCCAAGAAGGCCACAAGGCTACGCGCGGCGCGTGCGCGTCACGTGTCATCCCTGTCAGGGGTCGCCGGACTGGTTTTTTCGGTGACCGGAAAACTTCCGTGTGTGATTTCTCACTCATTTCTCAACCATTCTTCGTGACATTTTCACCAAAATGTTCTAAATTGGGAGTAAAACAAGTCTATACCTTCAAAAACTTCGAACACTAATTAGAATCTCGTCGGAAAATCTCCAAAGATTCGGCCTCCCTTGTTCTCGACGATCCCGACGTCAAAGCTTAACAAACAAACGTCTCCGAGCCTCTAGAGGACCCAACAAACACTCCTCTGATCTCAGATTTTCCTAAAACGCAATGTATAAAAAGTTGATGAATAGTGCCAATTATAAACCTTGAGTTTTGGACGTGAAATCGTTGTAGTTCTTACCTGAAAATGGTATGGTTGAGTTTGTATGGACTTCACGAGCATGAATATGTAATTTGTTTCGTCGATCTACAAAGTTTTGAAGGATTTGTGTTTTGTGCCGTACGTGTATCGTCGAGAGAGAGTGAACTGTGAGATGAGAGAGAAAGAGAGACTGTGAGAGAAGAGAGGGAGAGTGTCGGTGGACCAAGACCACCAATCACACAAATATCTTTCTAACCTTTCATTGGCCCCCAATAACTAGGATAATTATATAATTGGCCCAAAAATTATTAAACTCGTGCATAAACGTTCGCCTAAACTCAAGGACATAATAGTCATTTCGTGACGTCGAAATAAAAATCCCGGGACGGGTTGTTACATTAAGCAATTCCTATATATATATATATATATATATATATATATTTAGCTTTGTTAGTTAATGAATTTGAAAATGCTTACTTGGTTACTCCATTAAAAAAAAAGGCTTATAAAATGGAGCTAAATAAAAAATAACTGAAAATTGGACCCATATCAAAATAGGCTTATAAAATTTGACATATTTCAAGTTTTTCCAAAAAAAAAAAAAGAATTTAACATCGTTAGGTAGGATCCACTTTCATTCCAATTGAAAACATAAGTTGGTGAGAGTGGGATGGACTTGGCATTTAGACGTGGCCGTAGGTGACCACTTCCTCCGTTCTTCTACTTTTGAGCCTCTTTTTGTCTTTTATTATTTTATTTTTTCAAACAAGAAGATAACACGTGTTGTGAAAATAGACAATATTTACGATGTTTCGTAAGTGTGTATACGTCTTAGCCGGAGCATCATTACTTTCTTTTATTATTTGAAATAATATGAGTGCAAAAATAATTGTCACTATTTTTCTCTCTTCTCCATAGCCTTGGCAATTTAGACTGGTGTTCGTGTTGTGTTTTCTGTGTACATGTCATTTTCTTGACATACATGATAACAAGTCGTATCATGTAACACCCGTTAGAATGAACGAGTAATATGACCTGATCCAAACTCATCCTGTTAATATTAACAAGTAATATGGTTCAATTGTTTAACCGTTAAAAATATATGATACGGTACTATATCAGTAAATTAGTATCTTCATACCACATTGTCACATAAATATTACTTCAAAACATAAAAACCCATTTATCTTTCAAGTATTAAATGCCCAAAAAATTAGTACATTACTATATCAGTAAGATTAAACCCTAGGACTATTGTTGTATTGTTGTAGCAAGTTTTTTTAATAGTTTTTAATTAATGTAGACGTGTGAAACGGTAAAAAAATTAATATACAAACACTCATAATGATAACCTCTACAATTTTTATGAAGAGGTCAACTCTGAAATTGGCCACCATAATCCCATAACCATGGATTTAAATTTTACAGTTGACTGTCGTTTAACATTCTTCTCACCAAATTTATTTTTTTTAGATTTTTTTTGAAAACATAATCTTTTAGCGAATGCAGAAAGATGAACAGTCCAAATTGTTAATATCACTTTCAGATTTTATGGTTAATGAAAATATTGCTTGAAGTTTATTAAGTCTCTAGAAACTACACAACATCGACTCATATTTCATCTAACCCTAAACATTGGAACATGATATCAACAATCTGAATAGTTCATTTTCTACATTCACTAAAAGATCATATTTCAACAAAGGAAAATCTAAAAAAAATAAAAATTCTAGCGAAAAGAATAGAGCATAAAGGACAATCGATGGTTAAATATAAATATAGGGTTTATGGATTATGGTGTCAAATTTCGTAGTTGACCCCTTCACAAAAGTTGAAGCTAGGCATACATATGATTGTTAGGTCCCGTCCCTAATTTTACGATATTTTATTACTAAAGGAGTGATTGACCAAAATGCCCTTAGAAAGGTAAGGGTTGACTTTCATCAACCGTCGTGTTGTGAGACGTATGACCCATTCTATTAGTATATCCTAGCAGTACTCATCGTTAACGCATGGACGGAAGTAGAATTGAATTTGAAGCTATGATGAAAATTTTACGGACTTGCGAAGGCGAAGGGCAATTTAATAAATTCACTATTCTAGATATTTTCTTTCTTATTTTTTATTATTTTTCAATTTAGATTTCTGTTTAGTGGGGCTCACACCCCACTTCTCCTCTCTTTTATTGCCACATGTCTCTTTTCCCCCCAACTTTCAGAACTCTTTTGATCTCTTCTCCCTCACTTCATCTCTCTTTAACTTTCCTTTAGCGCTCTCTCTCTCTCTCTCTCTCTCTCTCTCTCTCTTAGACTATTCTCTCTTCCTCTATGAAATGCAAAACCACCACCACCTTGCCTCGACAACTTTGGCGAGTTGCACCCCCAATTACTGCGTCTCTCTATCTCTCTCTCATGTCACTCTCCATCTATCTCAATCCTCGGTCTCCCTCACCTTCTCTATGCTCATGGCACAGAGGCCCCAAGACCACCTCTGAAGTCTATTTTCCCGATGAATCCTCGTCGTTCAGGGCCTTGGTAAGCCTTGGAATACTCTAAACCTATTCTATTTGTCTTAGTGATTTGATTTTGATCGTGTTCATGTGTTTTGGAAGATGAATTATCACATAAACACCTCGGGAAGCTTTTCCCCAGTTTTTCGACGAGGAACTCGAGATTTTGTAGGATTTTTGCAGCCAACACCGGCCACGGTTCAGTCTCACTTAGGTATATTCTTGTTCTTTATGTTCTTAGCTTTATTTTGGCTTTTGAATTTTTGAATTTAGTTAAGAAATGAGCTCGAATGGAGCTCTGGAAAACAAGCCCATAATCCGGCAAGGTTGCAGTGGCAACTGGCCTTAAGCCGAGTCGACTCGACCAGCAATCCAAAATCGGATGCAAACTCGAACTCACGAACCGACCCAAACCAATGACCTGACCCGTTGACCCGGATTGGACTCAAATTCGACCCAAATTCATTTCAAAATCTGGACAGAATATTCCATTAACTCTCTGTTAGTTTAAGCGGGTTTTCCGTCCAGTGACGGAATATTCTGTTAACTTAACTGTTGACGTAGACTTTTTGTTGACTTTCTCAAAATTCTCTCGGGACCTTTTCTAGGCTAATTCCAATGCTCTGAGTCCATCTTTGGTATCCGTTTAGTGAAATTTCAAAGTTTTAACACAATTGACCATCTCGACAGCTCGGTTGACTTTTGGTGGACCGTTGACTTTTTGTTGACTTTTTTTTATTTATAAAATTTGCTCGGGACCCGTCTTAGGGTATTTCAATGCCCTGATTTTGAATTTGCCGTCCTTTTTTTAAATTCAAATGTTTTAACTGGGTTTTAGTACTAATTGGCCCAATATTATGCTTAGGTGAGATTCTTATCTGAGATTCCCGCTTTACTAGTCCGAACGGTTAGGACCTCCCAAGTAACTGTGAGTGGGTCTTTGCTTTCAAATATTATATATTTATTCATTTATTGTGTATTTATATATATATATATATATATATATATATATTAAAGAATCTCTTACGTTATACTATGATTAGCGTATTCACGGATTTATGAAATTTTCATAAATTCTACGAGTGCACGTTTATGCATAATTTTGTATAATGCCAAGATTATACGTATGTGTGGTAGTATAGTTATAATGTTGAGAATTTAAAAATTGCCTTGGTATCATCATATATATTACTGCTCATCATGCATGCTACACTGGTGTTTGTACTCGCCCCGGGGCTAGGGCCAGCCTTCACATGTATGTTCACATCGCACTGTTACACTTACCTTGGATCCATAGTAGGTGCCAAACTTGTCCTTGATTAGTCTAGGTAATTAGGACTTGTATGGATGCGCATAGCGCTAGTCTTTACGTGATCGTAGTACTAGAGCATAGATCCTTATTACACCTAGTCCTATTTATGTCAGAATATCTCTTATGAACTTGTGTGTCAGCATATATTGATGAGCAACGGATGGTATGTGTTTTATATGTGGAATATTGTGAATAATTGCATTTTCGAGATATTACTGTTTACGGAAAGTATTTTCATACTATACATAGTCTGTTATTTTGAAACTATATTTGTTTTACAATGAGAGGTTATTATGTTTTTGAAAAAGGTTTTACAAAACTTTATTTTTAGGTCCACTCACTCTTGTTTTTCGCCCCACCAGGATTTAATGGCAAAGCTTTTGTACATTTATTTATTTATTTATTTTGAACTCTCCTAAAAATACTGTTCACGAAAGTTTGTAAGGTTTTGAAAATCCAAACGACGATGTACCCATCATCTAAGCATAAAGATGCAATCATGAGCATTTACTTGAATGAACAAGTCATACAGTATACCATAACTATTACACTCATAACCTTTTGCCATTCTTTCAAGTAGGAGGTTGTGATTTTAATGTACTTTGTTTCCGAATGAGGTGTAGGAATACCGAATAAAGGACTGTCTACGTACGAAAATGAACCCTTTATCATTGTCACCGAAGCTGATACACGATTAGAACTGATTGTCAAAGCCTTAAAAACAAGCTTCTGGGAATGGGTTGTGTAACTAAAAGCCACAGTGTTGGTCTAGAGACCGACCGCCATCTCGAACTGAGCTGCATATGAGCAAAGCCTATCATTCACGAACCGACCGGCATACCAAAATACTAATCTACTTTTTCCTCCATATCCAACCAAATATGCAGATTTAGGGTGAAATTCTAAATCCTAATCCACTCAATTATCAAATAGTCACAATTAAAGAGAGAAGTGGGATGGAGGTTTTGTTAGATTGTTTTGTTTAGAAACACAAAAGCAAGCAGCATCAATTGATTTCTCCTCCAAACTAGTATCCCTAAAATATTGGGAGCTCTGATCATACAAGGAGTAAACATCCATCCTAGCACACATTGCAGAAAAGTCCTCCCTCCTCAACAAACCATTATGCAATATCGAACAAGCACGGATATAAGCAACTGCCATCTTCATCTCCTCTTGTATTGGTTTGCTCCAAACACCCAAATTCTTCAGACTAACAATCGTCCTAAGCGCCGAAAGGTACATCACATTGTGCTGCATTGAAATGCTCTTCCCTTGAGCTCTTCAAAGCATCAATAAAAGGCACCATTAGCCAAGGAAGCTAAGGGTACCCTCCATCTCCAATCAAGTACTGATTCACAGCCATCCCAGTGACAGAAACCGGAGGAGAATACAACCACCTTCCGGTTTCGATATCTTGTACAAAGTCGACGACTTTAGTACCCTCGAATCGCCCTTATTGACATTAAAACCGGCGACAATGCTGAGGATTCGTGATGAAGAATCCACCGTGATTTGGGCAGCAATGCTTTCTTCTAACACCCCACCATTCCTAACATTCTTGAACCTTGTGCAGTCAATCACACCGTAACAATTGGGCAATCCGGTTCGGGTTTCGAAAGCCGGCTACAAGGAATCAAGCTCATTTGTCTTGGGAAATTCAATCTAGAACCGGAAATTGGTGCAAAGAACTCATCATAATTGCTTGACGCAGCATCTCGCCACAGACTCCGAAACCCGAACTGCTTCGAAATTTCGGAGTGATTTGGTGGACAGCCGAAATATGCCTGTAATCACGAAAATTCCCGAAACGAGAACACGTGTACAAAATAATATTTTGTATTAATTTTTTTTGGGTTACAATCACTTTTACAATTTGATCTTCTGATTCTATCTTCGTAAAGTGCAAATTTATGGGTGGGTTGTTGATCCAAACGGCCGCCGGGGCTTGATCTTAGGATGAAAAGTGGTGCATATTTGTTGATATTGTTGATCCAAAGGGCTGTAGGGGCTTGATATTAGGATGAACGGATATTGAAGGGCCTTTGGGCTTGATCTTAATGAACTGATCTCCAAGGATTTGACGAAGAACGAAGAAAGCTTTCTTGATTCTTCGGGATTCTTGGGAATTTGAGAGGTTGAATGCTTGAAAGCTTTAAAACTTCAAAACTTCAAGGATTTGGGGAATTCTCTTTCAATTTGGGAGTAGAGAAATGTACATATATGAATTGGTCCCTTAAAATGAATGAAATGGCTTCTATTTATAGAACTTTCCAAGGCCTAATTTTGAATATAATATTCAAATAAAATAAATCGTTTCTACTTGGTATTGACACATGTCTTGTTTGATTACTTTTCCGACTCTTTTCAAATTTTTCAATGAATCACATGCTACGTGTAAAATTTATGTGACACGTGAGCGTTGAAATTTTAATCATTGTTCAACTTTTATTTCACCGAAATTTTGAAGCCTACAAATGCCCCCACTTCAAAGCGCGTCGTATACATGTGCTTGTCATGTGTAGGAGATGCGCTTTGAAGTCCCTTAATGTAGACGTTGATCCAAGGGTCGTTGAGGCTTAGTCTTGAATAAAGCTGAAAGTTTCTTCAGGTTTGCTGGGGACGAATTGGCACATGTATTTGTTGTGCTTGTTGACTTTCAACAGACTTGATCTTGAACTGGGCTGGAGGGTTTTTTTTTTTTTTTTTTGGTTTCCTCCAAAGGACTTTCCACAGACTTAATCTCGAACTGGATTTGATTCAAGAGTGGTGGACACTTGATCTTGAGTCAAGGTTGTAATTTCTTCAAGGGACGTTGGGGCTTTATCTCGAAGGATTTGACTTAAGGGTGGTGGACACTTGATCTTGAATAGGACTTGTGATTGCTTCAAGGGTCGTTGGTGGCTTGATTTTGAAGGGTTTGACTCAAGGGTGATGGACACTTGATCTTGAATCGGACTTGGGATTTCTTCAAAGGCCGTCGAGGCTTGATCTTGAATGAAATGTCATCTTTGGCGTAGTTGGGGATGAATTAGCACGTGCAGTTGTACGACGAGGCTTTGCTTTTCGACAACGGTGGGTTCATCATTGATATTTCTGCTTCAATCTTTTGCATGGCAGAAGTGGTGCGGAACCTTTACCTTTGAATGGTCCTTAAGAGCATCACTTCTCAGCAACTCATCCATATTTGGCAGCTTTAGTGTAAAGAGCTAACATTATATCAACTGTTCTGAAGCATTCGTTGAGGAAACTCGAGATTTATTAACAGCTGAAGACGAGCAGTTGTGTACTTTTCTAGTTTGACTGCACTATTTGTTATCTATGCTTTGAATATTGTATCTTATGAGTTTTAACCACTTCCGCTCACTCATCACTTTAGTTTAATCTATTGTTAGGTTGTTTTAAATTTATCCACATTTTTACATCACTTGCACTTTTGGTTACGTCACCTTAGAGTGATGGCCAGCATGTCTCGACTCCGATTGGGGTGTGTCAGATTGGTATCAAAGCATAGATTTAGGCAATCCTACATTCCACATTTGTGCTATAGGTGCTAATAATTTTTATCTCTTATGTTAGAATCATGCCACCTCGTAAAGAGCCACATGTCCATTCTGAGTCTAATTTTCCCAATTTTGGACAACTTGGTAAAGTTATTGCCAGTGCTATTTAGTCCTCCCTTCGTCCTCCACAACGGACTACATTCGAGACAGTGTCCTATCTCTAGATCAATAATCTCTTTGGCAATGAGGGACTTGAGAAATCAGAGATTTGGATTGACCATGTTGAGAAAACTTTCCAAGTTATGCAGTGACAAGGGAACCTTTCGGCTGATAGATGGGTCGAGACAGCAACATGCTTCCTCGTTTGGGAGCAGCATCATGGTGGACTTAGGAGTCACTCCAGTTGTTTGCTTAAGAGGCCATGGATTGGGATGTTTTCAAGCAGCGGTTTGAGGCCAGATTTACTCCTCCAGAGTATAAAGATCGAAAGAAAAAGGAATTCACAAATCTAAAGCAAAGGAAGATGTCAGCCACAAAGTACCATTGAAAGTTCATTGATTTATCCCGCTACTGTCCTGAGATTGCTACGAACCCCAAGGAGATGCTTCGTTACTTTAAGAATGGGACTAAAAAACGGTTGCATTCTATGGCGACTACTACTCCTTGCTCCACCTATCAAGAATTCTTCGAGGTTCTACTTTGGGTTAAAGATTCAGAGAATGCTCCCGATGACAATGAAGATGAGGAAGATAATAATAACACTCAGAGGAATAATAATATAAGCAATCTTCCTTTGGCCCTAGAAAGACCCTGAGTTTTAAATGTAGTGGTAATAGTTATGGATCATCGAGTGGTGGTTCGAATTCCAACACGCTACGAAGGGGTGGCAAGGCCACAGGTAATTCTCGCTTCCAGAATCAAAGAAACCCTAATGCTTCTAGTGTTCCTCACTACCGTAGATACAATAACTTTCATCATGGTGAATGTGAAGGAGGAAATAGTGAATGCTTTAGGTGTGGACAAATCGGGCATAGAGCTAATAACTGTCCGTAGAATAAGAAACCTTAGCCTCCTACTATACCACATGTAGTTCCTCTGCAGTAGATTGCAGGACCTGGTATTTACACATTGATAGGTTATGGTTGTGCTTTCCACTACCAAGATGATGTAGCACAATATCCAAGAAGAGCATATCGGTGAAGGATAATTTGTGAAAAACAAGTTCATTTGAGCAACATCAACAACATGCAATTAACAATTAAAAGGGGAATCATGTTTATATGCACTAAAAAACAAAACTTAACCATCAAATTCAAAGCCTAGTAGATAGGTAAACCAAGACTCAACTCAAAATAAAGTGAGTTGAGAAATCTTATACCTTTGTTGATTCCTCTTTGGATAAGCAAAGGCTAATCACCCAAGGAGAGGGCCTTCATTCCTTGCTTCTTACCTCCATGGATTTCTTGAAGGAGGATGGTAGAATGGATTCTCCAAGTTCCCAAGAAAGGGAACCTCTAAGTCTCCACACCAAAGAGAGCATTTAGAAGAGATGAGTAACCTTGGAGGAGGATTAGATGCTAGTTAATCCCCTCCAAGAGGGCCAGCCACTTAGAGAGAAAAGGGAGAGAAGTGTTCTCATCTTTTCTCCAAAAGAAAACCCTAATGAAGAAAAGGCTATAAAGTCATATTTATACCTACCTTCATTGGAGTGGCAAACTTGTAATAAGTCCAAAAACCCACTCCAATTCATCATGGCCGGCCTTAAGGGTTCATTGAGCTGTTTGTGCCCATATGTTTTATTAGTCATTAAGTTTTCATACAACTTAAGTCAATGGGCTTGACGTTCGAAGCCCATTGGGCCTTGAGGCCCAAAACTAACCCGAGGTCTATAACGAACTTATTTGTTTGATTAATTAACATATTAATTAATCCTAACCATAAATAATTAAACCATTTAATTATGTTTACTCATCTCTGTTGTTTCTTCAATCTCTACCTTACTCGGTGTACGATCCATTAGGTTCCTTTTAGCGAGGCAGTGGGCGATTAGAACTTTTTCAAATCGATTGTGAATTGAAACTTAATTTCAATTCTCCCTTTAGTGATTACTCACTATTAGAGCTTCCACAAACCATGAGTGACACCTAGCAGTATATCATGGCTACCCAAGCTAATCAGAAGAGGTGGAGAACCTATTCAGTTTAGAATTACAATGCAATACGGTCTTTCTCTAATACAACACTCTTGACCACATTGTTTGGTTTGATAGTTTATTCATGTCTACTATCCAATGTGATTCATTTACTTATATGATTACCTTGAATGTGATTCGGAACGACTTTCCAAATCTCATTCATACTATGGCCAGAGATTCTTAATCATATCATAGAGTATTCTCCCTCAAACAGTTTGAAGGTTAGAGATCCCTTGTTGCGCATTCACTTGCCTCTATGGCTAAGTGGCTTAACCCCAACTACGTCATGGACACCCTCTGATGAAGTGACATTGACATAGTCAAAGATCAAGGACCTAACCATAAGACAACTATGATGCCTCAGGTCAAAGAACTACTTTGCATTATCCCAAGCATGAGTTCTCATGTGACATGAGTATGAGAACTCCTCGTTGATCGTGTTCAGCGGACTCATTCTTTATTGAGCACCTACATGCTTGTCTTGGTGTCAGTCACACCAATGACTCGAGACCAATCACTCTTCCTAAGAGAAGACATAGCACATACTGATCTTAACGGATTGTCCATGCCCAATTGGCAGTCCTATGATCAGGAACATTTAGGATATGTATATGAAATAGAATGGTCTCATAAATCTAACTTCTTCATATCACATTCTCCCAATTGCATATTCCTTGGACTTATTATTCAAGCATATAACATTTATATGAGACAACTTAAAACAATAATCTTTGCCCTTTATATTAAACCAGATTAGTTTAACATGTGAAATGTTTGTAAAGTATCATCATATGATGGTTTTAGGGCACATTGCCAACAATCTCCCACTTGCACTAGGGCCAATCAGCTTGGTCATCAGTGATGATACCTCTTCTGTAGTCATTTCAAAAATGGCTGAGTAGTAGGCCTAGGCAATGGATATCTATATGTTATCCATAGAAGCAACCTTGAGAATAACAACGTCACCATTGTACATGATTCTCAATCATGTGGTTCAGTCTCTCATTTGAGTTCGGATCTTGATGAGACCTTGATTCCCTGGCTTGAGCTATCGCCCCATTAGTGTCAACACACTGAAGACATTTTCTGGTTGGAACCGAAGGGAGAGTTCATAAATGAACTCTCCCATCCAAACAACAATGTTGTAAGCTTCTATATGGCAATATATTTTGCATACATGATGCAACCAAGGTATAAAATATCCATAATATCCCGATATTTCCATCGAAATTTCTGTGTTTTTGGACTACCGATATTTCCGATGTCATCGATATTTCCATTGAAACTTCCGTATTTTTTTAATTTCTATATTTAAAAAAATACCAAGGGGACTCGAACCCCTCCCATTTTACTCCTTCAACACCTTGACACCATATCACTTATGTTTTTGTGAAAATATGGTAAAATATTTACATATTTTCTACACTCACAATGTTTGCCAGCTCGCTATATAATCAACTTAAATCAGTTAAATCCATCATGCAATGCATTTCCTTCCAATTTTTTGTGATAAACTAATAGATAATTGACTAAATAAACATCCTGCAAAGTTTCAAAAAAACTTTCCAAGTTTTTCTTACAATTTATGTGGTTTTTATTCAATTTTTATCGATATCGATAATATCCCGATATTTCCATCAAAATTTCCGTGTTTTTGGAATACCGATATTTCCGATATCATCAATATTTAATACCTTGGATGGAACACATTAAAGTCATTACTTTTAACGTTTCCACCCAAATATCTCTTTAGTCATAATAAAGAGATATCCAATTATCACTTCATTCATAATGAAGAGACATTCAATGATAGATTAGATTCATAATCTAATACATTTACGCTTCCATTACATTACTCTAATTCTTCCTCATTCTTGAGGAATCCATCCTTAGTATTTCTTAAATGCTTAAGGATTCACTTGACAGTTGCCATGGTTCTGATCCTGGATTGCATTGATATTGTCTTGTACTGATCTTAGTACAACTCATATCAACGTTTTCCATACAATATGAAATACGTAAATTACCTTTCCGCATATGCATAAAGGATTCCTTTTACGCATTATTTCTTTGGGAGTCAAAAGGGTACGTTCCCTTTGTGAAGACCAACTCCCTAGTCTCACTAGGATTGTCCCTTTTATTGAAGTTTATCATCACATGAGAAACTTCCTAGCATCTTTTGTCTATCACTAGGGATTGATATAATCCAATTATATCCTGAAATCTATCATTATAGATTTTCATCCCATGTATATAGACTATGTCTCCCATATACATTCTATCATTATAGAATGTTTAAAGTCATAACCTTAACGAAGAAGAATTCCTTTCATTTCCAAAATTAATATATATCGTGTATACATGTTCAAATTTAGGAATATGATTAACTCCCACTAATCTTTTGTAAACCTAGTAACAAAAGATTCATTTACATCTTTATGGAAAATCAAACGATTTGATCCTTTTCTCATAAGATGCTTATAGCTCCCACTAGCTTGCTGAGATTCATGATGGATGGATCTCTACAACTTACATGTCTTGTGATTCCTAGTTTTAGACATATATTATCAAGACTATCTTGATAATGGTTTTGGAAACCCACATTATGTCCATACATTGAATCACCCTTTAGTTGTAGCAAGCAATCTTCGAATTAACAGAAACCAAGACTATATCAAAGATGGTTTGTTCCAAGTCAACCAATCTCGTTGATTGTAGTCATCTTAAGCTACCAATTAGCTTTGAAGGTTTCATTATTTTGAATCAAATGGTTTTATACCATTTTCTTGAGTATATGTCGTACATACACTCAATGTAGTCATAAGGATATCCATTCTTATTTCTTTCGAATTAAGAGATATAACTCTATGACATAGTCATAAAGTTCAAACCATTCAACTGAGACGGTTTATAGATCCTTCTTGACTACCTTGGAGCTAGTGGTGTAGGAACTAGGTTGTTATATTTGTTGATTATCATCTTGTCTCTCAAAGAACCCATTCTTTGAGTTCCATCTCTCGTTCATTTGCTTTATTTTAGGCAAATCCTATTGTAGGATTATAATGAACGACCCAACAAACAACCTTTGTTAGTTGGTCCATAGATATGATATCCAAATGTTAATTTAAGGATATCCCACAAGATTATTCTCAAACAAATATTGCTTATTAGCACAAACCCCAAATCTTAACGTAATTAAGATTTGTCTTTCTTTCCAACTACATCCTATGGAGTCATGAAAATTTTGGAAGATATTCTAATTGACAATCATATTGTCTTAGAAGTATATATATCCTATATATGGGTTATTTGATAATATCCAACGAACTAAATCTTATTCTTGTTTGTTTTTCTCCCAATGGAGAAATCTATTATCTTATGATGCTACTTTCCTTGATATCTTTCAAGGAAACTCTTCTAAAGTGTCCTTTTTCCTTGGATCAAATCTAAGGAGGTGACTACCTTAGACGTCTTACTCACCAACTTACATTCTTGAATTCTTTGAAACCTTTTGCAAAGTATTCGGACTTGTGTTTATTCAAAATAAACGATAGTCCAACTGAGAGCGATCTTCGGTGAATGTCTTATAACATGAGTAGTATTATGTTGTGGACAAGTGCCACTAACATCTAAGTGATTTAACCTTAACATCTTTGTGATTCTTTCTTCTTTCCAAAAGAATAAAGATTCGAACATTTCGCCTCTATACAATTTTAATAAGAAGGTATTGGATCCGGATCTAACGATCCAAAGCATCCATCTATGACCAACTCATAATTTATGTTTTAGAGGTGTCACAACTCAGTGGGATTAGTCACTACCTTGCAACCTTTTGGGTTTTAAGCATAGTTATATTCTGAACAGTTAACACTACTACATTATCTCTACTATAGAGACAATCAATTATATTACAATAATCCAACCATTCATAAAGAACAATGTTTTGTCAAACAAAGCATTCATCCATTTCTCATAGTGATGGAATGAAGTTCCTTACATTAAATTGGAATGTAATGGCAATCTTTGTTTTTCCAATTTCATTGGTAGTTCATATGAGGAAGCAAGTACTATTTGCTTTCGCAAAGATCTATATCTTATTCACGTTCCGAATGCGAAGTACTTTCTCTTCTCTCATTTATCTTCCACTTCTTATTAGCCACACTTTTACAACGATTGTAAAACATAGTTGCTAATACAGAATCATGTATTCAAGTAGAAGAACCAACTATTTTGAATTATTCAAGAACAATTTACAACACCTTCGGAAGGTGTGTTCTTGACACTTGCAAGACATTTCTTGCAAATACCCCTTCCAATGTCCATCCTTTCATAAAGAAAGTTTGTTCCCTTGGAGTTATTTTGCCTTCTTCATTTGACTTCTCCATTGACTACAATAGTCATGGTCCCTAAACTCCCACTATCTCTCTTGAAACTTATTTCAATTGTGTTATACACATCAAACGATTTGGAGAGCGTGCGGTTATTGTTCACTATATAGTTTACAATAAACTTAGTGAACCATTTGGATAGGGACTCAAACGTGAAATCCTTGCTTAGTTTCCGTCTCTAGAAGTGGTTTAACATTTCTACACTCAATCATTCAAAATCATCATAAGTCCATGTTGATGGACTATTTTTGTCAACCAACCATTATGTTCTAAACATAATTACAAACTTTCAAGAGTTGTTCAAGGCAACTCTCATTTCTTCATACAACAATTTGTAAGTGAAGAATCATGGCACATAAAATGTCCATGCCCTTGTGCTTTCTTCTCAAGTTCCTTGTTCGTGTAACAAAGAGACAAGCACTAGTGTTTGCGTTGTCCTCTTTATGATAGACTTATCTAACATGTTCTTCCATTGATACATTATCAATAGGAAGATTGTGAGGATGAGACTACTTAGGCACTTTTACAATCCATTCAAGACAATCTATGGGATTGTGGTACCAAGTTCGGAAACTAAAGCGGTCGGCTTTTCTTTGTCAAGTTTTGGATAGCGTTTGCAAATATATCAGTAAACAAATACATAATGAATATAAATTGATTGATTTTAAGCTATTTGATCCGGGTCTTTAAATCAAATAGCACCACCCACTATTTTTAACAAATTCCATATCCCTCATTGGAATTTGAGAGTTTTGGAGGAAACTCTTAGTAGGGTATGAGAGATTCACTATTACCAAGCCCACCTCACAATGATATGATGTTGGCTAGCAAAAATAATAATGAGAGAGTACGCTTACTCATTTACATCTAATGTAAGAACCTATCTTATTTGGCCTCTAGAGAATGATGCCTCACAATGATATGATGTTGGCACCATTGCACTTAATTAAGTCATTCCCACCATGCAAGTTCGGGTAGGGGTTCAAGAACAACCTCACAATGATATGATGTTGATCATTCTCGTTGCCTACCTTCACAACATCATGTATGCATATAGAACTCCTCCTGAGTGTAAGCACATACTTCGTACTCCCCCATGATAGGGTGAAGTCGGTGTATGAGTCCCAAATGATTGGAGACTACCACTGTTGAAGGCCATGAAAGAGTGTTCAAAGCACTCCCACGCTAGTCAACTTAATAATGGTTTGGTTGAGGGTTTTAGGTCTCATCACATATAAGCATGCTTTCAATCACATTAAAACATTTTGGTCCTATTACAACTATTGGTCCATGTGATTGATTTAGTAGTATATAATACTCCCACTATGCTTTTAAAACGGTTTTTAAAGCAAGACTATATGGTACTACTAACATAAGAATTGCATTCATTTGATGGACTATATAGTTGCCTTAGGGCCTTAGGATGACTATGAACCTTTGATTCGATCCAACATGAGCCTAGTGTTGGATCTTGGTCTCGGGATGGTGATTGATTTTAGTTACGCGTTTAATCACATTAAGGCGTGTTTTCTTATTGGGCGTTGGACCCAACTACTCCAATTTCATGCATATCGAATAAAACAAGAAAGGAGTACTTCAAAGTAAAGAAGAGCTTATGCTCTTTTACAACAATTGATCAAATCAAATTACTTTGAAGTAAAGAAGAGCTTATGCTCTTTTACAACAATTGATCATATCAAATTACAACCAAAATTTAATCTACACATTCCCAAGGTTCAAACAAATTTGAGAGACGGCCTTTCATATAGCTCAATTATCGTAGGCTTAGGTTCATATTAACCCTTTCTTAATTAATTAACGCTTTAACTAATTAAACTTGAATGCAACATTTTCATTTGGTTTTTGTATCTGATAGGAGCATATTTATGCGACTTAGCTTGCTTGTTTTCTTGCATTTTGGTAATTATTTAGTATTTATAATAGTGTTTAAAGTTAAATTCGTGTGTTTGTAGGTTTTATGGGCTAAGGGTGCATTATGAGCCAATTTGGAGTAGTTTGGAGTGTTTTTGGGCCCAAGATGGATTGCTTATGATCCAAGCTAGATGGATGGACGAATTTGGAGATTAATTGGGTTGAAATCTACTATGAAGATGGATAAGTGAAGCCCAAGTTCTAGAAGATAAGAAAAGAGTAAGAAACAAGGAACTTTCCTTTCCTTTCCTTTTCATCCACCACCTTCACCTACTACTTCACCTACAACATCTACTACTTCACCTACAACATCCACCACTTCACCTACAACATCCACCACCTTCACCTACTACCTTCACCTACAACCCCTTCCACATTCCCTATAAATACCACCCTATGCCACAACATTCTTCATCATTCTCTTGGCCTTCATCATTCATACACACATCCACCCTTCACCATAACTCACCTATATCCATCCACCACCACAATTCACCACAAAAATCATCAAATCACACTTGTGCCGCATAAAAGCAAAGAAGAAGGAAAGGAAGGAGAGCCTTGGAGCCGTGCTTGCCATTCAAAGCTTGGATTGTTGGAGCGTTTCTAGGTGTAATCTATCTTTGTTTTAAATGTTTAAATTTGATTATCTTTGTTTAATTGTGACTATGAGGAAATAAATTCGCCTTGGCTAGAGGTTGATTCAAATCCATGAACATATTTGTAATATGAATTGATATCTTCAGTTGTGATTTCTGAGTTGTGATTTAATTTGCTTAACTGCTTGATTAATAACTTATTTGTGTATGTCGATTAAGAATGCATACTTAATTTACATGCATGAATTTGATGCTAGAATATAAGTGAATTTCACCTAATCGTTATAAACTTATATTCATGAGTAGTGAAGGTTGCTAATCACAATCGCGTTAAGTAAATTCCTGGCAAACGTATCATGCTGTTCATAGTTACGAATGCCTTGTCAACACTTATGATTTTCATAGAACATAATGATCTGTAATCGTATCTCTATTGTGCTTTTCACGTAGGGAACGTTTGGGGAATAATTTGAGTTGTTGTATGCTGTTCATCCAATTCAATAACATAAGGAAAATCTGAAGGTTAATTTAAGCGTACCTAATTAATTTGGAGTGTTGAGATTTACAATTTATTGAAAGAACAACTGAAAATCAATTTAGGTTGCATATGTGTCTTGTGTGGAGAAAAACCCTCTAGCCAGTCCGTCGCCTATCCATTCACCTTAATTTTATGTTTTTGTCAATTTTATAATTTATTTAAGTTTAATTTACTTCTCATCAAAACCAAACCCCCCCCCCCCATTATTAAATTATATTATTTAGTTAGTTTTCATTGTTTTTAGTCTTTTAATTCAATTTCCGTCCAATTAATTTCTTAGTGTCTAGATTGAGTTAATTTGATTGTTTTCATTATTTTGAGTCATTCTAAGTGTGTTTCGAGTTTTTAGCCTAGTTTTGTATTTTTGAGTCTTGTTTAATATTTTTAAATTAATTTAGAGTAGATTAGCAATCCCTCCTAATCCCCGGCCTAGAACGATACCCTACTTACACCTATACTACAACTGTCAAAAAGAGGGTTTAAATTTGTGCGGTTTTAAAACCCTGTCAAATTTTTGGCGCCGTTGCCGGGGATTAGCAAATTTGCTAATCCCTTTATTTTTGTTTGTGTTTATTTTTATATTTGTGTTTGTGTATTTTACTTTTGGTATTTGATTTATTTTTCTTTCTTTGATTTTAGGTATAATTGGAGCAAGACATGGATTTTGCTAGTATTCAAGCTCAATTGGCGCAACTCACTGCTCAATTGACTAATAATGCCGAAAGGACCTCAATGCCAAATGTCCCGACATTTGATGTGCCCTATGGGCAAGGATATCAGACTCATTAGTCTCCTCAATTTTCTACATATGAAGATGAATGGGGATATCAAGGCCACAATCAATCAAGGGGCAACATGTTTTCCAACGCTTGCAATTCGAATTGGAGAGGTTATTCAGATCAGATGTGGGATGAACCTCAGCAATTTCAACAAAGTGGATATTGGCAGCAAGACGAGTTCTATTCCAGACCTATGCAGCCACCACAGCATCCCCCACAACAATTCCAATCGAAAAGTATGCCTGTGAATTATAATGAAATTCTTGAAGGACTAATCTCTTTGACGCAGGGTTCACAACAAGAGGAACAATTGCCGCCATCGGAAGAGTTCTATCAGTGGCCATATGAACCGTCACAGCCACCACAACAATCAGCCCAATTCGATTCAGGTACATCCTTGGATAATGATACATTTAATAAGCTACTCACCTCTTTGAATCAGGGAGTAGAAAATCAAAACCAGGAGATGCAAGACCGGACCAACAAGGTGGATGAATTGGAGAGGCAAGTTGGGCAGATTATGGAGATCATGGCACAGATTCAAGATCAAAGTGAATTCTCCAACTCCACATTTGCAAATTCAATAGGGGAAGTTGAAGTTGATGAAGCCACCACTTTGGAAGGTGAGATAGAGGATGAGGCTGTTCTAGAACCATCCAAACACAGCCCGAACTTGGATGACTTGCCGCTGCATGAAGAAGAGGAGGAGGACGACCTGGGCAGTTTAGAAGAATTCTTGCTGCAAACTCCTCAAATCCCTATGTCGTCCAACTCAGGTGAGGTTGTTCCAAGTTCAATTATTTCCGACCCCATTCCACCAAATATCTCTTTTCCTCGCAGATTTTTTATTCCCAATGACGAAGAGAGTGAAAAAGATATTGTGGAAACTCTTCCAAAGATCCAAAGTGATATTCCAATTCTTGGTGTACCAATTCAAGTTCCCGACGGTGTTGAAACATTCAAAGAACCTTGCACACCAAGAAGCGGGATTCAAGATAATGAAGTGGCTGGAAAATATGTGGAATGCATCAAAGAGGATGTAATTGTGGAAATCAAGGCCCAAGAAGTTGAGTTTGATGACATGGGACAGGCCACAACCATCATAGTAAACCTGGCCAAGTTCAAAGTCCCGGAAATGTCCAAAGGCGTAGTTTTTGTAATTGAGTTTGTGTCGGAGAAAGAAAGTAAACCATCTTCTCCAATTTTAATTTTAATTTTATTTTATACTAACATGTTTCTGATTTTAATGATTCAGGCACCCACCCTGGAATTTAGACCATTGCCGAATCATTTCAAGTATCACCTCCCATTGAAAGATAAATTCCATGCTTTGGAGCCGAGGGGAGGTTAATGGAAAGATTCGTCCGGCTGCAAGACGTTAAAGCAAGCGCTACTTGGGAGGCAACCCATGCATTCAACATAGGGAGTCCTAGGAATCACTCCAATTCCAGATTTGCGTTCCTAAAACCCTTATCTTTGTTGATTATTTCGTATCTGCCATGTTAGGTTGTTTAGTTGCTGTTTGTGTGTTTATTTTTGTTTTTCGTGATTTTATACTTGAAACATTGAGGACAATGTTTGATTTAAGTGTGGGGGGGTAACCAAAGTGTTTTGATGCAAATTCGTAGGGTTTTATCACCCATTACTTTTAATGTTGTTCCTTGCTGTTTTTAAGCTGTTTTGGTGTGTTTTAGTGTGTTTTGACTTAAAAATCCGAAAATCACATAAAAATTTGAAAAATTGTTTTGAAAAACCCAAAAAGAGTTGTTTTGAGTTGTGTTTGTGTGTTTCTTTGTGTCTTAGGGTACCTTCCAACACAATGATGAGGATTCGGTTTGTAATTGCATGGCTGTTAAAAAGAGTTGTAAACATGGATGAAAGTTTGATTTACTCTTTGTTTATGCTTGGTTGTGGTTATAACTTATGAATTCACATGCAATCATAAACAATCAGTTTTTGTAACATGCTTGAAGGAAGGAACTCAAATTAACACTACAACCTTGTGAGACTTGAACCTAAACGTTATTTGGAGAGTTTATAATCTGTGCATCTTTGTTTTCTAAGTCGTTGCATGATCTCATTATTCTTTGCTTGGTTACTACTTAGAAGGCGTTTCATCGTTTAGTTCCAAATGCTAGAACTCATGCCCAATTCATTCAAAGCATGTTATTGATTTTCATAACACATATTCAAGAAGAAGTTGTGTAGTGACCACCACTTTAGCCAAAAAGCCGTGTACCCTATGTCATTATGTTTTGTAGGTGTTAACTCCATTAAACCTTGTTTAGCCTTTTCTTTGTTAACCCACATCATCCTCACTTAGCCTAGATTAGGACTATCCATACCCTCGTTCTTAAAGTATAGTAAGCATGATTCAAATTGAATTCCTTTGTGGCAGAAATCAAGTGTGGGGGAAGTTTTTATGAATTGTGTGCCATAGGCACGGGTAGAAAGAAAAGAAAAGAAAAAAATTCGTGGAAAAAGAAAAAAAAAAACAAAATGAAGAAAAGAGTATAAAAAATAAAAATAAAAAAAGAGTTGAAAAGATGTGAAAAAGAGTTCCAAAGTATTGTTTGTTGAAGTAAGGGTCCAAAACAATGAATTCGGCCCTAAAGAGTTGTCTAAGTCTTCCCCTTGTGTTTTTAAGTTAATTTCCGCAATCTAAGTGAATTCTAAGTCTTAATTTCATTACTTTGCTTACTAATGCTTGAAGAACGTTTGTTTCCCCTATCCTTTCTTTGTCAACCAATACGCCAAGCCCCGTTGCAACCCTTAACTTCTTCTTGAGTGGTATGTGTTTCAATTTGTGGAGTTTGAATTTGGTATGAGCATATGGTGTCATTGGTTCTCGCATCTAAGTAGTAGCATTCCATTCATGAGATCATATCTAAACATGCTTATTAACTCCGGAAATTACGTTCTTTGTGATACATATATGTGAGCATTCGTTTTTATATCTACATCAATTCTCTCACATATAACTAGTATAGGGTGTGTAGTTAAAACATATGAGTGAAAATAGAGTGCATATCTTGTAAGGATTGAGGGAATTCTCTAAGGCATGTTACTACATTCAAAACATTGTTTTAATTGGTTCATTGTGAACTAGTAAGTAGTGACTATGATTAAGTATGTGCTTAAGTGTTAAATTCACTCAAATCTGTGGGAATGATAATCTTTAACATGTCATGTGCATTGGAAATCCCTGAGGCAAACGTTGGAAGGTTTAGGTTATGTTTGTTTGTTTTGTTTTGTTTCTTTGTTTTGCTCGAGGACTAGCAAAAGCTAAGTGTGGGGGAATTTGATAGGAGCATATTTATGCGACTTAGCTTGCTTGTTTTCTTGCATTTTGGTAATTATTTAGTATTTATAATAGTGTTTAAAGTTAAATTCGTGTGTTTGTAGGTTTTATGGGCTAAGGGTGCATTATGAGCCAATTTGGAGTAGTTTGGAGTGTTTTTGGGCCCAAGATGGATTGCTTATGATCCAAGCTAGATGGATGGACGAATTTGGAGATTAATTGGGTTGAAATCTACTATGAAGATGGATAAGTGAAGCCCAAGTTCTAGAAGATAAGAAAAGAGTAAGAAACAAGGAACTTTCCTTTCCTTTCCTTTTCATCCACCACCTTCACCTACTACTTCACCTACAACATCTACTACTTCACCTACAACATCCACCACTTCACCTACAACATCCACCACCTTCACCTACTACCTTCACCTACAACCCCTTCCACATTCCCTATAAATACCACCCTATGCCACAACATTCTTCATCATTCTCTTGGCCTTCATCATTCATACACACATCCACCTTTCACCATAACTCACCTATATCCATCCACCACCACAATTCACCACAAAAATCATCAAATCACACTTGTGCCGCATAAAAGCAAAGAAGAAGGAAATGAAGGAGAGCCTTGGAGCCGTGCTTGCCATTCAAAGCTTGGATTGTTGGAGCGTTTCTAGGTGTAATCTATCTTTGTTTTAAATGTTTAAATTTGATTATTTTTGTTTAATTGCGACTATGAGGAAATAAATTCGCCTTGGCTAGAGGTTGATTCAAATCCATGAACATATTTGTAATATGAATTGATATCTTCAGTTGTGATTTCTAAGTTGTGATTTAATTTGCTTAACTGCTTGATTAATAACTTATTTGTGTATGTCGATTAAGAATGCATACTTAATTTACATGCATGAATTTGATGCTAGAATATAAGTGAATTTCACCTAATCGTTATAAACTTATATTCATGAGTAGTGAAGGTTGCTAGTCACAATCGCGTTAAGTAAATTCCTGGCAAACGTATCATGCTGTTCATAGTTACGAATGCCTTGTCAACACTTATGATTTTCATAGAACATAATGATCTGTAATCGTATCTCTATTATGCTTTTCACGTAGGGAACTTTTGGGGAATAATTTGAGTTGTTGTATGCTGTTCATCCAATTCAATAACATAAGGAAAATCTGAAGGTTAATTTAAGCGTACCTAATTAATTTGGGGTGTTGAGATTTACAATTTATTGAAAGAACAACTGAAAATCAATTTAGGTTGCATATGTGTCTTGTGTGGAGAAAAACCCTCTAGCCAGTCTGTCGCCTATCCATTCACCTTAATTTTATGTTTTTGTCAATTTTATAATTTATTTAAGTTTAATTTACTTCTCATCAAAACCAAACCCCCCCCCCCCATTATTAAATTATATTATTTAGTTAGTTTTCATTGTTTTTAGTCTTTTAATTCAATTTCCGTCCAATTAATTTCTTAGTGTCTAGATTGAGTTAATTTGATTGTTTTCATTATTTTAAGTCATTCTAAGTGTGTTTCGAGTTTTTAGCCTAGTTTTGTATTTTTGAGTCTTGTTTAATATTTTTAAATTAATTTAGAGTAGATTAGCAATCCCTCCTAATCCCCGGCCTAGAACGATACCCTACTTACACCTATACTACAACTGTCAAAAAGAGGGTTTACATTTGTGCGGTTTTAAAGCCCCGTCAGTATCCATAGAATTGATTTAAATAGAGCTAAATGAAATGAAAATCCAATTCTCATTCAAAGAGACAAAACTATTTTGTTCTCATCTAATTTGGGCCAAAAAGCAATAACCTCAGCCATTGGGCTATATTGCGAAACATAAACTTTTGGGGTCACTTTGTAAGAACACAAAAGTCCACTACTTCATGTAATTACAACTAGAACCCAAAAATTTCAACAAATGCAAAAACTTCATTAAAAGAACAAAACATTTTGTCCTCTAGTGATTTTGGGCCTTGATCGAACCATATTTATATACATTTTTATATCAAATTCACTCGTCTTTTCTTAGTTAGTTCGTTATATTTAGAGCTATTTACATAATTTTTGTGTTTTAATAGAATTTATCTAGCTAAGAAAATAAAAATAGAATAAGTGAAGTGTTAAGTATTAATTTCATCTAAACTATCTTGTCTGTTAAATTAATACTTATCATTTAGAAAATAATATATATATATTTATATTTATTTATATATTTATATTTATATATTTATATATTAATATAATATATTAATTTAATTTAATGTGCATGTAGTCCGTGGAAGAAGCGTGGGAAGCATCGGTGAGGGGAATTAAGAAAGGAAGAGGAAGGCTGGCATCCATGATGAAATTAAAAAAAAGGAATAAAGGAACGGCATTTTAAGAGAGAGGGACCGAGAGAAATGATGCTGCTTTGCAGCTAGAGCGCCCAGGGAGAAATAAAAGAGAAGGCACGGAGGGAGCTTCTAGGGGGGGGGGAAATTAGAAGAGATAAAGGCAGAAAACTGCCTCTGGGCAGTCGGCGTGGGAGGTCAGAAAAAGAAAGGTTGCGAGTGGGAGTTGCCTTGAAAGGCAGCAGGAAAACCAAGCAGGCCGAGAGGAGGACTGCGGGTAGCGCCAAGGAGAAGAAAGCTGGCGTGCTGCCAGCTGGAGGAAGCTGCGAGAAGAAAAATAAAAAGCTGGGGTCGCAGCCTTGAAGTTGGAAGGCAGACGGGAGAGACCAAGGCTGCGGTGCAGCAGCCAGAAAGCAGCGTGCCATTTGTGGGATGAAAGTCAGCGCCTATTTTGGGACGCAGAGAAGCCAATTAGCACAGATTGCACAGTGCACAGCAAGTGCACAGAGAGTTTGCTAATACTCCCCATTTTGGTTTAATCCTCCAACTCATTTTAATTTATGTTTTAATTTCTAAATAATGTGTAGTTAAATTTGTTGGCTAGAGGTTAATTCAAAGCCATGATTATATTTGTAATTTGAATTGGTAACTTCAGTTGTGATTTCTGAGTTGTGATTTAATTTGCTTAACTGCTTGATAGATAACTTATTTGTGTATGTTAATTAAGGATGCATACTTAATTTACACGCATGAATTTGATGCTAGAATATAAGTGAATTTCACCTAATCGTTATGAACTTATATTCATGAGTAGTGAAGGTTGCCATCCGCAATCGCGTTAAGTAAATTCCTGGCAAACGTATCATGCTGTTCATAGTTACGAATGCCTTGTCAACACTTATGATTTTCATAGAACATAATGATCTTTAATCGTATCTCTATTGTGCTTTTCACGTAGGGAACTTTTGGGGAATAATTTGAGTTGTTGTATGCTGTTCATCCAATTCAATAACATAAGGAAAATCTGAAGGTTAATTTAAGCGTACCTAATTAATCTGGAGTATTGAAATTCACAATTTATTGAAAGAACAACTGAAAATCAATTTAGGTTGCATATGTGTCATGTGTGGAGAAGAACCCTCTAGCCAATCCGTCGCCTATCTGTTCACTTTTTATTTTATGTTTTTGTCAATTCTGTAATTTATTTAAGTTTAATTACTTCTCGTCCAAACCAAGCCCCCCCCCCATTATTAATTTATATTATTTAGTTAGTTTTCATTATTTTTAATCTTTTAATTCGATTTCCGTCCTATTGATTTCCTAGTGTTTATTTAATTTGTTTCCTTTGTTTTGAGTCATTTTAGTGTGTTTTGAATTATTAGAGTTTTTAGCCTAATTTTGTGTCCTTGAGTCTTATTTAATATTTTTAAATTAATTTAGAGTAGATTAGCAATCCCTCCTAATCCCCGGCCTAGAACGATACCCTACTTACATCTATACTACATCTGTCAAAAAGAGGGTTAAATTTGTGCGGTTTAAAATCCCGTCAAATTTTTGGCGCCATTGCTGGGGATTAGTAAATTTGCTAATCCCTTTATTTTTTTGTTTGTGTTTATTTTATTTTATTTTATTTTATTTTATTTTATTTTTTGTTTTGTTTGTTTGTGTTTATGTTTATATTTGTGTTTGTGTATTTTATTTTTGATATTTGATTTAGTTTTCGTTCTTTAATTTTAGGAAAAAAATGGATGAAGATATGGCAACCATTCAAGCTCAATTGGCGCATCTCACTGCTCAATTGACACATAATGCCGAACGGACCTCAATGCCAAGTGTCCCTACACTTGATGTGCCTTATGGGCAAGGATATCAAGCTCATCAGTATCCTCAATTTTCGGCATATGACGATGATTGGGGATATCAAAGCCACAGCCAATCAAGGGGCAATATGTATTCCAACGCTTGCAATTCGGATTGGAGAGGTTATTCAGATCAGATGTGGGATGAACCTCAGCAGTTTCAACAAAGTGGATATTGGCAGCAAGAAGCGTTCTATTCAAGACCTATGCAGCCACCACAACCTCCCCCACAACAATTCCAATCGAATTCAAGTATGCCCGTAAATTATAATGAAATTCTTGAAGGACTAATTTCTTTGACGCAGGGCTCGCAAAAAGAAGAACAATTGCCGTCATCGGAAGAGTTCTATCAGTGGCCATATGAGCCACCACAGCCACCACAACAATCTGCCCAATTCAATTCAGGTACATCTGTGAACAATGATAATATTATTCAATTACTCATCTCTTTGAACCAGGAAGTAGAAAATCAAACCAAGGAGATGGGAGAATTGAATAATCAAATGGGGCAGATTGTGGAAGTTCTTCCTGAGATCCAAAGTGATATCCCGATTCTTGGTGCAATAAATCAAGTTCCAGATTTTGCTGAAGCTGTTCCAGAACCTTGTGCACCAAGAAAGATGGTTGAAGATATCGAAGTGGCTGGGGCATATCAAGAATACATCCAAGCGGTTGTGCATGAGGCAACAAAGGCCCATGAAATTGAGATTGATGACACGGCACAGGCCACAACCATCATCGTCAATCTGGCCAAGTGCAAAGTCCCCGAAACGTTCAAGGGAGTAGTTTTTGTTATTGAGTTTGTTTCGGAAAAATATAATAAGCCATTTTCTCCAATTCCAATTTTATTTTTATTTTATACTAACATATTTCTAATTTTAATGATTCAGGCACCCACTCGTGAATTCAAACCATTGCCGGATCATTTCAAGTACCACTGTCCGTTCAAGGATAAAGCCATGCACTTGAATAAAGAAGGGAAGCCTAGGAATCACCCACAATCAGATTTGCATTCCTAAACCCTTCTATTTACTGCTTTCATTTTATTTTGTTTAGTTAGTTGTATTTGGTTGATTTTTATTTAGTTTGAGTTTAAATAAATTAAGGGCAATGTTTATTTTTAGTGCGGATAAACAAAGTCTTTTTGCATTAATTTACATATTTTGATTTACATATTTTACATTGCTTAAAATAAACTTTAAAAAAAAAAAAAAAAAAAAAACAAAAAAAAAACAAAAAAATTAATAATAATAATAATAATATTAGTAACATATATATATATATATATATATATATATATATATATTTTAAATAAACATTAAAAGCTTAAATAAATTTACAATAATACGAAAAACTAATAAGTTCATTGGTCATTTGTCATTGGTTAGGTGGTGCCTGAGAAGTCGACGGAGCTCCTGGAAGACGAAGAGCCAGAGTTGGAATCTCCGGAGCCGGAACGCTTGGTGCAACTCCCGAGGACGAAGGCAACATAAACCTCGGGAGTAGAGCCATGAACCTTTCATGATCGCTCTGGATCCGACCGTCCGACTCCTGCAGCTGGTCCAGCTTCCTCTTCATGCTGGTCGAGTAACTAGTTGCAAGCATGTGCAACTCCTTGTTCTCGTGCCTGAGTCCTCTGACTTCTTGCCGAAGACTGGCCACCTCAGCCATCAGCGACTCCACCTGCCGAGACCGGGCAAGCAGGCGCTGGCCCATGTTTGAAACTGAGCCTGCACTTTGGACGCTGAGGGCAAGGGATTCCTGAACGGCCAGCTCGTCCGACCGCCTAGATAGCATCCTATTGTCCCTTGGAGTGAGCAGATTTCTGGCAATCACCGTAGCGGTGATTTCATTCCTCATCATTGTGTCCCCGACTGTAAGAGGACCATTGGGGGATATGAAGGATGGATTCCAAATGTTGTTCGGAGAAGACGAGTCATCGTCTTCCCCGACATTCAAGTTTAGGCGACGGTCGGAAGGGCAAGACATTTTTAGAGGGGGTTGAGGAAGAAAAGAGTTCGGAAAAATTAAGATTGCTGAAGCGGAAGAAGAGTGCGGAAAGATTAAGAGTGCAGAAGTGCAAAAAGAGTTCGGAAGGATTATGAGTGTTTACAGAAGAGAGTATTTTCAGAAGGAAGTGTTTGAGGGAGTTCAAGTGTGAGGTGGAGCAGAATTAGCGCCTCTATAAAAAGAAGCAAATCAAAGAGAGGCGCTCCTCTGAGGTTGAAGACGCGTTCTCACGCAATTCGGAAAAGCTGGACGCTCCTTTCTCAAAAGAGCCGTTTCCGTTCTCAAAAGCTGGGCTTGACTCAGCAATCACGTGGTTCAGTTTTTCCAATTTTGTCGTGACTCATCACGTGCAGCGTGGAACGTTGCGAAAACCACGAGCCGCACCCGGTTTTGAACCCCGGTTTTCAAAAGATCATCATTCCAATTTGTCGTCACTCATCGCATGCGCAGTCAGCTTCGCGGAAATTACGGAAGCTTTGTCAGAAAGCGCGTAACGGGCACTGTTCATCCATCACCGGCTGCCGACAAATAGTGAGGGAATAGTTCCGGTTGAGAAAGAAAATTTTCTATAAGTCTCGACCTTCGCCTTCCACATCAAAGGCACACCTTCACACCCTCTCAACCTCTCAACCTCTCTTCCTCTCTTCATCTCCGATAATGTCTTCCCAAAGAAAGCTTTCGAGTTATTCAGTGTTCTTCATCCCTTGGATCACCCCAGAAAACAAACCTTCCAGAGCAAAAGTATTTCATATTAAAAAGGTTAAAAGCAAAAGTATCTCATATTATGCTTTCTCCTCACTTTCATCTGAAGAACATGGAGAAAGTGAGATCCTGATTGCTTACCTAGTCTTGCTCTCGAGTACTAATCTCAGACCCCTCCCAACCCACTTCAAAAATAAACCTGTGTTGAGGTACTTCTTCAAAAACAAAAGTACCTCACAGACGAAGCAGGAGGAGTCTGAGGTGCACCCAGGAGCAGATGAGTCTGGGTTGATCCAAGAGTTCAAGAAGATGCCACACCTGCGTGGAGACCGGACTACTTGAAGCATGTGGAGACACGTGCTGATTCATCCTCAACTAAGCTGAGGAGCACTTGCCAGAAGGAGGCCCATCCTGTTCAAGAAGAAAGCTGTGGAAAATCAACAAGGACGACCAATGATCGCCTATTAGTTCTTTTCATTATCTTTTATTTTCAATTTTTATTTTTCGTTTACATTTTTCTATATTTTGCTTGCGTGCTTAACTGATTTCTTTCTTTTCTTTGCAGGAACGTTTGGTTATTTTCTCCCTTGAAGTGGATTGCAAAATTTACACTTGGGGGTCATCGCTTGGTTTTCTGCAAATTAGAGAAGTTTTCAGTCCCTTTTCTTTATTTTGTTTCGTATTATTTATTCATTTTATTTTTATTTGCATATTTTTGTTTTATGACATTGGGGACAATGTCTAGTTTAAGTGTGGGGGTATCAAGTATAAAAAATTGACCAAATTGAAAATTTTTGTACCTTCGACTTTGAACTGGTTTCATTTGTTTCCATGTTATTGCTTTTTGTTTTCTTAATTAGCTTTGTGTTTTACTTAATTTTTTTCGGAGTTTTGTGTTTTATTTAATTTTTTTCGAAAAATTTAAAAAATCCAAAAATATTGTCTTGTTTTCTTTATGGTTTTGAATTAGAATTTTTTTAGTTTCCCGACCCAATGATATAATTGGATTAAATTTGAACCATGATTGTCAAGAACTTAGTTAACATGTGTTATGTGAAATTCCTTATTCTCTTGTTAGTATTGTACATTTTTGATCATTCTTGAAAAACCAAATGCACATAGCCTTGTTGATGTGAAATTAAAGCATGACTTAAATCTTCATATGTGAATTTAGTGACCATATACATCCCATGTGAGTTTTTGAGCCTATTGAAAGTGTGTGCATTTTTCATACACTACTATTCTTTCATGTGTGATGAACTTATGTGAGATGTATCTCTAGAACTTGCGTAACGATCTTTCGAAATATTTGTCATTGATTGCATGAACTTGAAAATGATAGAGGCATTAGGTTCACCACCATGGCCCAAATAACCTTATTTCCCAAAGAAAAAAAAAATTTATCATTAGATTGCCTATTTGAGCCGTATTTGTGAGCCTTTTATTTCTTATCACCAGATATGTCTACCCTTATAACTGAAACATGTTTCCTTACCCTTTCCAAGCGAGCAATTTGAGATTGTCTTATGAGAAATGTTTGTGAAGTACTTGGAAGGTTTGGCAAAAGAATAAGTGTGGGGGTATTGCATGTTTGTATTTATTATTATTTATTTAAAAAAAAAACAAAAAAAAGAGATAGAGAAGAAAAAGAAAGAAAAAAAAAAGAAAGATTGTATACGAAGAAAATAAAAATAAAAAGTTTTTAAAGTTTCAGTTTAAGGATGTGGTTGGAGGTGTTAAAAGAATCACTGGAAGCTTGAGTTCTTATAAATCTCAACAAAAGAATTGCTTGTAATATAGCTTGGAACTTGTGTTTTCCTATTCTTTCGTTTCAATAGCCCTATCCCTAAGCCTCATTACATCCAATAAAAGTCCTCTTGATTTAAGTTTTGCAATTATGATTGTGGAGAAGTGATTTTTATGCAAGCTTATGGTAGATCTTTCACATTTGTTTCTTTGAGCGAAACACATTAAAACTAAACACATGTGTGATTGAGTGCATATCCCGTGAGAAGGCTGCTAGTTTGCATATGATGATTTTAAAAATAAAAACTTGAAATTGCATTAGCATGGCTATCTCACACACTACACTTCAATGATGATTTAAAGATTACTGCTAATATTTGAATAAGGAAGATGAGATTGGATTAGCTTATTTGGTGCTAACTATGGTTCTTGATGATTTGTGTTCTCGAATGAAATTCTATGAGGGTCACATAGGGGGAAGTTAATGTTTTTCATTTTATTACTTTTTCTGTTTTCTTTGTTTTGCTCGAGGACTAGCAAAAGCTAAGTGTGGGGGTATTTGATCGAACCATATTTATATACATTTTTATATCAAATTCACTCGTCTTTTCTTAGTTAGTTCGTTATATTTAGAGCTATTTACATAATTTTTGTGTTTTAATAGAATTTATCTAGCTAAGAAAATAAAAATAGAATAAGTGAAGTGTTAAGTATTAATTTCATCTAAACTATCTTGTCTGTTAAATTAATACTTATCATTTAGAAAATAATATATATATATTTATATTTATTTATATATTTATATTTATATATTTATATATTAATATAATATATTAATTTAATTTAATGTGCATGTAGTCGGTGGAAGAAGCGTGGGAAGCATCGGTGAGGGGAATTAAGAAAGGAAGAGGAAGGCTGGCATCCATGATGAAATTAAAAAAAAGGAATAAAGGAACGGCATTTTAAGAGAGAGGGACCGAGAGAAATGATGCTGCTTTGCAGCTAGAGCGCCCAGGGAGAAATAAAAGAGAAGGCACGGAGGGAGCTTCTAGGGGGGGGGAAATTAGAAGAGATAAAGGCAGAAAACTGCCTCTGGGCAGTCGGCGTGGGAGGTCAGAAAAAGAAAGGCTGCGAGTGGGAGTTGCCTTGAAAGGCAGCAGGAAAACCAAGCAGGCCGAGAGGAGGACTGCGGGTAGCGCCAAGGAGAAGAAAGCTGGCGTGCTGCCAGCTGGAGGAAGCTGCGAGAAGAAAAATAAAAAGCTGGGGTCGCAGCCTTGAAGTTGGAAGGCAGACGGGAGAGACCAAGGCTGCGGTGCAGCAGCCAGAAAGCAGCGTGCCATTTGTGGGATGAAAGTCAGCGCCTATTTTGGGACGCAGAGAAGCCAATTAGCACAGATTGCACAGTGCACAGCAAGTGCACAGAGAGTTTGCTAATACTCCCCATTTTGGTTTAATCCTCCAACTCATTTTAATTTATGTTTTAATTTCTAAATAATGTGTAGTTAAATTTGTTGGCTAGAGGTTAATTCAAAGCCATGATTATATTTGTAATTTGAATTGGTAACTTCAGTTGTGATTTCTGAGTTGTGATTTAATTTGCTTAACTGCTTGATAGATAACTTATTTGTGTATGTTAATTAAGGATGCATACTTAATTTACACGCATGAATTTGATGCTAGAATATAAGTGAATTTCACCTAATCGTTATGAACTTATATTCATGAGTAGTGAAGGTTGCCATCCGCAATCGCGTTAAGTAAATTCCTGGCAAACGTATCATGCTGTTCATAGTTACGAATGCCTTGTCAACACTTATGATTTTCATAGAACATAATGATCTTTAATCGTATCTCTATTGTGCTTTTCACGTAGGGAACTTTTGGGGAATAATTTGAGTTGTTGTATGCTGTTCATCCAATTCAATAACATAAGGAAAATCTGAAGGTTAATTTAAGCGTACCTAATTAATCTGGAGTATTGAAATTCACAATTTATTGAAAGAACAACTGAAAATCAATTTAGGTTGCATATGTGTCATGTGTGGAGAAGAACCCTCTAGCCAATCCGTCGCCTATCTGTTCACTTTTTATTTTATGTTTTTGTCAATTCTGTAATTTATTTAAGTTTAATTACTTCTCGTCCAAACCAAACCCCCCCCCCATTATTAATTTATATTATTTAGTTGGTTTTCATTATTTTTAATCTTTTAATTCGATTTCCGTCCTATTGATTTCCTAGTGTTTATTTAATTTGTTTCCTTTGTTTTGAGTCATTTTAGTGTGTTTTGAATTATTAGAGTTTTTAGCCTAATTTTGTGTCCTTGAGTCTTATTTAATATTTTTAAATTAATTTAGAGTAGATTAGCAATCCCTCCTAATCCCCGGCCTAGAACGATACCCTACTTACATCTATACTACATCTGTCAAAAAGAGGGTTAAATTTGTGCGGTTTAAAATCCCGTCAGGCCTTTATGTAAAAATGTAAACTTTCGGGTCAAAGTGCAAATACACAAAAGTATCAAAACTTTATGTAATTGCATAAAATCCCCAAAACTACCATATTTTAATAGGGTGGCCGGTTGGTGAGAGAGGATGGTGTGTGTAAGTGGATGTGTAGGTTTGAAAAGGTGATGGAAATGTGTAAGTGATTGGCATGGTGTGAATAGTAAAATAAGTGTGGGTGTGTAAGAAAAGTACCAATCACTCAATCATACCATCCATCACTAACAAAAAAAAAATAACAACCAAACACCTTTTTGAATCAAAATTCCCAACCATTTGTTCTTGCCAAGAACATATCAAGAACAATGAAGAAGATCCATGAAAACCCATAAAAGCTCCGTGAACATTTTTCACCCAAAACCATCCCAAAAACACTCAAACTTAAGGGAAATAACATATTACCAAACTAGGGTACTTAGGGATTCCTAATGTCACTTTAAAACACTTTTAACAAGACAAACATGAACCCAAAAATCCACCATTTGGATTTGGCCGATTTTCCCCAAAAACATGGCACCAAATTTTAGCTCCAAAATTCATGCTCATATGAACTACATCTACAACATTTGAGATGGAAAATTTTCTACAAAATTTACATTCAAAGAAGTAAGAATAAGTTCTTGATGGTGTTGAAACGTTCAAAGAACCTTGCACACCAAGAAGAAGGATTCAAGATATCGAAGTGGCTGGAGAATGCGTAGAATGCATCAAAGAGGATGTACATGAGAAAATCAAACCCAGAGAAGTTGAATTTTATGACATGGGACAAGCCACAACCATCATAGTCAATCTGGCCAAGTGCAAAGTCCCTGAAACGTTCAAGGACGTAGTGTTTGTCATTGAGTTTGTGTCGGAGAAAGAAAGTAAGCCATCTTCTCCAATTTTAATTTTGTTTTATACTAACATGCTGATTTTGATGATTCAAGCACCCACTCTTGAATTTAAACCATTGCCGGATCATTTCAAGTATCACCTCCCATTGAAAGATAAAGTCCATGCTGTTGAGCCGAGGGGAGTTTAATGGAAAGTTTCGTCCGGCTGCAAGACGTAAAAGCAAGCGCTTCTTGGGAGGCAACCCATGCATTCAACGAAGGGAGACTTTGGAATTATTCAACAAATCAGATTTGCACTCCTTAACCCATTTCTTTACTGGATTTATATTGCCTTGCTTAGTTCATTAATTGTTTGTTTGCTTAAATGTGAACCTATGTTTAAAATATTGAGGGCAATGTTTAGTTTAAGTGTGGGGGAGGGTAAACAAAGTCTTTTTACATTGATTTTTAAAAAAAATCGCTTTAAAAAAAATCAAATACAATACAAATAAAAGCAGAAATATTTTACAATGATGTGTAAACTAATAGCATTCATTGGTCATTGGTCAGGTGGTGCCTCAGAAGTCGACAGAGCTCCGGAAAGATGAAGCGCCAGAGTTGGATTCTCCGGAGCCTCAACACTTGGTGCAACTCCAGATGACGAAGGCAACATAAACCTCGGGAGTAACGCCATAAACCTTTGATGATCACTTTGAATCCGAACGTCTGAATCCTGCAGCTGGTCCAGCTTCCTCTTCGTACTTGTTGAGTAACTAGTTGCGAGCATGTGCAACTCCTTATTCTCGTGCCTGAGTCCTCTGACCTCTTGCCGAAGACTAGCCACCTCAGCCATCAGAGACTCAACCTGACGAGATCGTGCAAGAATGCGTTGGCCCATGTTTGAGATTGAGCCTGCACACTGGACGCTGAGAGCCAGATAGTCCTGAGCAGCCAGCTCGTCTGACCGCTTGGATAGCATCTTATTGTCTCTTGGAGTTAGAAGATTTCTAGCAACCACCGTAGCGGTTGTATCGTTTCTCATCATTGAGTCCCCAACTGTAAGAGGACCATTGGGGAATATGAAGGACGGATGCCAAATATTGTTTGGAGAAGACAAGTCATCATCTTCTCCGACATTCAAGTTAAGGCGACGGTCAGAAGGGCAAGACATTTTTCTGAAGGTGTTGAGAAAGAAGATATCGAAAAGATTAAGATTTCATAAAGAGAGTATTTACGGCAATTCAGGTGTGCTGTGGAACCAAATTAGTGCCTCTATAAAAAGAAGAAATCGAAGAGGCGCTACTCTGAAATCGAAGAGGCAATTCTCAGAAATCGAAGAGACGCTCTTTTCTCAAAAGCCGGACTCTGTTCTCAAAAGAGGCGTTCCTTTCTCAAAAGCCGGATTCCTTTATCAAAAGTCGGGCTTGCTCAGAAACCACGAGCCGATCCTCGATTTTTCCAGACGTGTCAGCAACATTGACACGCAACTTTTAGCTTTGCGAAAATTACAGGCAGTTTTGTCAGAAAGCGCGTAATTTTTACTGTTCATCCATCCATCGGCTACCGATAAGAGTAAGAGAATAGTTCTGGTTGTGAAGAAATTCCTATAAGTATCTACCTTCGCCTTCCATAGCAATGGCACACTCACTCAACACATCTTCATCTCCGAGAATGTATTCCCAAAGAAACCTCTCGAGTTACTCAGTATTCTTCATCCCTTGGAGCACCTCAGAAAACAAATCATCAAGAGCAAAAGTATTTCATATCATGAAGGTTAAAAGCAAAAGTATCTCATATCATGCTTTCTCCTCACCTTCATCTGAAGAACAGGGAGAAAGAGAGATCCTGATTGGTTACTTAGTCTTGCTTTCGAGTACTCATCTTCGAGCCCTCCCAGCCTAGTTCAAAAATAAACCTGTGCAGAGATACTTTTTCAAAAGCAAAAGTATCTCACAGACGAAGCATGAGGAGTCTGAGTTGCATCGAAGAGCATGATGAGTCTGAGTTGATCCAAGAACTCAAGAAGATGCACACCTGCATGGAGACCTGATTACTTGAAGCATGTGGAGACAACGTGCTGATTCATCCTCAACTAAGCTAAGGATCACTTGCAAGAAAAAAATCCCATCCAGTTCAAGATGAAAGCTGTGGAAATTCAACAAGCACGACCAATGATCACCTATTAGTTCTATTCATTTTCTTGTATTGTCATTTTCAATTTTTCATTTTCATTTTCTACATTTTCTTGCGTGCTTAACTGATTTATTTCTTTTCTTTGCAGGAACTTTCGGTTATTTCCACCCTTGAAGTTGATTGCAAAATTTAAGCTTCGGGGTCATCGCTTGATTTTACTGCAAATTAGGGAAGTTTTCAGTCCAATTGCTTTATTTTGTTTCTTATTATTTATTCATTTTATTTTTATTTGCATGTTAATGTTTTCTGACATTGGGGATAATGTCCAGTTTAAGTTTGGGGGTAAAGAGTATAAAAAATGACCAAATTGAAAATTTTTGTACCTTCGACTACGAACTGGTTTCATTTGTTTCTGTGTTGTTGCTTTTTGTTTTCTTAATTAGTTTTGTGTTTTTTTAAATAAATTAAATTTAAATTTATTGAAAGATTTAAAAATCCAAAAAATATTGTCTTGTTTTCCTTATTGTTTTGAATTAGATTTTTGTTAGTTTCCCGACCCAATGATATAACTGGATCAAGTTTGAACCATGATGATCAAGAACTTAGTTAACATGTGTTGTGTGAAATTCCTAATTCTCTTGTTAGTTTTGTACATGTTTGATCATCTTTGAAAAACCAAATGCACATAGCCTTGTTGATGTGAAACTAAAGCATGACTTAAAAGCTTCATATGTGAATTTAGCGACCATATACATCATATGTGAGTTTTTGAGCCTATTGAAAGTGTGTGCATTTTTCATACGCTCATATTCTTTCATGTGTGATGAACTTATGTGAAATACATCTCTAGAACTTACGTAACGATCTTTCGAAATGTTTGTCATTGATTGCATGAACTTGAAAATGATAGAGGCATTAGGTTTACCACCATGGCCCAAATAACCATGATTCCCAAAGAAAAATGATATCATTAGATTGCCAATTTGAGCCGTATATGTTGAGCCTTTTATTTCTTATCACCAGATATGTCTACCCTTATACCTCAAACATTTTTCCTTACCCTTTCCAAGCGAGCTAGTGAGCAATGTGAGATTGTCTTATGAGAAATGTTTGTGAAGTACTTGGAAGGAGTTTGGCAAAAGAATAAGTGTGGGGGTATTTCATGTTTGTATTTAGTTATGTGCTCAAATTGAAAAAAAAAATTTAAAAAAAAAAGGAAGAAGAAAAGAAAAAGAAAAAGAAAGATTGTATACAAAGCAAATAAAAAGTTTTTAAAGTTTCAGTTTAAGGGTGTGGTTGGAGGTGTTAGAATAATCGCTGGAGAGCTTGAGTTCTTATAAATCTAAACAAAAGAATTGCTTGCAATGTAGCTTGGAACTTGCGTTGACCTATTCTTTCATTTCAATAACCCTCTCCCTAAGCCTCATTACATCCAATAAAAGTCCTCTTGATTTACGTTTTGCAATTATGACTGTGGAGATGAGATCTTTATGCAAGCTTATGGTAGAACTTTCACATTTGATTCTTTGAGTGAAACACATTAAAACTAAACATATGTGTGATTGAGTGTATGTCTCGTGAGAAGGTTGCTAGTTTGCATATGATGATTTTAAAAATAAAAACTTGAAATTGCATTAGCATAGGTATCTCACACACTACACTTCAAGGATGATTTAAAGATTACTGCTAACATTTGAATAAGGAAGATGATCTTAGATTAGCTTATTTGGTGCTAGCTATGGTTCTTGATGATTTGTGTTCTCGAATGAAATTCTATGAGGGTCACATAGGGGGAAGCTAATGTTTTTCATGTTACTACTTGTTCATGTCTTCTTTATTTTGCTCGAGGACTAGCAAAAGCTAAGTGTGGGGGTATTTAATAAGCTCATATTTATATATATTTTACATCAAATTCACTTGTCTTTTCTTAGTTAGATCCTTATATTTTTGAGCAATTTACTTTGTTTTTGTGTTTTATAGAATTTGTCAAGCAAAGAAAATAAAAATAGAATAAGTGAAATTTTAAGTGTCAAATTCGTCAAAACTACCTTACTCACTTATTTTCTTTGTTTATGTTTTCGATTCGGATTGGAGTGATTGTAATTGGGTTGGTTTGTTTTGTGTGAAAAAATTAGGAATGGAAAATTGAAGAAAAGGCAGCGAGGAGCACAACACTGCGTGAAAGAAAAAAAAATAATAATAATAAAAAGAAGGCAGCACTACACGGACAGCACAGATAGCAAAGAAAAGCTTAGTGGCAGTCAGTGGGATATAGCAAAGCATAAAAGAAAAGCTTAGAAGCAATCAGAGAAAAAAAAAAGGCTGGCAGCCAATGAAGGCCATATGCGGAAAGGCTGGCAGCGAAGGATAAGGGAGTGGAGAGAAATTAAAGAAAGGATGGCATAAAAGAGGGAAGACCGAGAGAGTGCCAGGAGGAGAGCTGCCAAGAGGCAGCGAGCATAAAAAAACAGAAAGAAAAAAATAAATAGTTGCCAGGAGAGGCAGCGGCAAGAGGAATAAAAAAAGAAAAAGAAAACTGGAGGAGGCACCCATTTGCTGCCAGGAAGACACACGCACAGAGGCAGTGCCGTGCAAAACCGAGGAGAACACACGGCAACAAAAAAGGGAGTTTTTAATAGAGCAGTGCCCATTTGCAGACTGGAAGGCAGCGCACAGACTGGCGCACAGAGGCAGTGCAGTGCAAAGCAAAACCGAGGAGAGCTCACGGCATCAAAGGGGGAGGCTGCCCTTTGTTTTAGGGAGGCAGAAAATAAAGAAGCACAGAGAGCTCGCCGAGGGAAGCAAAGGGCACAGAAGATAGAAAGTAATAAAAACTGCCAAGAGGCAGTGCGGTACAGAAAACCAAACGGAGGGCAGAGAAATCCACGGCTGTGCAGCCAATCAAAGGAAACAATCTTTGCATTCTCCTCATTTCGGTTCTATCTTTTCAAACTCATATTTTACTTATGGTTTAATTTAAGAATAATGTGTAACTAAATACGTTTTGGCTAGAGGTTAATTCAAAGCCATGAATATATTTGTAATATGAATTGATTACCTTCAGTTGTGATTTCATGAGTTGTGAATTTAATTTGCTTAACTGCTTGATTGATAACTTATTCTTGTATGTCGATTAAGGATGCATATTTAGTTTGCATGCATGAATTTGATGCTAGAATATAAGTGAATTTCACCTAATCGTTATGAACTTATATTAAGGATGCATATTTAGTTTGCATGCATGAATTTGATGCTAGAATATAAGTGAATTTCACCTAATCGTTATGAACTTATATTCATGAGTAGTGAAGGTTGCTATCCACAATCGTGTTAAGTAAATTCTTGGCAAGAGTATCATGCTTTTCATAGTTACGAATGCCTCGTCAATACTTATAGTTTTCATGAAACTTAATGATCTTTAATTGTATCTCTATAGTGCTGTTCACGTAGGGGACTTTTAGAGAACGTGTTGAATTGTTGTATGCGCTTTCCCATCCAATTCAATAACTTAAGGATAATTTGAAGATTAAAAAAGTGATGTTCACGGTTAATCTGGAGTGTTGAGATTTACAATTTATCGAAAGAACAATTGAAAATTAATTTACGTTGCATATGTGTCATGTGTGGAGAAGAACCCTCTAGCTAGTCCATCACCCATCCATTCACCTTAATTTCATGTTTTTGTCAAATCTGCAAGTTATTTAGGTTTAGTTTACTTATCGTCAAAACCAAACCCCCCATTGTTAAGTTGTATTATTTAGTTAGAATCTGTCCATTTTGGTGTCCCTTGAGTATTTTGAGTCTTATTTAGAGTTTTTTAAATCAATTCAGAGTAGATTAGCAATCCCTCCTAATCCCTGGCCTAGAACGATACCCTACTTACATCTTTCCTACAATTGTCAAAAAGAGGGTTTAATTTGTGTGTTGTTTACATCGCATCAGCAATGCGCACCATGTATTTCTTCTTCCAACGTTCATCCTTTCCACAATGAAAGCATGTTCCTTTGGATTTTCTTGCCTTCTTCTTATGCAACCTTTTCCTTCTGATTGCATTCTCACTCCCATTGTCCTTTCTGAAACTTTGTTCGAACTTACAGCACATGTCAATCATCTTGGTAAAAGTATGATCGAATCTATTCACTTTATAGTTTACGATAAACTTAGTGAAATCATCCGAGAGATATGCAAGGAAAAAGTCTTGGGCCATTTTCCCATCGATGGAAGTTCCTAAACTTTCAAGATCTTAAAAGATCCTTTCCATCTTTTGTCCATGTTTTTGGACCGATGTCCCCTTTGCCATTTTGGCATTCAATATATTACAAACATTTGAGAATCGTACGTTACTTGTCTCAATGTCATGCATCTTATGCAAACTATCAACCATGGCACAAGAAGTGTCCATGTGCTCATGTAGCTTCTTAAGCTCCTCACTAAGTGAGGTGAGGATTAAGCATTTGGCTTGTAAGTCATCCTCATAGTGTTTAGTGTAATTTTGACACTCCTCTTTTGAAGCTAGTTTCGTAAGAGGTACACAAGGAGGGGATTGCTTGAGCACATACGATATGTCATTCATCTTTGAGACATTCTCAATGTGATGATACCAAGCAAGGAAACGTTGGCCCCTAAGGCCATTTTTGTCAAGTATAGTGGTAGGTGTAATTTTAGGCATGTCGTTAACTACATAACATAACAGAAATCGTATTAGATTGTTGATTTTATAACTACTTGATTGGGTCTTAAATCAAATAGTACCACCCACTATTTTTGGCAAATCCCACATCCCTCAATGGAATCTGAGAGTTATGTTGAACTCTTAGCGGCGTATGGGAGGCTCACCATTACCAAGCCCACCTCACAATGATATAATGTTGGTTAGCAAAAATAATGATGAGAGAATAACGCTTTAGTCATTTAGAACTCTTGTAATTACCCATCTAGTTTGGCCTCTAGAGAATGATGCCTCACAATGATATGATGTTGGCACCATTCCACTTAGTTAAGTTATTCCCACCATGCTAGTTCATGTAGGGGTTCAAGAATAGCCTCACAATGATATGATGCTGGCCATCCTCATTGTTGGAAGTATGCCCACAAAGCCACTCATTTGATGTAATAGCTTTTTGGAATACTTATTGTGTTAAACTTTTATATGTTTAATGAAGGGCAAAGCTTATTGTTAATCGCTATTTATTGTATCTTGTGTTTAAGCAATAAGGGAATCCAAGGAATGTATTTGATCTAAGAGATAAGTGATCTAAGTAAGTTAGATTAACGAGACCTTTCTCTTATGTTCATTCCTAAAACGTTCCTAGCCATAGGGTTGCCAATTGGGCATTGACAATCCGCTAAGGTTAGTATGTGTTATGTCGACTCAAGCGTGGATATGACAAGTCTCAAGTCATTTAGTGTTGGACACTGAGACAAACACATAGGTGCTCGAAAGAGTAATCGAGTACACTGAACTACGATCAAAAGAGAGTTCAAACATACATGTCATGTAAGAACTCGATGGTTACAATATGCAAAGTAGTCCTTTGACCTGAGGCATCATAGATGTCTACTGGTTAGGTCCTTGATCTTTGATCGTGTCAAATGGCATTCCTTTGGAGTGTCCACGGCATGGTTGGGGTCAAGCTATCTAGTCATGTAGACTTGTGAATGCACAACAAGGGATCTCTAACCTTCCATGATGGAAGGAGAATACTCTAAGATATGATTCGAGAGTCTTTGGCCAAAGCATATGAATATGACTTAGGAAGTTTGTTCCAAATCTTATTCAAGCGAATCATATAGAGAAGTATCACATTGGATAGTAGACATGAAACAAACTATCACTTAATGACGGGATTTTAAAACCGCACAAATTTAACCCTCTTTTTGACAGATGTAGTATAGATGTAAGTAGGGTATCGTTCTAGGCCGGGGATTAGGAGGGCTTGCTAAAACCTCTAAAATAAATTAAAAACGTAAAAACAAAGTTTAAAACACTAAACTAAAATAAAAACACTTAACTAAAATAACTCAAAATAAAACTAACAAATAAACTAAAACAACTCAAAAGACTCAAAACAACTCAAGACTCAAGAAAATACAAACTAAGCTAAAAACTCGAAACACACTAAAAGTGACTCAAAATAATGAAAACAATTTAAAATAAAAACTAGGAAATTAATTAGACGGAAATTAAATTAAAAGATTAAAAATAATAAAAACTAACTAAATAATAATATTTTAATGGGGGGGTTTGGTTTGGATGAAACGTAAATTAAACTTAACTAAATTACAAATTGACAAAAACATAAAATAAAAATAAACGGATAGATGACGGATTGGCTAGAGGGTTTTTCTCCACACAAGACACATAAGCAATCTAAATTGACCTTCAGTTGTTCTTTCAATAAGTTGTAAATTTCAATACTCCAGATTAACCGTGAACAGCACTTTTTTAATCTTCAAGTTTTCCTTAAGTTATTGAATTGGATGAACAGCATACAACAATTCAACACATTCTCTAAAAGTCCCCTACGTGAAAAGCACAATAGAGATACAATCAAAGATCATTAAACTTTGTGAAAACTATAAATACTGACGAGGCATTCGTAACTATGAAAAGCATGATACTCCTGCCAAGAATTTACTTAACACGATTGTGGATAACAACCTTCACTACTCATGAATATAAGTTCATAACGATTAGGTGAAATTCACTTATATTCTAGCATCAAATTCATGCGTGTAAATTAAGTATGCATCCTTAATTAACATACACAAATAAGTTATCAATCAAGCAGTTAAGCAAATTAAATCACAACTCAGAAATCACAACTGAAGATAATCAATTCAAATTACAAATATAATCATGGCTTTGAATTAACCTCTAGCCAAATAAATTAATTACACATTATTTATAAATTAAAAACAGAAATAAACATAAGTTTGGAGGGATTAAACCGAATTGAGGAGTGCAAAAATCTCTCTGTGCAAATTTGGTTTTCACCGTGCAGGTTGATTGGCCTCCTAGCGCTGCCTGATTGCATGCTCCTGGTTTCTCTCCAATGGGCGCCTTATTTCCGCAGCCCCCTTGATTCTGCTTTGGTCCCCGTGCGACTGGCAGCGTCTCCAATTGGCAGCTGTGCTGCTGCCTTATATTTCTCGGCTTGACAAGCTGCCAAGGCAGCTTCACCGACTCCCCGAGACAGACTTTCCCCTCCCCTGCCAAATGGCAACTTTCCCCGAGACTCTCGCTGCTTCCTCTCGGTTTTGCGACCTCCTTCTCTCTTCTGGCCTTCTCGCTGCCAAGAGGCAGCGTCCTCTCCCGCAATGAGCCCTTTTCAGCGCTGCCCACCGAGGCTTTTCTCCTCTGATTTCAGGATCTCCTCCCAGCTGCCCACGCTCCGTTTCTTTTTTTATTTTTTTTATTATTTTTATTATTTCCTTCACAGCTGCCTCGCAGCTTGTGTCTTCTCCCCGCTCACGTCTGCGCCTCTCGCACCCTTTAATCCTCTTCCGCAAGCCCCCTGAAGCTTCCTTATTTCTATGCTTTCTCCCCCCTTGGATTCTTCCCGTGGACAGCACCCAATTATTTTTTTTATATTCTTTCCTTCTCGGTGCTTTGCTAGCTTTTCTTTTCCTATTGTTTTCTTTTCCTTCCCACCGAGCTTCTCCATCATTTTCTGCTTTCCACTCCACTTGCAGCTAATAATCACACACACACACACAATCATCACATATATATTATATATAAATAAATATATAAATATATAAAAAGATATATATATATATATATATATATTATTTTCCAAATGATAAGTTTTATTCAACAAGTAAGATAGTTTAAACGAAATTATTACTTAATACTAAACTTATTCTATTTTTATTTTCTTTTCTTGAAAATCTTATAAAACATAAAAATAACGTAAATAGCTCAAAATATAACGAACTAACTAAGAAAAGACGAGTGAATTTGATATAAAAATATATATAAATATAGTCCGATCAAATACCCCCACACTTAGCTTTTGCTAGTCCTCGAGCAAAACAAAGAAAACAGAAAAAGTAATAACATGAAAAACATTAGCTTCCCCCTAAGTGACCCTCATAGAATTTCATTCGAGAACACAAATCAGCAAGAACCATAGCTAGCACCAAACAAGCTAATTCAAGCTCATTTTCCTTATTCAAATATTAGCAGTAATCTTTAAATCATCCTTGAAGTGTAGTGTGTGAGATAGCCATGCTAATGCAATTTCAAGTTTTTATTTTTAAAATCACCATATGCAAACCAGCAACCTTCTCACGGGATATGCACTCAATCACACATGTGTTTAGTTTTAATGTGTTTCGCTCAAAGAAACAAATGTGAAAGATCTACCATAAGCTTGCATAAAAATCACTTCTCCACAATCATAATTGCAAAACTTAAATCAAGAGGACTTTTATTGGATGTAATGAGGCTTAGGAATAGGGCTATTGAAACGAAAGAATAGGAAAACACAAGTTCCAAGCTATATTGCAAGCAATTCTTTTGTTGAAATTTATAAGAACTCAAGCTCTCCAACGATTCTTCTAACACCTCCCATCACACCCTTAAACTGAAACTTTAAACTTTTTTTTTTTATTTTCTTCGTATACATTCTTTCTTTTTCTTTTCTTTTCTTCTCTTTTCTCATTTTTTTTTTAATACAAACATGAAATACCCCCACACTTATTCTTTTGCCAGACTCATTCCAAGTACTTCACAAACATTTCTCATAAAATAGTCTCAAATTGCTCGCTTGGAAAGGGTAAGGAAACATGTTTGAGGTATAAGGGTAGACATATCTGGTGATGAGAAATAAAAGGCTCAACATAAACGGCTCAAATAGGCAATCTAATGATAATTTTTTTTTTCTTTGGGAAAAATTATTTGGGCCATGGTGGTGAACCTAATGCCTCTATCATTTTCAAGTTCATGCAATCAATGACAAATATTTCGAAAGATCGTTACGCAAGTTCTAGAGATGCATCTCACATAAGTTCATCACACATGAAAGAATAGGAGTGTATGAAAAATGCACACACTTTCAATAGGCTCAAAAACTCACATGGGATGTATATGGTCACTAAATTCACATATGAAGCTTTAATTCATGCTTTAGTTTCACATCAACACGGCTATATGCATTTGGTTTTTCAAAGATGATCAAACATGTACAATACTAACAAGAGAATAAGGAATTTCACATAACACATGTTAACTAAGTTCTTGATAATCATGGTTCAAATTTCATCCAGTTATATCATTGGGTCGGGAAACTAATAAAAATCTAATTCAAAACAATAAGGAAAACAAGACAATATTTTTGGATTTTTTTAAATTTTCCAAAAAAAATTAAATAAAACACAAAACTCCGAAAAAAAATTAAGTAAAACACAAAGCTAATTAAGAAAACAAAAAGCAATAACATGGAAACAAATGAAACCAGTTCAAAGTCGAAGGTACAAAAATTTTCAATTTGGTCAATTTTTTTATACTTGATACCCCCACACTTAAACTAGACATTGTCCCCAATGTCATAAAACAAAAATATGCAAATAAAAATAAAATGAATAAATAATATGAAACAAAATAAAGAAAAGGGACTAAAAACTTCTCTAATTTGCAGAAAACCAAGCGATGACCCCCAAGCGTAAATTTTGCAATCAACTTCAAGGGAGGAAATAACCAAACGTTCCTGCAAAGAAAAGAAATAAATCAGTTAAGCACGCAAGAAAATATAGAAAATGCAAACGAAAATTGAAAATGAAAATAAAAGATAACGAAAAGAACTAATAGGTGATCATTGGTCCTGTTTGTTTCTTTTCCACAGCTTTCTTCTTGAACTGGATGGGCCTCCTTCTTGCAGGTGCTCCTCAGCTTAGTTGAGGATGAATCAGCACGTTGTCTCCACATGCTTCAAGTAGTCCGGTCTCCACGCAGGTGTGGCATCTTCTTGAACTCTTGGATCAACCCAGACTCATCTGCTCTTGGGTGCACCTCAGACTCCTCCTGCTTCGTCTGTGAGGTACTTTTGTTTTTGAAGAAGTACCTCAACACAGGTTTATTTTTGAAGTGGGCTGGGAGGGGTCTGAGATGAGTACTCGAGAGCAAGACTAGGTAAGCAATCAGGATCTCACTTTCTCCACGTTCCTCAGATGAAGGAGAGGAGAAAGCATAATATGAGATACTTTTGCTTTTAACCTTTTTAATATGAAATACTTTTGCTCTGGAAGGTTTGTTTTCTGGGGTGATCCAAGGGATGAAGAACACTGAATAACTCGAAAGCTTTCTTTGGGAAGACATTATCGGAGATGAAGAGAGGTTGAGAGGTTGAGAGGTGGAGAGGTGGTGAAGGTGTGCCTTTGATGTGGAAGGCGAAGGTCGACTTTATAGAAATTTTCCTTCACAACCAGAACTGTTCCCTCACTATTTGTCGGCAGCCGGTGGATGGATGAACAGTGCCCGTTACGCGCTTTCTGACAACGCGTCCGTAATTTCCGCGAAGCTGACTGCGCATACGACGAGTGACGACAAATTGGAATGATGATCTTTTGAAAACCGGGGTTCAAAACCGGGTGCGGCTCGTGGTTTTCGCAACGCTCCACGCTGCACGTCATGAGTGACGACACATCCAGACAAACCGACCCACGTGATTGCTGAGTCAAGCCCAGCTTTTGAGAAAGGAAACGACTCTTTTGAGAAAGGAGCGTCGAGCTTTTCCGAATTGCGTGAAGACGCGTCTTCACCTCTGAGGAGCGGGCGCTTCTTCATTTTCTTCTTTTTATAGAGGCGCTAATTCTGCTTCACATCACACTTGAACTCCCTTCCTCAAATACTCTCCTCTGTAAACACTCTCTTCTGTACTTCTTAATCTTTCCGATCTCTTCTTCCGCTTCAGCAATCTTAATTTTTCCGAACTCTTTTCTTCCTCAACCCCCTCTAAAAATGTCTTGCCCTTCCGATCGTCGCCTAAACTTGAATGTCGGGGAAGACGATGACTCGTCTTCTCCGAACAACATTTGGAATCCATCCTTCATATCCCCCAATGGTCCTCTTACAGTCGGGGACACAATGATGAGGAACGATATAACCGCAACGGTGGTTGCAAGAAACCTTCTTACTCCCAGAGACACTAGGTTGCTGTCTATGCGGTCAGACGAGCTGGCTGTTCAGGACTCACTGGCTCTCAGTGTCCAGTGTGCAGGCTCAGTTTCAAACATGGGTCAGCGCCTGCTTGCAAGATCTCGTCAGGTGGAGTCGCTAATGGCGGAGGTGGTCAGTCTTCGGCAAGAAGTCAGAGGACTAAGGCACGAGAACAAGGAGTTGCACATGCTCGCAACTAGCTACTCGACCAGCATGAAGAGGAAGCTGGACCAGCTGCAGGAGTCGGACGGTCGAATCCAGAGTGATCATGAGCGGTTCATGGCGTTACTCCCGCGGTTTATGTTGCCGTCGTCCTCTGGAGCAGCACCAAGTGTTCCGGCTCCGGAGATTCCAACTCTAGCACTTCGTCTTCCCGGAGCTCCGTCAACCTCTGAGGCGCCACCTAACCAAAACCAATGATTGCTATTAGTTTTTCGAATTATTGTAAATTTTTATTTTTTTATGCTTTTAATGTTTATTTAACTAAATATATATATATATATATATATATATATATATATATATATTACTAATATTATTTTTATTATTATTAATTTTTTTGTTTTTTTTTTTTTCAGGGTTATTTTAAGCAAATTAAAATATGTAAATTAATGTAAAAAGGCTTTATTTACCCGCACTTAAAATAAACAAGGCCCTTAATTTATTTAAACACAAACTAAACAAAAATTAACCAAATAAAACAACTAACAAAACAAAACAAAAAAAATGCAAAGTAAAGGAAAAGAAGAGGATTAGAAATGCAAATCTGATTGCTTGGGTTGCCTCCCAAGAAGCGCTTGCTTTAACGTCTTTAGCCGGACGATTCTTTCCATTATCCTCCCCTCGGCTCCATAGCATTGAATTTATCTTTTAATGGGAGGTGGTACTTGAAATGATTCGGCAATGGCATTAATTCAAGAGTGGGCGCCTGAATCATTAAAATGAGAAAAATGTTAGTATAAAATAAAATAAAAATTAAAATTGGAGAAGATGGCTTACTGTCTTTCTCCGAAACAAACTCAATAACAAAAATCACGTCTTTGAATGTTTCAGGGATTTTGAACGTGGCCAAATTGCAAGTGATGATTGTGGCCGTGTGATCCACTCCAATTTCCTCCTTGATGAATTCAAGATGGTCCTCAACCACTTTTTCCTCGTTTAGAAGTTGCGGCAAGGGTTGTTCTTCCCTTGCCGTGTCTTGTGCATCCTCCTCCTCTTCGAGCAGTAGTAATTCATCCACGGGCTTATCTTCAACCATTTGTTCTTGAATTTGTTCCATGCATTCTGCATTCTCCCCAAATTGATTGTTCCACTCAGCGAACTCCTTTGCTTGATAGAAATCCTCAATTGGTTGCCAAAATGCGTCTTGTTGAAATGGTTGAGCTTCCCTGCCCTGCTCCAAAGAATTTAGTTGCTGACTAACTTCCTTATAATAATTTGATCTATCTGAATTTGGATGTGAAGGTTGAGGGGGAGGCTGTGGTGGTTCATATGGCCATTGACAGAACTCCTCATACGGCTGCCAATATTCTCCTTGGTGAGTCTCCTTAGTTTGATCTTGTGAACCCTGCACCAAAGAGTTTAATTCATTAAGAATTTGATTATAATCTATTGACGAACCTGAGTTTGATTGAGGATATTGCATATGAGGTTGTGGTGGTTCCATAGGTTTTGAATAAAACTCCTCATATGGCTGCCAATATGCCTCATGTTGAACTTGTTGAGCTTCCCACCACATAGAGTTTGAATGATCACTCCAATCTCTTGGTGGACATTGATTGGCTTGAAATCCTTGATGTCCCCAAACATCTTCATTTGCAGAAAATTGGGGACATTGATGATTTTGATATCCTTGCCCATACGATGCACCAAATGTAGGGACACTTGGCATTGTGGCCCTTTCGGCATTCTGAGTCAACTGAGACGTGAGCTGCGCCAATTGAGCTTGAATGCAAGCAAAATCCATGACTTGCTCCAATTATACCTAAAATCAAAGAAAGAAAAATAAATCAAATACCAAAAGTAAAACACACAAACACAAATATAAATAAAAACACAAACAAAAACACAAATATAAAAATAAACACAAACAAAAATAAAGGATTAGCAAAGTTGCTAATCCCCGGCAACGGCGCCAAAAATTTGACGGGATTTTAAAACCGCACAAATTTAACCCTCTTTTTGACAGATGTAGTATAGATGTAAGTAGGGTATCGTTCTAGGCCGGGGATTAGGAGGGCTTGCTAAAACCTCTAAAATAAATTAAAAACGTAAAAACAAAGTTTAAAACACTAAACTAAAATAAAAACACTTAACTAAAATAACTCAAAATAAAACTAACAAATAAACTAAAACAACTCAAAAGACTCAAAACAACTCAAGACTCAAGAAAATACAAACTAAGCTAAAAACTCGAAACACACTAAAAGTGACTCAAAATAATGAAAACAATTTAAAATAAAAACTAGGAAATTAATTAGACGGAAATTAAATTAAAAGATTAAAAATAATAAAAACTAACTAAATAATAATATTTTAATGGGGGGGTTTGGTTTGGATGAAACGTAAATTAAACTTAACTAAATTACAAATTGACAAAAACATAAAATAAAAATAAACGGATAGATGACGGATTGGCTAGAGGGTTTTTCTCCACATAAGACACATAAGCAATCTAAATTGACCTTCAGTTGTTCTTTCAATAAGTTGTAAATTTCAATACTCCAGATTAACCGTGAACAGCACTTTTTTAATCTTCAAGTTTTCCTTAAGTTATTGAATTGGATGAACAGCATACAACAATTCAACACATTCTCTAAAAGTCCCCTACGTGAAAAGCACAATAGAGATACAATCAAAGATCATTAAACTTTGTGAAAACTATAAATACTGACGAGGCATTCGTAACTATGAAAAGCATGATACTCCTGCCAAGAATTTACTTAACACGATTGTGGATAACAACCTTCACTACTCATGAATATAAGTTCATAACGATTAGGTGAAATTCACTTATATTCTAGCATCAAATTCATGCGTGTAAATTAAGTATGCATCCTTAATTAACATACACAAATAAGTTATCAATCAAGCAGTTAAGCAAATTAAATCACAACTCAGAAATCACAACTGAAGATAATCAATTCAAATTACAAATATAATCATGGCTTTGAATTAACCTCTAGCCAAATAAATTAATTACACATTATTTATAAATTAAAAACAGAAATAAACATAAGTTTGGAGGGATTAAACCGAATTGAGGAGTGCAAAAATCTCTCTGTGCAAATTTGGTTTTCACCGTGCAGGTTGATTGGCCTCCTGGCGCTGCCTGATTGCATGCTCCTGGTTTCTCTCCAATGGGCGCCTTATTTCCGCAGCCCCCTTGATTCTGCTTTGGTCCCCGTGCGACTGGCAGCGTCTCCAATTGGCAGCTGTGCTGCTGCCTTATATTTCTCGGCTTGACAAGCTGCCAAGGCAGCTTCACCGACTCCCCGAGACAGACTTTCCCCTCCCCTGCCAAATGGCAACTTTCCCCGAGACTCTCGCTGCTTCCTCTCGGTTTTGCGACCTCCTTCTCTCTTCTGGCCTTCTCGCTGCCAAGAGGCAGCGTCCTCTCCCGCAATGAGCCCTTTTCAGCGCTGCCCACCGAGGCTTTTCTCCTCTGATTTCAGGATCTCCTCCCAGCTGCCCACGCTCCGTTTCTTTTTTTATTTTTTTTATTATTTTTATTATTTCCTTCACAGCTGCCTCGCAGCTTGTGTCTTCTCCCCGCTCACGTCTGCGCCTCTCGCACCCTTTAATCCTCTTCCGCAAGCCCCCTGAAGCTTCCTTATTTCTATGCTTTCTCCCCCCTTGGATTCTTCCCGTGGACAGCACCCAATTATTTTTTTTATATTCTTTCCTTCTCGGTGCTTTGCTAGCTTTTCTTTTCCTATTGTTTTCTTTTCCTTCCCACCGAGCTTCTCCATCATTTTCTGCTTTCCACTCCACTTGCAGCTAATAATCACACACACACACACAATCATCACATATATATTATATATAAATAAATATATAAATATATAAAAAGATATATATATATATATATATATATATATTATTTTCCAAATGATAAGTTTTATTCAACAAGTAAGATAGTTTAAACGAAATTATTACTTAATACTACACTTATTCTATTTTTATTTTCTTTTCTTGAAAATCTTATAAAACATAAAAATAACGTAAATAGCTCAAAATATAACGAACTAACTAAGAAAAGACGAGTGAATTTGATATAAAAATATATATAAATATAGTCCGATCACTTAAACAATGTGATTAAGAGTATTGTATTAGAGAATGACCGTATTACATTGTAGTTGTAACTAGATAGGTTCTCCAACCACTTCTATTTAGCTTGGGTAACCATGACATGCTGCTAGGTGTCACTCATGGTTTGTGGAAGCCCTAAAGATTAGCAAAAACTAATCTTAAGTGAGAATTGAAATGTGGTTTCAATTCACAATCGATAGTTAAGAGTAACATCGCCCACTGCCTCGCTAATTGGAACCTAATGGATCGTACACCGAGTAAAGATGAAAGTGAAGTAATTAAATGAAATGGATAAGCAATTAAATGGTTAATTGTAGAATGGTCAAAGTTAATTAATTAGTTAATTAATTATACGAAACGTTCGTATTGGGCTTCTAAGTTGGTTTTGGGTTTCGGGGCCCAAAAGTGTTTTGGTCCACAAGGCCCATTATGTTTAAGTTGTATGACAACTAAAACAAAATGGGCAATTAACCCAATAACAAAAGGGAGGCCGGCCACATGAGTGAGGGGTAGCAAACTTGTGTTATTTACAAGTTTGCCACTCACTAGAAATGAAGTATAAATTAAACTTTATAGCTTTATTTCATTTAGGGTTTTTCTTAAGAAATTGGGTGAAACATCTTCTCTCTAAATTTCTAAAAGGGGGCCGGCCACTTAGGGAGAGAAATCTAGCAATTTCTTCTTCCCTAAGTCATCCATTTTATCTTCACAAATTATCTTTGGTGTAGAGACTTGGAGACATCAAATTTTTGGTGTTTTGGAGAACAAATCCTCAAGGAAGCAAGGAGGTGACTTGAAGGCCCTCCACTTGGGTGAATCCCTTGTGTAATCAAGGATGAGCTTCAAGGGTAATGATTCTCTAAATCCTTATTCTCTTTAATGTTGTTAAAGAGTCATGGTTCACCATATACTAGGCTTTGAAAGTCATGGGTTTTATGAATTGATTTTGGCTGCATGCTTGCTTTAATTTGTTAATAGTTTGCCTATGTATTTAAAATGTTTTTTACATGTTCTTAGCCAGGACATAATTTATCCTTCACTCATTGCCTACCTCACCACATCATGTATGTTCATATGGACTCCTCCTTTAGGTTGATAGGAGCATATTTATGCACCTTAGTTAGCTAGTTCTTATGCATTTATGTTATGTTTCTTACTTAATTTAGTGTTTAAAGTCATTTTTCGTGTGTTTGTAGGTTTATTTGTCAAAGTATGCAAAAAGAAGCAATTTGGAGCATTCTAGAGCATTTTTGGGCCAAGATTGGATAGTGCAAACATGGAGGCATGAGGATGGACGAATTTGATGCAAAGAAGCCCAAAAATCTGATGCAAAGAAGCCCAAAAATCTGTTGCAATGGGCCTAAAAATATGATGTAATGCCTATCTCACCATGACATTTGAGTGGATGATGTAATGCCTATCTCACCATGACATTTGAGTGGATGATGCAATGCTTAGTTCACCATGACATGTGAAGTGGATGACTCAAAACCTACCACCACCAACATTCCACCCCATTGCCGGGACTTACCTAACATTCCACCAGAAATTTGTGCTTAAACAAGTCCATCCTCCTCCTATAAATACCATGGTAGCAACCTCATTCAAATCATCCAAGAATAAACCATTCTACAAGTCTTTCCTTGCCTCTCCCTACATATCTAAACTTCCCCCATCCATTCATCCATAAAACCAACTCTTCAACATCATTCAAAGCCTTGTGCCGCAACAAAGAGAAGAAGAGGAAAGTCCTTGGATGCGCTTGGATCGTTGGAACGTTTAGGTGTTTTCTTTCTTTTGTTTTTCAATGTTTAATTTAAATTGTTGTTCAATTATGTTAAACATGTGGAACTAATTTCTTTTTAGTTAGAGGCAAATTTGAAGCCATGGACATATGTTGGTTATGATTTGATTTACTCCAGTTATGAATTCATAAACTTTAGATGTGGTTTACTTTTCTGTTTTGATTAAGAACTTGTTTATGTATGTGGGTTAAGGGTCGACACTTAATTTGCATGCCTAAACTTGATGCTAGGATATAAGGGAATTTCACCTAATCGTTATGAACTTATATTCATGAGTAGTAAAGATCGCTAGTCACGATTGTGTTAAGTAAATCCTTGGCAAGAGTAACATGCGTATTCCATAGTTATGAATGCCTAGTCAATGTTTATGATTTCCGTTGAACTTAATGATCTTTGTTAAATGTCTCTATCATGCGTATTCCATAGTTAGGGACTTTGATGAGGAATAATTTGGTTGTAATGCGTATTCCTTGCAATCCAATGAATCTAGGGAAATCTAAGAGTTAATTTAAGCAGACCTAATTAACTTGAAACATTGTCATTCATCGTTTGTTGAAGTCATAACTGGGAATCAAATTATATGCATATGTTCATGTGTGGATAAGGAACCCTCTAACTAGTTTCTCATCATTCTATTTCATCACAATCTATTTTGCTTTAAGTTTGTTTTCAAAGTTTAAGTTTTAAAGTTCAATTTTCATCAAAACAAAACCCCTTGTTTTTAAGTCTTGCTTTTAGAGTCAAAACTTGTTTTCTTTAAATCTTTTGAGTCTTTTAAAGTTATATTTTCGTCCAAATCACTTGTTAAGTTTAGAATTGAGTCTTTTCAATTATTATTTGTTGTTTTAAGTGTTTTAAATTAGTTTTGAGTTTATAGAGTCTAGTTTAGTGTTTTTGAGTCTTATATTTATTGATTAGCATCCCTAGTTAATCCCCGGTCTAGAACGATCCCTACTTGCATCATTACTACAATTGTCATCAATAGGGTTTAATTTGTGTGTCAAGTAATTCTCATATCAAATTTTGGCGCCGTTGTCGGGGATTAGCGAAATTGCTAATCCCTTGTGTTTTTGCCGTGTGTTGTTAGTGTAATTTACCTAGTTTTCTTATTTTGTTTTGTTTTCTTGATTTAGGTACTAATGCATGACGCGGAGTTCTCAAATTGTGCATATCTTGGACTTTAACGCCGATTTTGAACGTGATTTGAGAAGAAAGAGGAGGCATCCCGAACCTAGCGAACCTAGTGAACCTAGTTCAAGTTCATAGGACGAATCTGAGTTTGAAGAAGTAAAAGAAGAAGTTATGGCAGCGGACAATCGGACCATTAAAGAGCTTTCGGCCTCGGGGTTGACCAATGCCGCACCATTATGCATTCAATACCCCGCGGCCGCCCAAGGCAAGACCGATGAATTCGAGTTGAAGTCAAGTTTGTTGCACCACATTCCGAAATACCATGGACTTTCCATGGAAGAGCCCAACAAGCATCTCAAGGAATTCGAGGTTGTTTGTTCAAGCATGACACCCATAAATGTTGACGGGAACATTCTGATGATGAAGGCTTTTCCATTCTCACTTTTGGAAAAGGCGAAGGATTGGCTTTACGAGTTAGCACCCGGAACGGTTACATCTTGGGATAGTATGAAAAGAGCTTTCTTGGAGAAGTTTTTCCCAACTTCAAGAGTCATCCTCTTGAGGAAACGGATTTGTGGCATCCAACAAAATCAAGGTGAATCGTTTTCTTCTTATTATGAACGTTTTAAATCACTTGTTGCTTCTTGTCCACAGCAAATGAAGGAGGAGCTACTCATTCAATACTTCTACGAAGGACTCCTTCCCATGGAACGCCAAATGCTTGATGCCGCGGCGGGAGGTGCGTTGGTGGATAAAACTCCGGGGGCTGCAAAAGTTCTAATTGCCAACCGAGCACATAATGCACAACAATACGAAGGTGTTGGACAAAGAGAACCCCCACGGCCACAAGTGAATGAGGTAAGCTCTACGCCCGAAATTCAATCCCAATTAGCTAACCTTACTTCTATTGTTTCTCAGTTGGCCGAGGGAATGAAGATTCATGGACCAAATGTGTGTGGCGTGTGCTCTATGCAAGGACATGCCAACGATCAATGTCCTCAATTGATTGAGAATGGGGGTTGGGAATCTGTCAAAGCCGTGGGTTTTGGGAACCAAAATCAACCACGCCATGATCCATACTCTAATACCTATAATCCGGGGTGGAGGGACCGTCCAAATTTCAAATGGCGGGATCCTCAACAACCCCAACAACAAGGAGGATTTAGGCAGCAACCACCGGGCTTTTATACAAAGCCATTCGTCCCCAATCAAAACCAAGAGTAATCTGCCCCAACAACCTCAGGTATGTCTTTGGACAATGATCAAGTTGTTAAGTTACTTACTACTTTGACGCAGGAGGTACAAACTCAAAATAAGGAGAGACAATTCCAAGACAAACGGGTGGACAATTTGGAGAAGCAAATGGGACAAACTGCCGAATTTATGGGGCAAATTAGAGAACAAGGCAGATTGCCTAGTTCAACCGTTATGAACCCGAAGGGAGGATTTGAAACCGCTAAGGCCATCACGTTGAGAAGTGGTAAACAGGTTGTAACGGACTCAAATATATCCAAATCAAGTCAAGACGAGGAGGACAAGTTGCTGCAAGAAGAAGCACAAGGAGCAAAGCCCACGGCCAAAGATGACCAAACCTTGCCGAATTCATCTAGTCCTCCTAAACCGTCCCAAACCGCCAAGGTAAGTCCCAATTCAACTTTTTCTAGTTCTATTCCACTAAATGTGCCCTTTCCTGGCAGGTTTAGGCAATCAAAGAAGGAAGAAGCCGAGAAGGACATTCTAGAGACCTTTCGAAAAGTTCAAGTCAATATCCCGCTCCTTGATGCGATTAAGCAAGTCCCGAGGTACGCTAAGTTTTTAAAAGAACTTTGTACAACAAGGAGAAGGATTTCGAACAAAGAGGTGGTTCAAGTAAGTGAAAATGTTTCTGCTGTGTTACAAAGGAAATTACCCCCTAAATGCAAAGATCCGGGTAGTTTTACAATTCCGTGCGTTATTGGTAATACTAAGTTTGAACAATGCATGTTAGACTTAGGGGCTTCGATTAATGTTATGCCATACTCTATTTATGCATCTATGAACTTAGGTGAGCTTAAAAATGATGGTGTGATAATTCAATTAGCCGATCGTTCTAATGCATATCCAAAGGGTGTTTTGGAAGATGTATTGGTGCAGGTTGGTAACTTGATTTTTCCAGCAGATTTCTACGTACTTGACATGGAGGATTCACCCCATTCCACCCCATTGCCGATTCTATTAGGGAGGCCCTTCATGAAAACAGCCCGCACCAAGATAGATGTGTTTAAAGGAACTTTAACGATGGAATTTGATGGGGAAGTCATTGATTTCAATCTTTCTGAAAGTATTAAATTTCCTAAGGACGATCATTCTTGCTTTTCTATTGACATAATTGATGATTTGGCGCAGGATTTTCTCGATTGTTTGGAGAGGGATACACTTGAAACAACAATTGCACAAGGAATTGGGCAAAAATCTGGTTTTGCCGTGCCTAGAAGTGTGGAGGAGACCGATATAGTGGCTACCCTTGAGTCACTACCTCAACATCATGGTAAGCCTTCAAAACCAATTTCAATTTCAGTTTCCACTAATAAATTGTTACCCTCAGTGATTCAGGCACCCGTACTTGAGCTTAAACCGTTGCCCGATAATTTAAAGTACGTCTTTCTGGGAGACAACGAGACATTGCCCGTCATTATCTCCTCATCACTCATGGCCATAGAGGAGGAGAAGTTGATCCAAGTGTTGAAAGAGCACAAGACGGCCATTGGGTGGACGTTGGCCGATATTAGGGGAATTAGCCCGACTACGTGCATGCATAGAATACTTCTAGAGGAGGGGGCTAAACCAACTCGAGAGGCTCAGCGCCGTCTCAACCCTCCAATGATGGAAGTTGTCAAAAAGGAGATTATCAAACTTCTTGATTGTGGAGTGATTTATCCGATCTCTGATAGTCGTTGGGTATCACCGGTACAATGTGTTCCAAAGAAGTCCGGAGTGACAGTGGTGAAGAATGCTGAGAATGAGCTTGTGCCAACCCGTATCCAAACAGGTTGGAGAGTGTGCATTGATTATAGGAAGCTCAACACCACCACAAGGAAGGACCACTTCCCTTTGCCGTTCATTGATCAAATGCTTGAAAGGTTAGCCAGTCATTCTTTTTATTGTTTCCTTGATGGTTATTCTGGATATAATCAGATTGTCATAGCACCGGATGACCAAGAAAAGACAACTTTCACATGCCCCTTTGGTACTTTTGCTTATCGTCGCATGCCTTTTGGTTTATGCAATGCTCCGGCCACGTTTCAAAGGTGTATGGTAAGTATCTTTTCAGAATTTGTGGAAAAGATTATTGAGGTATTTATGGATGATTTCAGTGTGTTTGGAAATTCATTTGATGGGTGTTTGGAAAATCTCACAATAATTTTGAAACGATGTGTTGAAACTAACCTTGTGCTTAATTGGGAAAAATGTCACTTTATGGTTAGACAAGGCATAGTTCTAGGGCATATTGTTTCAGAAAGAGGAATTGAAGTGGATAAATCGAAAATAGATCTTATACGCAACTTACCCTCTCCTACTTCGGTTCGAGAGATTCGTTCGTTTCTTGGTCATGCAGGATTTTATAGGCGATTCATCAAGGAATTCTCCAAGATCTCAAACCCTCTTTGCCATCTCCTTCAGAAAGATGTGGCGTTTGACTTCAACGAGAAGTGTGAGAAGGCGTTCAATCACCTCAAAGAAATGCTAACTTCGGCCCCTATCATAGTTCCACCGGATTGGAGCCTTCCTTTTGAGCTTATGTGCGATGCTTCCGATTATGCATTAGGAGCTGTTTTAGGGCAAAGGAAGGAAAAGAGGCCGCATGTTATCTATTATGCCTCTCGGACTTTAAATGATGCACAATTGAATTATTCTACCACTGAAAAAAGAACTTCTTGCTGTTGTATTTGCTTTAGAAAAATTCCGATCTTATTTGCTTGGTACTAAAGTTATTATTTATACTGACCATGCAGCATTGAAGTATTTGTTCACCAAGAAGGAAGCCAAACCACGACTCATTCGTTGGATGCTTCTTCTCCAAGAGTTCGATATCGAAATCCGGGACAAGAAGGGAAGTGAAAACGTGGTGGCTGACCATTTGAGCCGTATGGTGCATGAGGAGGATGCCGTGCCTATCATAGAGACATTCCCAAATGAGCAACTAATGTCTGTCAAGGTAAGTGAACCATGGTATGCTGATTTGGTGAATTATTTGGTGTCTAAACATGTTCCTAGTGAATTACTTAAACACCAATATGATAAATTGAAGAAAGAGGCACGGTTTTATGTGTGGGATGACCCGTATTTATGGAAATATTGCCCTGACCAAGTTATACGTAGGTGTGTGCACGATTCTGAGTTTAATGCTATTCTAACCTTTTGTCACACTTATGCTTGTGGAGGACACTTTGGCACTCAAAGAACAGCACTTAAGGTGTTAGAATGTGGTTTCTATTGGCCTACCATCTTTAGGGATGCTAGAATATTTTGCATGTCTTGTGATAGATGTCAAAGAACGGGCAATATTGGTCCTAAACAACAAATGCCGCAAACCCCCATTTTTAGTGTTGAAATCTTTGATGTTTGGGGTATTGATTTTATGGGTCCCTTTCCTTTGTCACAAGGGTTTCTTTATATATTGCTTGCTGTGGACTATGTGTCGAAATGGGTTGAAGCAAAAGCCACCCGAACTAATGATTCTCGAGTGGTTGTAGATTTTGTGAAAACTAACATTTTTGCAAGGTTTGGAATGCCACGAGTGCTAATCAGTGATGGAGGTTCCCATTTTTGTAATCGAACCATTGAGGCGTTGCTCAAGAAATACAATGTCAAGCATAAGGTGGCCACACCTTATCATCCTCAAACGAGCGGGCAAGCCGAGGTTTCAAATAGGGAAATCAAGCAAATTCTTGAGAAAACTGTGGGGCCTACAAGGAAGGATTGGAGTTTGCGCTTAAACGATGCATTGTGGGCGTATCGCACTGCCTACAAAACCCCCATTGGGATGTCACCTTTTCGGCTCATCTATGGGAAGCCATGCCATCTTCCTGTCAAGTTAGAGCATCGTGCACATTGGGCCGTCAAAACGTTCAATATGGACCTTGATGCCGCAGGTTTACATAGAAAGCTTCAATTGTGTGAGCTTGATGAAATCCGACATGAAGCATATAAGAATGCCCGGATTTACAAGGAAAAAACAAAGGCATTCCATGACAAGATGATCCGTGCCAAGACATTCTCTATTGGGCAGAAAGTGTTGTTGTTCAATTCTCGCCTTCGGTTATTTCCGGGTAAGTTGCGTTCCAAATGGGTTGGTCCTTTTATTGTCACTAATGTTTTCCCTCATGGTGCAGTGCAAATCAAAAGTTCAAGGACGCAGCAAGAATTCAAAGTGAATGGGCATCGATTGAAGCCCTATTACGAGACGTTTGAGGAGCATGTCGTTGAGGAAGTACCCCTCCATGCCGTGGAACCTAGTCAAGCTTAAACGGAGGTACCGTCCGGCTGGAAGACGTTAAAGCAAGCGCTTATTGGGAGGCAACCCATGTGTTGAAACACGAGAGGAAGGAACTTTCACTCCAAACCCAGATTTGCGTCCCTAACCTGTCTCTTTATTGCTATTACTTTGCCATTTGTGTAATGTTTGCAAGTTGTGTTAGTTGATTGTTTTTGTGTTAATATATGTTTGAAACATTGAGGACAATGTTTGGTTTAAGTGTGGGGGGGGGGGGGTAAACAAGCTATTTTTGCATGAAATTCGTGTGGGGGGGTAAACAAGCTATTTTTGCATGAAATTCATGGGATTTTATCACCTATCATTTCTAATGTTGTTTTTCATTGTTTTTAAACCTTTTTAAGCTGTTTAGGTGTGTTTTAGTGTGTTTTGTGTCAAAAATCCGAAAATCCCATCAAAAAAAAAATTTTGTTTTAAAAACCCAAAAAGAGTTGTTTTTGTGTGTGTCTTAGGATACCTTCCAACACAATGATGAGGATTTGGTTTGTAATTGCATGACGGTTAAAGAAAGTTATAAACATGGATAAAAGTTTAATTTACTCTTTGGTTTATGCTTGGTTGTGGTTGTAACTTATGAATTCACATGTAATCATAAAGGAAAAATTAGTTTTTGTAACATGCTTGAAGGAAGAAACTCAAACTAATGCTATAACCCTGAGAGACTTGAGCTTTTAACGTTCTTTGGAGAGTTAATAATTTGTGCATTTGTTGTCTTCTAAAGTCGTTGCATGATCTCATTATTCTTTGCTTGGTTACTACTTAGAAGGCGTTTCATCGTTTAGTTCCAAATGCTAGAACTCATGCCCAATTCATTCAAAGCATGCTATTGATTTGCATATCACATATTCAAGAAGAAGTTGTGTAGTGACCACCACTTTAGTCAAAATGCCATGTGCCCTACTCTATTTTATGTTTAAGTTAACCCCGTTGAGCCTTGTTAGCCTATGTTCTTTGTTAACCCATGTTTTCCTCACTTAGCCTAGATTAGGATTATCCATACCCTCGTTCTTAAAGTATAGTAAGCATGATTCAAATTGAATTCCTTTGTGGCAGAAATCAAGTGTGGGGGAAGTTTTTATTTTGTGAATTGTGTGCCTTAGGCACGGATATAAAAAAAAAAAAAAATGAAAGTTGAAAAGATGTGAAAAAGAGTTCCAAAGTATTGTTTGTTGAAGTAAGGGTCCAAAACAATGAATTCGGCCCTAAAGAGTTGTCTAAGTTTACCCCTTGTGTTTTCAAGTTAAATTCCGCAATCTAAGTGAATTCTAAGTCTTAATTTCATTACTTTGCTTACTATTGCTTGAAGAACGTTTGTTTTCCCTATCCTTTCTTTGTTAACCAATACCCCAAGCCCCGTTGCAACCCTTAACTTCTTCTTGAGTGATATGTGTTTCAATTTGTGGAGTTTGAATTTGGTATGAGCATATGGTGTCATTGGTTCTCGCATCTAAGTAGTAGTATTCCATTCATGAGATCATATCTAAACATGCTTATTAACTCCGGAAATTGCATTCTTTGAAATACATATATGTGAGCATTCGTTTTTATATCTACATCAATTCGCTCACATATAACTAGTATAGGGTGTGTAGTTAGAAAATCTGTGTGAAAATAAGAGTGTATCCAGTAAGGAAATGAGTGGATTCTCTAAAGCATGTTACTACGTCCATAATGTTATATTAAACGATTAAATGTGAGCTAGTAAATGGTAACTATGATTAAGTATATGCTCAAGAGTATGGATGACTAAAATATGTGGGAATAATGATCTTTGGCATGTTATGTATCGTTGGAAATCCCTGTAGCAAATGTTGGAAGGTTAGGTTATGTTTTGTTTTATTTTGCTCGAGGACTAGCAAAAGCTAAGTGTGAGGGAATTTGATAGGAGCATATTTATGCACCTTAGTTAGCTAGTTCTTATGCATTTATGTTATGTTTCTTACTTAATTTAGTGTTTAAAGTCATTTTTCGTGTGTTTGTAGGTTTATATGTCAAAGTATGCAAAAAGAAGCAATTTGGAACATTCTAGAGCATTTTTGGGCCAAGATTGGATAGTGCAAACATGGAGGCATGAGGATGGACGAATTTGATGCAAAGAAGCCCAAAAATCTGATGCAAAGAAGCCCAAAAATCTGTTGCAATGGGCCTAAAAATATGATGTAATGCCTATCTCACCATGACATTTGAGTGGATGATGTAATGCCTATCTCACCATGGCATTTGAGTGATGATGCAATGCTTAGTTCACCATGACATGTGAAGTGGATGACTCAAAACCTACCACCACCAACATTCCACCCCATTGCCGGGACTTACCTAACATTCCACCAGAAATTTGTGCTTAAACAAGTCCATCCTCCTCCTATAAATACCATGGTAGCAACCTCATTCAAATCATCCAAGAATAAACCATTCTACAAGTCTTTCCTTGCCTCTCCCTACATATCTAAACTTCCCCCATCCATTCCTCCATAAAACCAACTCTTCAACATCATTCAAAGCCTTGTGCCGCAACAAAGAGAAGAAGAGGAAAGTCCTTGGATGCCCTTGGATCGTTGGAACGTTTAGGTGTTTTCTTTCTTTTGTTTTTCAATGTTTAATTTAAATTGTTGTTCAATTATGTTAAACATGTGGAACTAATTTCTTTTTAGTTAGAGGCAAATTTGAAGCCATGGACATATGTTGGTTATGATTTGATTTACTCCAGTTATGAATTCATAAACTTTAGATGTGGTTTACTTTTCTGTTTTGATTAAGAACTTGTTTATGTATGTGGGTTAAGGGTCGACACTTAATTTGCATGCCTAAACTTGATGCTAGGATATAAGGGAATTTCACCTAATCGTTATGAACTTATATTCATGAGTAGTAAAGATCGCTAGTCACGATTGTGTTAAGTAAATCCTTGGCAAGAGTAACATGCGTATTCCATAGTTATGAATGCCTAGTCAATGTTTATGATTTCCGTTGAACTTAATGATCTTTGTTAAATGTCTCTATCATGCGTATTCCATAGTTAGGGACTTTGATGAGGAATAATTTGGTTGTAATGCGTATTCCTTGCAATCCAATGAATCTAGGGAAATCTAAGAGTTAATTTAAGCAGACCTAATTAACTTGAAACATTGTCATTCATCGTTTGTTGAAGTCATAACTGGGAATCAAATTATATGCATATGTTCATGTGTGGATAAGGAACCCTCTAACTAGTTTCTCATCATTCTATTTCATCACAATCTATTTTGCTTTAAGTTTGTTTTCAAAGTTTAAGTTTTAAAGTTCAATTTTCATCAAAACAAAACCCCTTGTTTTTAAGTCTTGCTTTTAGAGTCAAAACTTGTTTTCTTTAAATCTTTTGAGTCTTTTAAAGTTATATTTTCGTCCAAATCACTTGTTAAGTTTAGAATTGAGTCTTTTCAATTATTATTTGCTGTTTTAAGTGTTTTAAATTAGTTTTGAGTTTATAGAGTCTAGTTTAGTGTTTTTGAGTCTTATATTTATTGATTAGCATCCCTAGTTAATCCCCGGTCTAGAACGATCCCTACTTGCATCATTACTACAATTGTCATCAATAGGGTTTAATTTGTGTGTCAAGTAATTCTCATATCATAGGTAAGCACATACTTTGAACTTCCCCATGATAGGGTGAAGCCAGTGTATGAGTCACAAACGATTGGAGCCCACCATGGTGGAAGGCCTACGAAGAGATGTTCAAAGCATCTCTCGTTTATCAACTTAATATTCGTTTTATTGAGGGAGTAGTGTTGGGCTATATCAATTTCATTTTAATCTTATTAATAGGACTTTCAATGATTATGAACCGTTTGATTTGATCCAACACGAGCCTTGTGTTCGACCTTGGGTCTAAGGTAGGTAGTTGTTGATTTTAGTTACGCGTTTATTCTAATTAAACCGTCATTTCCTACTGGGCATTGGACCCAACTATTCCAATTTGCATACAAATAAACAAAAAAGGAATACATGAAATAAAGAGAAGGGCTTATGCCCTTTTACAACACATTTGAATTAATCAAATTACATTCAAATCTAAGCTACTTAACCCAAACATTCATAATGTAAAGCGGCCAATCACATAGCTCAATTATCGAGGCATTTGGTTCATAATCACCCATTTTCTTAATCAATCACATTAACTAAGAAAGCAACTTAAACAATTGGTTTTCGGATTCATAGAATTGATTTAAATGGAACTAAATGAAATGAAAATCCAATTCTCATTAAAGAGACAAAACAATTTTGTTCTCATCAAAATTTGGGCCGAAAAAGTAATGACCACAACTATTGGGCTACAATGCTAAAACATAAACTTTTGGGGTCACTTTGTAAGAACACAACTTCATGTAATTACAACTAGAACCCAAAAATTTCAACAATTATAAAAACTTCATTAAAGGAGCAAAACAATTTGTCCTTTAGTGATTTTGGGCCTTTACATAAAAACGTAAACTTTCGGGTCAAAGTACAAATACACAAAAGCATCAAAACTTTATCTAATTGCACAAAAGACCCAAAAGTACCCTACATTATAGGGTGGCCAGTTTTGGTAGTGAAAAAAAGGGGGGTTGGTTTTGGTGAAAATTCAAATTTTCGAAGTGTGTGGAAAAAGGTGATAGGTAAGTGTGGAAAAAGGTGATAGGTAGGTGTGGAAAAGGTGATTGGTATGGGCGTTGATTGAAAAAGTATAAATCATGTCATACCATCCATCACAATAAAGTCACACCAACTATCATAAACAAAACTTTATTAAAAAACAACAAACACTTTGAATCAAAACACCAAACCTTTTTTTTCTTGGTAAGAACATCAAGAACATTGAAGAACACACATGAAAACTCATAAGAGCTCCATGAATGTTTTCACTCAATAAAATTGAAATTTTCACTACTCAAAATAGTGTTAACATCCTAGAGTACTTAGGGGGTTCCAAAAGTCACTTTAAAACACTTTTAACAAGACTAACATGAACCCAAAAATCCACCATTTGGATTTGGCCGAATTTCCCCACATACATGGCACCAAATTTTAGTTCCAATATTCATGCTTAAATGAACTACATCTACAACATTTGAGATGCTAAATTTTCAAGCAAAATTTATATTCAAAAGCAAGAACAAAGCTTGTAACATTTACAATATTTAAATCATAAATTATGAAAAACACAAAACCCAAAAGGATCACCATACTCTAGACCTAGGCTCTTGATACCACTTGAAGGAAAAAATTTGTCCTAGCTAAGAACATGTGAGAACATTTGAACACATATGCAAACTAATAACACTTTAAAGTAGGCATGCATTTGAAAACAATTCTAAAACCCATGACTTTCAAAACCCATGACTTTCAAACCCATGACTTACACAAGGGATTCACCCAAGTGGAGGGCCTTCAAGTCACCTCCTAGCTCCTTGGATCTTCCTTGTGATTTTCTTCTTTGGTGATGCTCCTTTGCTCCTTGAGGATGTGAGGAAAGGATCTCCAAGAACACCAAAGATTTGGTGTCTCTAACTCTCCACACCAAGGATGTAGTGTGAAGAGAAGATGGATGACTTAGAGAGTTTTTGATGCTAGTGAAAAACCCCCTAAGTGGCCGGCCTCTATGAAGAAAAAGAGAGAAAGTGTTTCTCTTCTTTACCTCAAGAAAACCCCTAGTGAGAGAATGGCTATAAAGTTGCTTTTATACCACCTCACATGTGAGTGGCAAACTTGCAATTAACCCAAGTTTGCTACCCCTTCACCCTAGGCCGGTTTTGGCTTTGTTTTTGGGTTAATTTCCATTTAGTTTTCAGTTGTCACACAACCTAAACTCAATGGGCCTTGTGGACCAAAAACTCTTTTGGGCCCCGAAACCCAAAACCAACTTAAAAGCCCAATACGAACCTTTCGTATAATTAATTAACTAATTAATTAATCTTGACCATTCTCAATTAAACCATTTAATTGCTTATCCATCTCTTTTATATCTTCACATTCATCCTTACTCGGTGTACGATCCATTAGGTTCCATTTAGCAAGGCAGTGGGCGATTGTTACTCTTAACGATCGATTGCGAATTAAAACTACATTTCAATTCTGCCTTTAATGAAGATTTGTGTTTGCTAATCCTCAGGGCTTCCACAAACCATGAGTGACACCTAGCAGTATGTCATCACTACCCAAGCTCAGTAGAAGTGGTTGGAGAACCTATCCAGTTACACTACAACGCAATACAGTCATTCCCTAATACAATACTCTTGATCACATTGTTTAAGTGATAGTTTGTTTCATGTCTACTATCCAATGTGATACTTCTCGATATGATTCAATTGAATATGATTTGGAACAAACTTCCTAAGTCATATTCATATTCTTTGGCCAAAGACTCTCGAATCATATCTCAGAGTATTCTCCTTCCACCATGGAAGGTTAGAATCCCTTGTTGTGCACTCATATGCCTACATGATTAGATAGCTTGACCCCAAAGATGCCATGGACATTCTCAATCGAATGCCTTTGACATGATCAAAGATCAAGGACCCAACCATTAGACATCTATGATGCCTCAGGTCAAAGGACTACTTTGCATATTGCAACTTACGAGTTCTTACATGACATGTATGTTCGAACTCTCTTTTGATCGCAGTTCAGTGTACTCAATTACCTTTTGAGCACCTATGTGTTTGTCTCAGTGTCTAACACTAAATGACTTGAGACTAGTCATACTCACGCTTGAGTTAACATAACACATACTAACCTTAGCGGATTGTCAATGCCCAATTGGAAATCTTACGGCTAGGAACGTTTTAGGAATGATCATAAGAGAAAGGCCTCGTTAATCCAACTCACCTAGATCACTTCTTCTTTTAGATTAAATACATTCCTTGGATTCCCTTATTGCTTAAACACATAATACAATAAATAGTGATTAACCATAAGCTTTGCCCTCCATTAAACATATAATAGTTTAACACAATAAGTATTCCAAAAGCTATTACATCAAATGAGTGGCTTTATGGGCATACTTCCAACAATAGCATGGCTCATAGACCTTTTCAATAAGATTTTAAAAACAAAGACGATGCCAAATGAGTGGCGAAATAGCACTTTGGTGCTTATATATGAGAATAAGGGCTACTTACAAAATTGCATGAATTATAGGGGTATTAAGCTAATGAACCATAAAATGAAGCTTTGGGAGAGAGTCATTGTGTTGTATGTTTAAACGATAAGTCCAAGGAATATGTAATTAGGATAATGTAATCTAAAGAAGTTAGGTTCATGAGATCATTCTCTTTCGTATACATATCCTAAACGTTCTTGATCATAGGATTGCCAATTGGGCATTAACAGTCTGTTAAGATCAGTATGTGTTATGTCTTCTCTCAGGGAGAGTGACAGGTCTCGAGTCATTGGTGTGACTGACACAAAGACAAGCATGTAGGTGCTCAATAGAGAATGAGTTCACTGAACACGATCAACGAGGAGCTCTCATACTCATGTCACATGAGAACTCATGGTTGGGATAATGCAAAGTAGTCCTTTGACCTGAGGCATCATAGTTGTCTTATGGTTAAGTCCTTGATCTTTGACTATGTCAAAGTCACTCCATTAGAGGGTGTCCACGACATAGTTGGGGTTAAGCCACTTAGCCATGAAGGCATGTGAATGTGCAACAAGGGATCTCTAACCTTCAAACCGTTTGAAGGAGAATACTCTATGATATGATTAGGAATCTCTGGCCAGAGTATGAATGAGATTTGGAAAGACGTTCCAAATCACATTCAAAGTAATCATATAAGTAAATGAATCACATTGGATAGTAGACATGAATAAACTATGAAACCAAACAATATGGTCAAGAGTATTGTATTAGAGAAAGACCATATTGCATTGTAATCCTAAACTGAATAGATTCTCCACCTCTTCTGATTAGCTTGGGTAGCAATGACATACTGCTAGGTGTCACTCATGGTTTGTGGAAGCCCTAAAGGTGTATAATCACTAAAGGGATAATTGAAAGTATGTTTCAATTCACAATCGATTCGAAAGAGTTCTAATCGCCCACGGCCTAGCTAAAAAGAACTTAATGGATCGTACACCGAGTAAGGTAGAGATTGAAGAAATAATGGAGATGAGTAAGGATAATTAAATGTTTTAATTATTTATGGCTAGGATTAATTAATATGTTAATTAATCAAACGAATAAGTTCATTATGGACCTCGGGTTAGTTTTGGGCCTCAAGGCCCAATGGGATTTGAATGTCAAGCCCAATAACTCAAGTTGTATGACAACTTGAATAACAAAGGGCCTTAAAGCCCAAAGAACCTAATATGGCTGGCCATATAGAGAGGGGTAGTGAACTTGGCTTAATTGCAAGTTTGTCACTCCATTGTGAAGGGGTATAAAGGCAACTTTATAGCCATTTCATTCTTAGGGTTTTCCTTTGGAGAAAAGATGAGAACACAAGCTCTCTTTTCTCTCTAAAGAGGCCGGCCACCCTAGAGGAAATTAGCTAGCAATCTCACTTCCTCTAGGTCACTCATCTCCTCCTCAAAGCTCTCATTGGTGTGGAAAAATTAGAGGTTCTCTATTTTGGGAACTTGGAGAAACCTTTCAACCATCCTCCTCCAAGAAATCCATGGAGTTAAGAAGCAAGGAATGAAGGCCTTCTCCTTGGGTGATTAGCCTTTACTTATGCAAAGAGGAATCAACAAAGGTATAAGATTTCTCAACTCACTTTGTTCTTGAGTTGAGTCTTGGTTCACCTATCTACTAGGCTTTGAATTTCATATGTTAAGTTTTGTTTTTGAGTGCATATAACATGATTCCACCTTTAATTGTTAATTGCATGGTGTTGATGTTGCTCAAACGAACTTGTTTTTCACAAATTTTCCTTCACATTGAGCACAAACTACGGCAAGAAACACAGGTCTCGAGCATCTAATTCGGGTTCATGCTAGGGCGCCCAACCATGGAGGCAATCTATCTCTTATGAATATTGACGGAAATATATAAAGATATGCAAAAGGATTTCCACATGGTCTTTATAGATTTGGAAAAAGCGTATGATAGGGTCCCAAGATACATTCTTTGGAGGATTTTGGAGAAGAAAGGAGTACGAGTAGCTTATATCCAAGCTATAAAGGATATGTATGATGAAGTAGAGACGGCCGTAAGAACTCATGAAGGATAAATCGAAAGCTTTCCCATAACTATAGGGTTACATCAAGGCTCATCTTTAAGTCCTTACCTTTTTGCATTGGTAATGGATGAGTGAACGGGACATATTCAAGATGATATTTCTTGGTGTATGCTTTTAGCAGACAATATAGTGTTGATAGATGAAACTGAAGAAGAGGTAAATGCAAAGCTTAACCTTTGGAGAGAAGTGTTGGAATTTAAAGGTCTTTGCCTAAGTCAGTCAAAGACAGAATATATGGAGTGCAAGTTTAGTGCAACTGGGGGCCTAAATGAGTTAGGGGTAAGGATCGGAGAACAAGAAGTATCAAGAGCGACCGATTTTGCTACCTAGGATCTATCTTGCAAAAGAACGGAGATTTAGATAGAGACCTCAACCATAGAATACAAGCTAGATGGATGAAGTGGAAAAGTGCATCCGGCGCGTTGTGTGACCGCCGTATGCCACTAAAGCTCAAGGGAAAATTCTATAGGATGGCAATAAGGTCGACGATGTTGTATGGCACGGAATGTTGGGCAGTAAAGCATCAACACGTACATATAATGGGTATAGCGGAGATGAAGATGCTTCGTTGGATGTGTGGGCACATGAGAAATGATAAGATTAGGAATAAGGATATTTGAGATAAAGTAGGAGTAGCCGAAATTGAAGGAAAGATGAGAAAAAATTAGTTACAGTGGTTTGGACATGTGCAACGAACACCTACTGGCGCTCTGGTTATAAGATGTGACTACGGGACATAGGTCGATGGCCGAAGGGGTAGAGGTAGACCTTGAAAGACTTTGGAAGAGACTCTAAGAAAAGATTTAGAGTTTTTGGATCTAAGGGAAGACATGACACAGGACCGAGCGCAATGGCATTCTAGGATTCATATTGCTAACCCCACTTAGTGGGAAAAGGCTTTGTTGTTGTTGTTGATTAGTCATTCAAATACATGACCACAGGTCACTCTCTGCTCATTGTCTTTTTTTTTTTTTTCTGTCTCCCAACCATTTCTACCATGACCTCTTGTAAGTTTTAATTCAAAACAGCTGATTTTGATCAACTAAGAGTTGTGTTGAACTTATTTTTTTTTTTTCAATTGGCAATAGGACAACTATAATTCTAGTTGGAAATCATTGAGTATACCATCTGCTTTATCTCCTCTTAGGTAAAGTGTTTGACTTCTAATTTTATTGTTTTAACCTCTCAAGTTGTCCATGTTGTGATTTATATGTGGATTTTTTTATTTATAAGATATAGATAACAGTTTTTAGCAATGGATCGAAGTTGGATGTTCCTTAGATATAGATTTTATGATGCATTCACTGATAGTGATAGTGAGAATCATGATGATCAAGAGACGTTTGAGATGTTACATAGTTTTCAAAGGGCAATAGATTTGGAAACTAATGTGATGTACTTGCATGTTTTAATTTTTGCATTTTCATATAGATATGGCAATTAGAGAAGCTACTAATGTGATGCATAGTTTAACTTTGTTAATTTTTCCACAAATTGAGGTTGCTGCTGTTATAACTTCAAACAGTATGGTTGTTGCTGTTATAACATCAGGCAGAACCCAAGGGCGTGCTAATGGTATGTTGGAAGTATGCCCACAAAGCCACTCATTTGATGTAATAGCTTTTGGAATACTTATTGTATTAAACTTTTATATGTTTAATGAAGGGCAAAGCTTATTGTTAATCACTATTTATTGTATCTTGTGTTTAAGCAATAAGGGAATCCAAGGAATGTATTTGATCTAAGAGACAAGTGATTTAAGTAAGTTAGATTAACGAGACCTTTCTCTTATGTTCATTCCTAAAACGTTCCTAGCCATAGGATTGCCAATTGGGCCTTGACAATCCGCTAAGGTTAGTATGTTTTATGTCGACTCAAGCGCGAGTATAACAAGTCTCAAGTCATTTAGTGTTGGACACTAAGACAAACACATAGGTGCTGGAAGGAGTAATCGAGTACACTGAACAACGATCAAAAGAGAGTTCAAACATACATGTCGTGTAAGAACTCGAGAGTTACAATATGCAAAGTAGTTCTTTGACCTGAGGCATCATAGATATCTAACGGTTAGGTCCTTGATCTTTGATTATATCAAAGACATTCCATTGGAGTGTCCACGGCATTGTTGTGGTCAAGCTACCTAGTCATGTAGGCATATGAATGCACAACAAGGGATCTCTAACCTTCCATGGTGGAAGGAGAATACTCTAAGATATGATTCGAGAGTCTTTGGCCAAAGCATATGAATATGACTTAGGAAGTTTGTTCCAAATCATATTCAATTGAATCATATAGATAAGTATCACATTGGATAGTAGACATGAACCAAACTATCACTTAAACAATGTGGTTAAGAGTATTGTATTAGAGAATGACCGTATTGCATTGTAGTTGTAACTGGATAGGTTCTCCAACTATTTCTACTTAGCTTGGGTAACCATGATATGCTGCTAGGTGTCACTCATTGTTTGTGGAAGCCCTAATGATTAGCAAACGCTAATTTTAAGGGAGAATTGAAATGTGGTTTCAATTCACAATCGATCGTTAAGAGTAACAATCGCCCACTGCCTCGCTAATTGGAACCTAATGGATCGTACACCGCATAAGGCTGAAAGTGAAGAAATTAGATGAAATGGATATGCAATTAAATGGTTTAATTGAAAAATGGTCAAGGTTAATTAATTGGTTAATTAATTATACGAAATGTTCGTATTAGGGCTTATACGTTGGTTTTGGCTTTCGGGGCACAAAAGCGTTTTGGTCCGCAAGGCCCATTATGTTTAAGTTGTATGACAACTAAAACAAAATGGGCAAATAGCCCAATAACATTAATATGGCCGGGCATTAGAGTGAAAAATGCAAGCTTGGATTAATTACAAGTTTGCCACTCACAATTGATGAAGTATAAATTCAACTTTATAGCTTTATTTTCATTTAGGGTTTTCTAAGAGCAAAAGAGGTGAAACACTTTCTCTCTTTTTCTCCCATAGAGGCTGGCCACTTAGAGAAGAAAAAGCTAGCACTCTCTTCTTCTCTAAGTCATCCATTTCATCTTCACAACTAATCCTTGGTGAAAAGACTTAGAGACATCAAGCTTTTGGTGTTTTGGAGAACACATCCTCAAATCCTCAAAGAAGCAAATGAGGTGACTTGAAGGCCCTCCACTTGGGTGAATCCCTTGAGTAATCAAGGATGAGCTTCAAGGGTAATGAATCTCTAAATCTTTTCTTCTCTTTAATGTTGTTAAAGAGTTTATTGGTTCATGACGGGGTTTTAAACCGCACAAATTTAACCATCTTTTTGATAGTTGTAGTAATGATGTAAGTAGGGTATCGTCCTAGGCCGGGGATTAGGAGGGATTGCTAATCACTCTAAAATTAATTTAAAAACATAAAAACAAAGTTTAAAACACTAAACTAAAATAAAAACACTTAACTAAAATAACTCAAAATAAAACTAACAAATAAACTAAAACAAATTAAAAGACTCAAAACAACTCAAGACTCTAGAAAATACAAACTAAGCTAAAAACTCGAAACACACTAAAAATGACTCAAAATAATGAAAACAATTTAAAATAGACACTAGGAAATTAATTGGGCGGAATTTAAATTAAAAGATTTAAAAATAATAAAAACTAACTAAATAATATAATATAATAATGGGGGGGGGTTTGGATGAATCGTAAATTAAACTTAATTAAATTACAAAATTGACAAAAACATAAAATAAAGATGAAAGGATGGACGACGGATTGGCTAGAGGGTTTTTCTCCACACATGACACAAATGTAATCTAAATTGACCTTCATTTGTTCTTCCAATAAGTTGTTAATCTCAACGCCCCAAATTAACCGTGAATTGCACTAGTTAACTTTCAGATTTTCCTAAAGTCATTAGATTGGATGATTGCATACGACAACCCAAAACATTCCCCACAAGTTCCCTACATGAATTGCATAATAGAGATACAAGCGAGAATCATTAAGTTCTATGAAAACCATAAGCATTGACGAGGCACTTATTACTATGAATTGCATGAAACTTATGCCAAGAATTTACTTAACGCGATTGTGACTAGCAACCTTCACTACTCATGAATATAAGTTCATAACGATTAGGTGAAATTCACTTATATTCTAGCATCAAATTCATGCATGTAAATTAAGTTTGCATTCTTAATCAACAAACATAAATAAGTTATTAATCAAACAGTTAAGCAAATTAAATCACAACTCAGAATTCACAACTGAAGTTACCAATTGAAATTACAAATATAATCATGGTTTTGAATTATCCTCTAGCCAAAATAAACTAATTACACATTATTAAAACAGAAATTAAAACAGAAATTAAAAACAAAAGTTTGAGAAAGAATAACACCAAATGGGAATCAAGGGTTTCTCTGTGCTTTTCTTACCCCAAAGGCAGCCTCCAAGCCGAGCCTCCCTCCACTGTGTGGCACGTTGCTCTTGCAGTTTTTTTATCGCAAGACTGCTATTGGCTCTACCGCAAGCCTCCCAGCTGCACCGTGATTGGCAGCTTCTGCTGCTCCGCAAGCCCCCAGCTGCCCCGAGTGTCTCCCTCTCTCTCTGATCTATTGGTCTCAGCTTTTCTTGGCTGCCAATGAGGCAGCCTCTTTTATTCCCTGTTTCCGTTTTCTCCCCCAGGACCTCTCGGTGCTTCCCTTTTGTTTTATTTTTTTTCTGAATTTTCTTCTTCCGAGGAGCTTCCCAGCTCCCTCAAATTATTCTCCCCCTATTTGACATGCTCCGTGTGCTCCTTAAATCCCCCCCCTGCCTAATGCTCTTTTCCTTTTATTTATAATTCTTTTCCACCTCCTGGCTAATGGCCTCAAGGCCTTAATTCCCACTTGCTCAGCGCCTCATCATTCCTTCCCGTGCCCACTTTCACATGCGCACTGCCTTGCACATTCCACATAATTATTCTGTTTTCTTTTCCTTTCTTCCCGAGTGCTTCTAGCCTAATCACACACAACACAAACAATATATTTAAATATATAAATATATATATATATATATTTATTTTCCATATGATAAGTATAATTCAACAGACAAGATAGTATAGATGAAATTAGCACTTAAAATTTCATTTATTCTATTTTTATTTTCTTAACTTGATAAATTTATAAAACATAAAAATAACGTAAATAGCTCAAAATATAACGAACTAACTAAGAAAAGACGAGTGAATTTGATATAAAAATATATATAAATATGATCCGATCAAATACCCCCACACTTAGCTTTTGCTAGTCCTCGAGCAAAACAACGAAAACAGAAAAAGTAATAACATGAAAAACATTAGCTTCCCCCTATTTGACCCTCAGAGAATTTCATTCGAAAACATAAATCAGCAAGAACCATAGCTAGCACCAAACAAGCTAATTCAAGCTCATCTTCCTTATTCAAATATTAGCAGTAATCTTTAAATCATCCTTGAAGTGTAGTGTGTGAGATAGCCATGCTAATGCAATTTCAAGTTTTTATTTTAAAAATCATCATATGCAAACCAGCAACCTTCTCACGGGAATGCACTCAATCACAAATGTGTTTAGTTTTAATGTGTTTCGCTCAAAGAAACAAATGTGAAAGATCTACCATAAGCTTGCATAAAAATCACTTCTCTACAATCATAATTGCAAAACTTAAATCAAGAGGACTTTTATTAGATGTAATGAGGCTTAGGGATAGGGCTATTGAAACGAAAGAAAAGGAAAACACAAGTTCCAAGCTACATTGCAAGCAATTTTTTTAGTTGAGATTTATAAGAACTCAAGTTCTCCAACAATTCTTCTAACACCTCCCATCACACCCTTAAACTGAAACTTTAGAAACTTTTTTATTTCTTCGTATACAATCTTTCTTTTTCTTTTCTCAATTTTTTTTTTTTTTTTAAATCATACAAATATGAAATACCCCCACACTTATTCTTTTGCCAAACTCTTCCAAGTACTTCACAAACATTTCTCAAAAGACAGTCTCAAATTGCTCGCTTGGAAAGGGTAAGGAAACATGGTTTGAGGTATAAGGGTAGACATATCTGGTGATAAGAAATAAAAGGCTCAACAAATACGGCTCAAATTGGCAATCTAATGATATCATTTTTTCTTTGGGAAATATGGTTATTTGGGCCATGGTGGTGAACCTAATGCCTCTATCATTTTCAAGTTCATGCAATCAATGACAAATATTTCGAAAGATCGTTACGCAAGTTCTAGAGATGTATCTCACATAAGTTCATCACACATGAAAGAATAGGAGTGTATGAAAAATGCACACACTTTCAATAGGCTCAGAAACTCACATAGGATGTATGAGGTCACTAAATTCACATATGAAGCTTTAAGTTATGCTTTAGTTTCACATCAACACGGCTATGTGCATTTGGTTTTTCAAAGATGATCAAACATGTACAAAACTAACAAGAGAATAAGGAATTTCACATAACACATGTTAACTAAGTTCTTGATAATCATGGTTCAAATTTAATCCAATTATATCATTGGGTCGGGAAACTAATAAAAATCTAATTTAAAACAATAAGGAAAACAAGACAATATTTTTGGATTTTTTAAAATTTTCGAAAAAAATTAAATAAAACACAAAACTCCGAAAAAAATTAAGTAAAACACAAAGCTAATTAAGAAAACAAAAAGCAATAACAGGGAAACAAATGAAACCAGTTCAAAGTCGAAGGTACAAAAAATTTCAATTTGGTCATTTTTTTATACTTGATACCCCCACACTTAAACTAGACATTGTCCCCAATGTCATAAAACAAAAATATGCAAATAAAAATAAAATGAATAAATAATACGAAACAAAATAAAGAAAAGGGACTGAAAACTTCTCTAATTTGCAGAAAACCAAGCGATGACCCCCAAGCGTAAATTTTGCAATCAACTTCAAGGGAGAAAATAACCAAACGTTCCTGCAAAGAACAGAAATAAACAGTTAAGTACGCAAGAAAAAAATAGAAAATAAAGTAAACGAAAATTGAAAATGATAATAAAAGATAACGAAAAGAACTAATAGGTGATCATTGGTCGTTGATGTTGATTTTCCACAGCTTGCATCTTGAACAGGATGGGCCTTCTTCATGCAAGTGCTCCTCAGCTTAGTTGAGGATGAATCAGCACGTTGTCTCCACATGCTTCAAGTAGTCCGGTCTCCACGCAGGTGTGGCATCTTCTTGAACTCTTGGATCAATGGTGTGAGAATTTCTTGACACACAAATTAAACCCTATTTGTGACAATTGTAGTAATGATGTAAGTAGGGATCGTTCTAACCGGGGATTAACTAGGGATGCTAACCAATGTTAAATTAAATTAAAAACGTAAAAACAAAGTTTAAAACACTAAACTAAAATCAAAACACTTAACTAAAATAACTCAAAATAAAACTAACAAATAAACTAAAACAAATCAAAAGACTCAAACAACTCAAGACTTAAGAAAACACAAACTAAAATGATTTCTAATAAATCTAACACTTCCAAATAAATGGGGGATTGATTTTTGACGAAATTTAATTTAAAACAGAAACTTATAAATCAACTTCAAAGAAAATAATATTTTATGAAATAGAATGATGAGAAACTAGTTAGAGGGTTCCTTATCCACACATGAACATATGCATATAATTTGATTCCCAGTTATGAATTCAACAAACGAATGAATGACAATGCTCCAAGTTAATTAGGTCCGCTTAAATTAACTTTCAGATTTTCCTAAAGTCATTAGATTGGATGATTGCATACGACAACCCAAAACATTCCCCACAAGTTCCCTACATGAATTGCATAATAGAGATACAAGCAAGAATCATTAAGTTCTATGAAAACCATAAGCATTGACGAGGCACTTGTTACTATGAATTGCATGAAACTTATGCCAAGGATTTACTTAACACAATCGTGACTAGCGATCTTTACTACTCATGAATATAAGTTCATAACGATTAGGTGAAATTCCCTTATATCCTAGCATCAAGTTTAGGCATGCAAATTAAGTGTCGACCCTTAACCCACATACATAAACAAGTTCTTAATCAAAACAGAAAAGTAAACCACATCCAACATTCATAAATTCATAACTGGGGTAAATCAAATTATAATAAACATATATCCATGGTTTCAAATTCACCTCTAACTAAAAAGAAATTAGTTCCACATGTTTAACATAATTGAACAACAATTTAAATTAAACATTGAAAAACAAAAGCAAAAGAAAGAAAACACCTAAACTTTCCAACGATCCAAGCGCCTCCAAGGACTTTCCTCTTCTTCTCTTTGTTGCGGCACAAGGCTTTGAATGATGTTGAAGAGTTGGTTTTATGGAGGAATGGATGAGGGAAGTTTAGATATGTAGGGAGAGGCAAGGAAAGGCTTGTAGAATGGTTTATTCTTGGATGATTTGAATGAGGTTGCTACCATGGGTATTTATAGGGAGAGGATGGACTTGTTTAATTCAATTTTTTGGTGGGAATTAAAAGGAAAGTCATGGCAATAGGTGGGATTTATTGGTGGTGGTAGGTTTTGAGTCATCCACTTCACATGTCATGGTGAACTAAGCATTGCATCATCCACTCACATGTCATGGTGAGTTAAGCATTGCATCATCCACTCAAATGTCATGATGAGCTAAGCATTGCATCATCCACTCACATGTCATGGTGAGCTAAGCATTACATCATTTTTTTAGGCCCATTGCAATAGATTTTTGGGCTTCTTTGCATCAAATTCTTGGGCTTCTTTGCATCAAATTCGTCCATCCTCAAGCCTCCATGTTTGCACTATCCAATCTTGGCCCAAAATTGCTCTAGAATGCTCCAAATTGCTTCTTTTTGCATACTTTGACATATAAACCTACAAACACACGAAAAATGACTTTAAACACTAAATTAAGTAAGAAACATAACATAAATGCATAAGAACTAGCTAACTAAGGTGCATAAATATGCTCCTATCAATCAACCCAGACTCATCTGCTCTTCGAAGTAACTCAGACTCCTCCTGCTTCGTCTGTGAGGTACTTTTGTTTTTGAAGAAGTACCTCAACACAGGTTTATTTTTGAAGTGTGTTGGGAGGGGTCTGAGATGAGTACTCGAGAGCAAGACTAGGTAAGCAATCAGGATCTCACTTTCTCCATGTTCTTCAGATGAAAGTGAGGAGAAAGCGTGATATGAGATACTTTTGCTTTTAACCTTTTTGATATGAAATACTTTTGCTCTGGATGATTTGTTTTCTGGGGTGATCCAAGGGATGAAGAACACTGAGTAACTTGAAAGCTTTCTTTGGGAAGACATTATCGGAGATGAAGAGAGGTTGAGAGGTTGAGAGGGTGTGAAGGTGTGCCTTTGATGTGGAAGGCGAAGGTCGACTTCATAGAAATTTTCCTTCACAACCGGAACTGTTCCCTCACTATTTGTCGGCAGCCGGTGGATGGATGAACAGTGCCCGTTACGCGCTTTCTGACAAAGCTTCCGTAATTTCCGCGAAGCTGACTGCGCATGCGACGAGTGACGACAAATTGGAATGATGATCTTTTGAAAACCGGGGTTCAAAACCGGGTGCGGCTCGTGGTTTTCGCAATGCTCCACGCTGCACGTGATGAGTCACGACAAAATTGGAAAAACTGAACCACGTGATTGCTGAGTCAAGCCCAGCTTTTGAGAAAGGAAACGGCCTTCGAGAAATGAGTGTCCAGCTCTTTCGATTTGCGCGAGGACGCGTCTTCAACCTCTGAGGAGCGCCTCTCTTTGATTTGCTTCTTTTTATAGAGGCGCTAATTCTGCTTCACATCACACTTGAACTCCAAAAATTCCTCAAACACTTCTGCATTCATACTCCTTCTGCTCTCTTCTTGCACTTCTGCACTCTTAATCTTTCCGAACTCTTCCTGCACTCTTAAACTTAGCGAACTCTTTTCTTCCTCAACACCCTCTAAAAATGTCTTGCCCTTCCGACCGTCGCCTAAACTTGAATGTCGGGGAAGACGATGACTCGTCTTCTCCGAAGAACATTTGGAATCCGTCCTTCATATCCCCCAATGGTCCTCTTACAGTCGGGGACACAATGATGAGGAATGAAATCACCGCTACGGTGATTGCCAGAAATCTGCTCACACCAAGGGACAATAGGATGCTATCCAGGCGGTCGGACGAGCTGGCCGTTCAGGAATCTCTTGCTCTCAGCGTCCAAAGTGCAGGCTCAGTTTCGAACATGGGCCAGCGCCTGCTTGCCCGAACTCGTCAGGTGGAGTCGCTGATGGCGGAGGTGGCCAGTCTTCGGCAAGAAGTCAGAGGACTCAGGCACGAGAACAAGGAGTTGGACATGCTTGCAACTAGTTACTCGACCAGCATGAAGAGGAAGTTGGACCAGCTGCAGGAGTCGGACGGTCGGATTCAGAGCGATCATGAAAGGTTCATGGCGCTACTCCTGAGGTTTATGTTGGCTTCGTCCTCTGGAGCAGCACCAAGCGTTCCGGCTCCGGAGATTCCAACTCTGGCTCTTCGTCTTCCCGGAGCTCCGTCGACCTCTGGGGCGCCACCTAACCAATAACCAATGATTGCTATTTAGTTTTTCGCATTATTGTAAATATTTTGTTTTTTTTTTAAGGTTTATTTTAAGCAAAATAAAATATGTAAATGTAAAATATGTAAATTAATGTAAAAGGACTTCGTTTATCCGCACTTAAAATAAACATGCCCTTAATTTATTTAAACACAAACTAAACAAAAATCAACCAAATAACACAACTAACTAAGCAAAACAAAATGAAAGTAAAAGCAATAAAGAAGAAGGTTAAGAAATGCAAATCTGGTTGCTTGGGTTGCCTCCCAAGAAGCGCTTGCTTTAACGTCTTTAGCCGGATGATTCTTTCCTTAACCTCCCCTCGGCTCCAAAGCATGGAATTTATCTTTCAATGGGAGGTGATACTTGAAATGATTCGGCAGTGGTCTTAATTCAAGAGTGGGCGCCTGAATCATTAAAATGAGAAAAATGTTAGTATAAAATAAAATAAAAAAAAAAATTGGAGAAGATGGCTTACTGTCCTTCTCCGACATAAATTCAATTACAAAAACCACATTTTTGGATATTTCCGGGATTTTGAACTGGGCCAGGTTTACAATGATGGTTATGGCCTGTCCCGTGTCATCAAGTTCAATTTCTTGGGCCTTGATTGTCTGGACAGCCTCCTTAATGTATTCTTGATGTTGCCCAACCACTTCAATATCTTGAACCATTCTTCTTGGTGTGCAAGGTTCTTTGAATGTTTCAGCAAAATCTGGAACTTGATTTGTTGCACCAAGAATCGAGATATCACTTTGCACCTCTGGAAGAGCTTCCACAATGTCTTTTTCACTCTCTTCGAAATTTGGAAAAAATCTGCAAGGAAAAAGGACATTCGGTGGAAAGATGTCAGAAATAATTGAACTTGGAACAACATTACCAAAGTCGGACAACATAGGGACTTGAGGGGTTTGAGACAAGAATTCTTCCAAACTCCCCAGGTCGTCTTCCTCATCTTCCACTTGTAGCAGCAATTCATTTATGCTCGGGCTATGTTTGAACAGTTCTAGGACAACTTCATCCTCCACGTCACCTTCCAAAGTGGTGGCTTCATCGATTTCACATTCTTCCTTTGAATTTTCAATAGGTGAGTTGGAGAGTTCACTTTGATCTTGAATCTGCGCCATGATCTCCATAATCTCCCCAACTTGCCTTTCCAATTCATCCACCTTGTTGGTCCGGTCTTGCATCTCCTGGATTCGATTTTCCACTCCCTGATTCAAAGAGGAGAGTAACTTATTAAATGCATCATTATCCAGAGATGTACCTGAATCGAATTGGGCAAATTGTTGTGGTGGCTGTGGTGGCTGCAAAGGTGTTGTATAGAACTCATCATAAGGCTGCCAATATTCTCCTTGGTGAGTCTCCTTAGCTTGATTTTGTGACCCCTGCACCAAAGAGTTTAATTCATTAAGAATTTGATTATAATCCACGGGCATACTTGAATTCGATTGGAATTGTTGTGGGGGATGCTGTGGTGGCTGCATAGGTCTGGAATAGAACTCGTCTTGCTGCCAATATCCACTTTGTTGAAATTGCTGAGGTTCATCCCACATTTGATTTGAATAATCCCTCCAATTCGAATTGCAAGCGTTGGAATACATGTGGCCCCTTGATTGGCTGTGGCTTTGATATCCCCAATTATTGTCATATGCAGAAAATTGAGGATACTGATGAGCTTGATATCCTTGCCCATAGGGCACATCAAGTGTAGGGACACTTGGCATTGTGGTCCGTTCGGCATTATGAGTCAATTGAGCAGTGAGCTGCGCCAATTGAGCTTGAATGGTTGCCATATCTTGCTCCATTAGTACCTAAAATTAAAGAAAGAAAAATAAATCAAATACCAAAAGTAAAATACACACACACTGTCACAGCCCGTCCCGGAATTTTTAATTTCCGAGGACGTGAAGTTACGAAAATGCCCTTAAACGGAATTAAGGTGCGTAAATTGGATATTAGTTCTACCTAAGGTTCCTAAACTATTGTTAATTGGAATAATCATTAGTTTTAGGAACTTAAACCTAGGCTTAATCTTGGATTTTTGGGATGTAATTTTGTGTATGGGGATTGGGTAGAACCTCACAGGATCCCCACCCCTCATTTTCCTCCCCATAACCCGTATCTTGTCTCTCTCTCTCTCTTCTTCTCAGTTCTCTCTCTCTCCTTCGAATCCACACAGACCACCACACAAAACCACCCTAAACCTCTACCAACGACGGAGTTAAGACCACCATCAAACTCCTGGAACCTCCACGATCACGATGGTACCCATTTCAGGTAAGTTTGACTTCGGAAAACTTAGATTTCAAAGTCCCTGTGATTGTGCACTGTTCATGCACACGTAAACCCTTATGTTTTTGGGATTTTGAAGCTTGTAGGAAGCTTGGCGAGGTCCTAAGGAAGCTCGGAGTGCTTCGTTTGAAGGTTTTGGACGTCGGGATCACTAAGTTCGATTTTGGCCGGTTTTGCTTGGAATTTTTCGGTGAGATTTAGTTGTTTTTGGAGCTTAAAAGTAGTGTATCGTGATTCTACATGTTTGGGGCTTCAATTTGGTATAAAGTACGAGAAAAAGGGATGAAAAATGAGCAAGATATGACAATTTGAAGTTTTCCCAGAAATTCCGGCGAAACAGTCGCCGGCGGCCGGCGAGTCGCCGGAGAAGACAACCGGCAGGGGAATATTCCGTCAACTCTGACGGAATATTCTGACGCCGTTAACTGACGCCGTTAAAGTTAACGGAATATTCCAGGAATATTCTGACGCCGTCAGTGTGCACTGCGCGTGGGGGGCGCGTGTGCCGTGCACTGTGCAAGCTCGTGGGGGCGCGTGAACAGTGAAAAAATTATTTTAAAAATATAGCGACGTTCGTGACGTCGAGTAGATCGATTTCATATATTTAAACCCTATATTTGGACAATCTATGAAGATTTTATTTACGTTTCCGTTTATGTATTGTTAAACTAAGTTAATTAGAAATTTCATGTATAGGGAAACGTATTCCGAGGACGTATATGATTGAGCCAAGCTAGGAGGCTTCGTCTCGACTACGTATCTGTGAGTGGGCAGTTTTATTTTCCGTATATATATATATATACTTGACGTTTCCCAGAAATTGAAAATGAATGAAAATATGCTTTAAATGCAATGTATAAAAGTATATGAAAAGTATGTTTTCAAATGCCATGCGTAGATTCATATTAAAATATGATTCGAAATGCCATGCATAGAAGTATGTGAAAAGTATATAGAAATGTGAATCGAAATGCCATGCATGAAATGATATGAAAATTATAAATTGATATATGATGCATATGTTGGTGCCGAGGACGCCAGGTAAGTACCAGGTAGGTACATGCATAGTTGAGAACGAATATGATGAGAAATGATATGAAAAATAGGAATTGATATATGATGCATATGTATGAATTGGTGCGGTGGACGCACAGATGAGTATCAGGTGAGTATATATTACTGTTATGATGATGTTGAGATATGTTGAGCTCATAACCTGCACCATGGTATTAGTGCTTATATTATTCACCGCATCGCACGCTCGCCTTGGATCCAAGTAGATGCTAGTCGTACAGACCACAAGGGATGGTTCCGACAGGCCAGTCGTACAGACCTTTAGAGAGGTTCCGACTGGTGGGTGACCTTAGATTATGTGCACAGATGATTGATGAGAAATGATTGATGAGAAAAGCACTAGAGCGTAATATTAACCATTAAGTCGTACAGATTACATTAGGTGGTTCCGACTTATGTGCAGAAGGCCGTACAGGTCACAGTTGGTGACTCCGGCAAGATGAGATTTTGTGATGAGATTTTGAGCTCTAGATTCAGCCGTACAGGGCCATTAGAGGGTCTCCGGTTGATTATTTTCTTCCACCTGATTTATGTTAATGCATCCATACTAAAATGTTGAATTTAGACATGGCATGGCATATTGTATTGAAAATAATGTTGAGATAGTGATTTGAAGTTTTGAGAATATATATGTATATATATTGATATTTTACATTTCTGGGAAAGTATACAGGTTTTACGGAGAGGGGTTACAAAGTTTTGATAAACCTTTGGATTTGGAAAACATTGATTTTACTGACCCACTCAACTTGGTTTTGCGCCCCTCCAGGTTCAAGATAGCAGAGGTGTGGTGACTACGAGGAAATTCAACGGGGTTCTGACAGAATGGACAAAATTAGGTCTCACCTACGGGTGTTACATCTTTGAAGTGATATATTTAAAGCTTCCGTACTGTGTAAATGGTTACGTCACCCCCACGTGACGACCAGCATGCCCTCCTTCGAGACGGGGTGTGTCACACACAAATAAAAACATAAACACAAACATAAAAATAAACTCAAACAAAAACAAAAATAAAGGGATTAGCAAAGTTGCTAATCCCCGGCAACGGCGCCAAAAATTTGACGGGGTTTTAAACCGCACAAATTTAACCCTCTTTTTGATAGTTGTAGTAATGATGTAAGTAGGGTATCGTTCTAGGCCGGGGATTAGGAGGGATTGCTAATCACTCTAAAATTAATTTAAAAACATAAAAACAAAGTTTAAAACACTAAACTAAAATAAAAACACTTAACTAAAATAACTCAAAATAAAACTAACAAATAAACTAAAACAAATTAAAAGACTCAAAACAACTCAAGACTCTAGAAAATACAAACTAAGCTAAAAACTCGAAACACACTAAAAATGACTCAAAATAATGAAAACAATTTAAAATAGACACTAGGAAATTAATTGGACGGAATTTAAATTAAAAGATTTAAAAATAATAAAAACTAACTAAATAATATAATATAATAATGGGGGGGGGGGTTTGGATGAAACGTAAATTAAACTTAATTAAATTACAAAATTGACAAAAACATAAAATAAAGGTGAAAGGATGGACGACGGATTGGCTAGAGGATTTTTCTCCACACATGACACAAATGTAATCTAAATTGACCTTCAGTTGTTCTTCCAATAAGTTGTTAATCTCAACGCCCCAAATTAACCGTGAATTGCACTAGTTAACTTTCAGATTTTCCTAAAGTCATTAGATTGGATGATTGCATACAACAACCCAAAACATTCCCCACAAGTTCCCTACATGAATTGCATAATAGAGATACAAGCGAGAATCATTAAGTTCTATGAAAACCATAAGCATTGACGAGGCACTTATTACTATGAATTGCATGAAACTTATGCCAAGAATTTACTTAACGCGATTGTGACTAGCAACCTTCACTACTCATGAATATAAGTTCATAACAATTAGGTGAAATTCACTTATATTCTAGCATCAAATTCATGCATGTAAATTAAGTTTGCATTCTTAATCAACAAACATAAATAAGTTATTAATCAAACAGTTAAGCAAATTAAATCACAACTCAGAATTCACAACTGAAGTTACCAATTCAAATTACAAATATAATCATGGTTTTGAATTATCCTCTAGCCAAAATAAACTAATTACACATTATTAAAACAGAAATTAAAACAGAAATTAAAAACAAAAGTTTGAGAAAGAATAACACCAAATGGGAATCAAGGGTTTCTCTGTGCTTTTCTGACCCCAAAGGCAGCCTCCAAGCCGAGCCTCCCTCCACTGTGTGGCACGTTGCTCTTGCAGTTTTTTTATCGCAAGACTGCTATTGGCTCTGCCGCAAGCCTCCCAGCTGCACCGTGATTGGCAGCTTCTGCTGCTCCGCAAGCCCCCAGCTGCCCCGAGTGTCTCCCTCTCTCTCTGATCTATTGGTCTCAGCTTTTCTTGGCTGCCAATGAGGCAGCCTCTTTTATTCCCTGTTTCCGTTTTCTCCCCAGGACCTCTCGGTGCTTCCCTTTTGTTTTATTTTTTTTCTGAATTTTCTTCTTCCGAGGAGCTTCCCAGCTCCCTCAAATTATTCTCCCCCTCTTTGACTTGCTCTGTGTGCTCCTTAAATCCCCCCTGCCTAATGCTCTTTTCCTTTTATTTATAATTCTTTTCCACCTCCTGGCTAATGGCCTCGAGGCCTTAATTCCCACTTGCTCAGCGCCTCATCATTCCTTCCCGTGCCCACTTTCACATGCGCACTGCCTTGCACATTCCACATAATTATTCTGTTTTCTTTTCCTTTCTTCCCGAGTGCTTCTAGCCTAATCACACACAACACAAACAATATATTTAAATATATAAATATATATAAATATATATAAATATATATAAATATATATATATATATTTATTTTCCATATGATAAGTATAATTCAACAGACAAGATAGTATAGATGAAATTAGCACTTAAAATTTCATTTATTCTATTTTTATTTTCTTAACTTGATAAATTTATAAAACATAAAAATAACGTAAATAGCTCAAAATATAACGAACTAACTAAGAAAAGACGAGTGAATTTGATATAAAAATATATATAAATATGATCCGATCAGTTCACCATATACTAGGCTTTGAAAGTCATGGGTTTTATGAATTGTTTTTGGATGCATGCCTACTTTAATGTGTTAATAGTTTGCATATGTATTCAAATATTCTAACATGTTCTTAGCTAGGACAAATTTTTTTCTTCATGGTATGCCTTTTTATAAATCTCAAAAGGTGTTCTATTTTATAGCATGAAAATGTTGCCCTTTTCTTTTAGGTTGTTATTAGTGTTTTCAATTGATTCTTTTTTCCTTAGTCCCTGTCCTGCATTTTCTATTTTTTTACTGTTGTGTTATTGTGACTCTTACCCCTTTTCTAATTTTTTATTGTTGTGTCAAATTGTCTTTTTGAGTGTATCTTCGTCACGATGTAGTGTGAACTAGTGCATGATTTGATTATTTTAGTACTAAGGATGGTTTTTGTCACTTGTTGATATTTCTTTGAGTTTGTTGGCTATGAGTATTATATCTAACCAAAGACATGGATGATTTGGATATGTAAGTTGTAGCCTTAATGTCAATGGAAATCTACTTATGCAGGTTGTCTGAACAACTTAAGACATGGATGATTAATTTAGTTGAGTGACTATCACTTTAGATATTTCTTGTTTTTCTATCACTTACTAAGTTATATATTTTGGCCCTGCATATTTGAGAATTAGCCCAACACTTCTTAAGGAATTGATTTGGTTTTTGTTGGTATGGTGCTCTTTTGTGATCAAATTGGGTGCTCTATGGGCAATGGACGTGGAGGATGAGCTTGGGAGATTGCTTTTTTGAGGGTGATGCTTCTTTGTAGTCATGATTTGTTTCCTGTCAACTTTAGGATGTGCATAAGTTGTAAAGAGGAACAAAACATTTTTTTGTTTGTGTCAAAACTTCCAACTGTACTGTAATTGACAATTTCTACTAATTAATTTAAGTATTTGGAGTTTAATGTGTTTGTGGTGATTGTTGTTATCTTTCTATTGTGTTCCTTACAATATTAATTTAGATGTTATGAATTGTCAAAAATAAAAATAAATGTAAACTACAGCTGTAATATTAGTAGTATATTGTTGATGGTAGCTTGAATCGGTTAAAAGATATACAACTGAAAACAAAATAAAGTAACTAAACCTAAAAGGAATTGTTGGAAATGTGTCGTAAAACCAATCATATGATGATACTTTACGGACATTTCACATGTTAAGCTAATCTGGTTTAATATAAAGGGAAAAGATTATTGTTTTAAGCTGTCTCATATAAATATTATATGCTTGAACAATAAGTCTAAGGAATATGCAATTGGGAGAATGTGATCTAAAGAAGTTAGATTCATGAGACCATTCTCTTTCGTATGCATATCCTAAACGTTCCTGATCATAGGATTGCCAATTGGGCATTGACAGTCCATTAAGATCAGTATGTGCTATGTCTTCTCTTAGGGAGAGTGATAGGTCTCGAGTCATTGGCGTGACTGGCACCAAGACAAGCATGTAGGTGCTTAATAGAGAATGAGTCCATTGAACATGATCAACGAGGAGTTCTCATACTCATGTCACTTGAGAACTCATGGTTGGGAAAATGCAAAGTAGTCCTTTGACCTGAGGCATCATAGTTGTCTTGTGGTTAGGTCCTTGATATTTGACTATGTCAATGTCACTCTATCAGAGGGTGTCCACGGCGTAGTTGGGGTTAAGTCACTTAGCCATAGAGGCAAGTGAATGCGCGGCAAGGGATCTCTAACCTTCAAATAGTTTGTGGGAGAATACTCTATGATATGATTAAGAATCTTTGGCCAGAGTATGAATGAGATTTAGGAAGTCGTTCCAAATCACATTCAAAGTAATCATATAAGTAAATGAATGACATTGGATAGTAGACATGAATAAACTATCAAACCAAACAATGTGGTCAAGAGTGTTGTATTAGAGAAAGACCGTATTGCATTGTAATCATAAACTGAATAGGTTTTCCACCTCTTTTAATTAGCTTGGGCAGCCCTGACATACTGCTAGTTGTCACTCATGGTTTGTGGAAGCCCTAAAGGTAAGTAATCACTAAAGGGAGAATGGAAAGTAAGTTTTAATCGACAATCGATTTGAAAGAGTTCTAATTGCCCACTGCCTCGCCAAAAGGAACCTAATGGATCGTACACCGTGTAATGTAGAGATTGAAAAAACAACAGAGATGAGTAAGGATAATTAAATGGTTTAATTATTTATGGCTAGGATTAATTAATATGTTAATTAATCAAACAAATAAGTTCGCTATAGACCTCGGGTTAGTTTTGGGCCTCAAGGCCCAATGGGATTTGAATGTCAAGTCCAATAACTCAAGTTGTATGACAACTTGAATGACAAAGGGCCTCAAAGCCCAAAGAACCCAATCATGGCCGGCCATATAAGAGAAGGGTAGTGAACTTGGCTTAATTGCAAGTTTGCCACTCCATTGTGAAGTGGTATAACGGCAACTTTATAGCCATTTCATCTTTAGAGTTTCTTTTGGAGAAAAGATAGGAACACAAACCTCTCTTTGCTCTCTAAGAGCCCGGCCACCCTAGGAAGATTTTACTAGCATCTAAATCTTCCTAGGCCACTCATCTCCTCATCAATGCTCTCCTTGGTGTGGATGCTTAGAGGTTCCCTTTCTTGGGAACTTGGAGAATCCATTCTACCATCCTCCTCCAAGAAATCCATGGAGCTAAGAAGCAAGGAATGAAGGCCCTCCCCTTGGGTGATTAGCCTTTGCTTATGCAAAGAGGAATCAACAAAGGTATAAGATTTCTCAACTCACTTTATTCTTGAGTTGAGTCTTTGTTCACCTATCTACTAGGCTTTGAATTTCATGGGTTAAGTTTTGTTTTTGAGTTCATATAAACATGATTCCACCTTTAATTGTTAATTGCATGTTGTTGATGTTGCTTAAATGAACTTGTTTTTCATAAATTTTCCTTCAAGTGGTATCAAGAGCCTAGGTGTAGTAGTTGGTGAATCCTTTTTGCTTTTGTAGTTCATAGTTTGTGATTTGAATGTTGCAATTGTTACAAGCTTTATTCTTGCTTCTTTGAATGTAAATTTTGTTAGAAAATTTGCCATCTCAAATGTTGTAGATGTAGTTCATATGAGCATGAATTTTGGAGCTAAAATTTGGTGCCATGTTTTTGGGGAAATTCGGCCAAATCCAAAGGGTGGATTTTTGGGTTCATGTTTGTCTTGTTAAAAGTGTTTTAAAGTGACATTAGGAACCCCTAAGTACCCTAGTATGGTAATATATTATTTCCCTTAAGTTTGAGAGTTTTTTGGGTGAAAAATATTCATGGGGCTCTTATGGGTTTTCATGGTGTTCTTCATAGTTCTTGATACACACCCAAACTTATTTTACTATTCACACCATACCAATCACTTACACATTTCCATCACCTTTTCAAACCTACACGTCAACTTAAACACACCCTCAACCATCTCACCAAATGGCCATCCTATTAAAATAGGGTACTTTTGGGGATTTTATGCAATTACATAAAGTTTTGATACTTTTGTGTATTTGTACTTTGACCCGAAAGTTTACGTTTTTACGTAAAGGCCCAAAATCACTAAAGGACAAATTGTTTTGCTCCTTTAATGAAGTTTTTGAATTTGTTGAAATTTTTGGGTTCTAGTTGTAATTACATGAAGTAGTGGACTTTTGTGTTCTTACAAAGTGACCCCAAAAGTTTATGTTTTGCAATATAGCCCAATGGTTGAGGTTATTGCTTTTGGCCCAAATTAGATTAGAACAAAATAGTTTTGTCTCTTTAAATGAGAATTGGATTTTCATTTCATTTAGCTCTATTTAAATCAATTCTATGGATACAAAAACCAAATGAAAATGTTGCATTCTAGTTTAATTAGTTAAAGCGTTAATTAATTAAAGAAAGGGTGATTATGAACCTAAGCTTACGATAATTGAGCTATGTGAAAGGCCGTCTCTTAAATTTGTTTGAACCATGGGAATGTGTAGATTAAATTTTGGTTGTAATTTGATATGATCAATTGTTGTAAAAGAGCATAAGCTCTTCTTTACTTTGAAGTACTCCTTTCTAGTTTTATTCAATATGCATGAAATTGGAGTAGTTGGGTCCAACGCCCAATAAGAAAACACGCCTTAATGTGATTAAATGCATAACTAAAATCAATCACCATCCCGAGACCAAGATCCAACACTAGGCTCGTGTTGGATCGAATCAAAGGTTCATAGTCATCCTAAGGCCCTAAGGCAACTATATAGCCCATCAATGAATGCAAATCTTATGTTAGTAGTACCATATAGTCTTGCCTTAAAAACCGTTTTACAAGCATAGTGGGAGTATTATATACTACTTAAATCAATCATATGGACCAATAGTTGTAATAGAACCAAAATGTTTTAATGTGATTGAAAGCATGCTTATATGTGATGAGACCTAAAACCCTCAACCAAACCATTATTAATTTGACAAGCGTGGGAGTGCTTTGAACACTCTTTCGTGGCCTTACATCGTGATAGGCTCCGATAGTTTGTGACTCATACACCGACTTCACCCTATCATGGGGGAGTACAAAGTATGTGCTTACACTCAGGAGGAGTTCTATATGCATACATGATGTTGTGAAGGTAGGCAACGAGAATGATCAACATCATATCATTGTGAGGTTGTTCTTGAACACCTACCCAAACTTGCATGGTAGGAATGACTTAACTAAGTGCAATGGTGCCAACATCATATCATTGTGAGGCATCATTCTCTAGAGGCCAAATACGATGGGTTCTTACATTGGATGTAAATGAGTAAGCGCACTCTCTCATTATTATTTTTGCTAGCCAACATCATATCATTGTGAGGTGGGCTTGGTAATAGTGAGTCTCCCATACCCTACTAAGAGTTTCCTCCAAAACTCTCGAATTCCAATGAGGGATATGGAATTTGCTAAAAATAGTGGGTGGTGCTATTTGATTTAAAGACCCGGATCAAATAGCTTAAAATCAATCAATTTATATTCGTTATGTATTTGTTTACCGATATATTTGCAAATGCTATCCAAAACTTGACAAAGAAAAGCCGAATGCTTTAGTTTTCAGACTTGGTACCACAATCCCATAGATTGTCTTGAATGGATTGTAAAAGTACCTAAGTAGTCTCATCCTCACAATCTTCCTATTGATAATGTATCAATGGAAGAACATGTTAGATAAATCTATCATAAGGAAGACAACACAAACAACTAGTGCTTATTCCTTTGTTGTATGAACAAAGGAACTTGAGAAATTAGCACAAAGACATGAACACTTTTAGTGTCATAGTTCTTCCATTACAAATTGTTGTATGAAGAAATAAGAGTTGCTTTGAATAACTCTTAATTAAAGCAAACACTAGTGCTTGTCTCCTTGTTACACGAACAAGGAACTTGAGAAGAAAGCACAAGGGCATGGACACTTTATGTGCCATGATTTTTCACTTACAAATTGTTGTATAAAGAAATGAGAGTTGCCTTGAACAACTCTTGAAAGTTTGTAATTATGTTTAGAACATAATGGTTGGTTGACAAAAATAGTCCATCAACATGGACTTATGATGATTTTGAATCATTGAGTGTAGAAGTGTTAAACCACTTCTAGAGACGGAAACTAGGCAAGGACTTCACATTTGAGTTCCTATCCAAATGGTTCACTAAGTTTATTGTAAACTATATAGTGAACAATAACCGCATGCTCTCCAAATCGTTTGATGTGTATAACACAATTGAAATAAGTTTCAAGAGAGATAGTGGGAGTATAGGGACCATGACTATTGTAGTCAATGGAGAAGTCAAATGAAGAAGGCGAAATAACTCCAAGGGAACAAACTTTCTTTATGAAATGATGGACATTGGAAGGGGTATTTGCAAGAAATGTCTTGCAAGTGTCAAGAACACACCTTTCAAAGGTGTTGTAAATTGTTCTTGAATAATTCAAAACAGTTGGTTCTTCTACTTGAATGCTTGATTCTGTATTAGTAACTATGTTTTACAATCGTTGTAAAAGTGTGGCTAATACGAAGTAGAAGATAAATGAGAGAAGAGAAAGTACTTCACATTCGAAACGTGAATAAGATATATACTTTGCGAAAGCAAAAGGTGCTTGCTTCCTCATATGAACTATCAAAGAAATTGGAAAAAACGAAGATTGTCTTTACATCCCAATTTGAATAAGGAACTTAATTCCATCACTATAAGAGATGGATGAATGCTTTGTTTGACAAAACATTGTTCTTTATTAATGAATGGTTGGATTATTGTAATCTAGTTGATTGTCTCTATAGTAGAGATAATGTGGTAGTGTTAACTGTTTTAGAATATGACGATGCTTAAAACCCAAAAGGTTACAAGGTAGTGACTAATCCCACTGAGTTGTGACACCTCTAAAACATAAATTACGAGTTGGTCATAGATGGATGCTTTGGATCGTTAGATCCGGATCCAATGCCTTCTTGTTAAAATTGTATAGAGGCGAAATGTTCGAATCTGTATTGTTTTGGAAAGAAGAAAGAATCACAAAGATGTTGAGGTTAAATCACTTAGATTTTAGTGGCACTTGTCCACAACATAATACTACTCATGTTGTAAGACATTCACCGAAGATCGCTCTCGGTTGGACCATCGTTTATTTTGAATAAACGAGAGTCCGAATACTTTGCAAAAAGGTTTCAAAGAATTCAAGAATGTAAGTTGATGAGTAAGACGTCTAAAGTATTTACCTCCTTAGATTTGATCCAAGGAAAAAGGACACTTTAGAAGATTGTCCTTGAAAGATATCAAGGAAAGTAGCATCATAAGATAATGGACTTCTCCATTGGGAGAAGAACGAACAAGAATAAGATTTAGTTCGTTGGATATTATCAAATAACCCATATATAGGATATATATACTTCTAAGACAATATGATTGTCAATTAGAATATCTTCCAAAATTTTCATGACTCTATAGGATGTAGTTGGAAAGAAAGACAAATCTTAATTGAGTTAAGATTTGGGTTAATAAGCAATATTTGCTTGAGAATAATCTTGTGGGATATCCTTAAATTAACATTTGGATATCATATCTATGGACTAACTAACAAAGGTTGTTTGTTGGGTCGTTCATTATAATCCTACAATAGGATTTGCCTAAGATAGAGCAAATGAACGAGAGATAGAACTCAAAGAATGGGTTCTTTGAGAGACAAGATGATAATCAACAAATATAACAACCTAGTTCCTACACCACTAGCTCCAAGGTAGTCGAGAAGGATCTATAAACCGTCTCAGTTGAATGGTTTGAACTTTATGACTATGTCATAGAGTTACATCTCTTAATTCGAAAGAAATAAGAATGGATATCCTTATGACTACATTGAGTGTATGTACGACATATACTCAAGAAAATGGTATAAAACCATTTGATTCGAAGCTAATTGGTAGCTTAAGGTGACTACAATCAACGAGATTGGTTGACTTGGAAGAAACCATCTTTGATATAGTCTTGGTTTCTATTAATTCGAAGATTGCTTGCTACAACTAAAGGGTGATTCAATGTTTGGACATAATGTGGGTTTCCGAAACCATTATCAAGATAGTCCTGATAATATATGTCTAAAAGTAGGAATTACAAGACATGTAAGTTGTAGAGACCCATCCATCATGAATCTCAGCAAGCTAGGGAGCTATAAGCATCTTATGAGAAAAAGATCAAATCGTTTGATTTCTCATAAAGATGTAAATGAATATTTTGTTTACTAGGTTTACAAAAGATGAGTGGGAGTTAATCATATTCCTAAATTTGAACATATATATACGATATATATTAATTTTCGAAATGAAAGGAATTCTTCTTCGTTAAAGTTATGACTTTAAACATTCTATAACGATAAAATGTATATGGGAGACATAGCCTATATACATGGGATGGAAATCTATAATGATAAGATTTCAGGATATAATTGGATTATATCAATCCCTAGTGATAGACAAAAGATGCTAGGAAGTTTCTCATGTGATGATAAACTTTAATCAGAAGGACAATCCTAGTGAGACTAGGAAGTTGGTCTTCACAAAGGGAACGTACCCTTTTGACTCCTAAAGAAATAATGCATAAAAGGAATCCTTTATGCATGTGCGGAAAGGTAATTTACGTATTTCATATTGTATGAAAAACGTTGATATGAGTTGTACTAAGATCAGTACAAGACGATATCGATGCAAGCCCAGGATCAAAACCATGGCAACTGTCAAGTGAATCCTTAAGTATTTAAGAAATACTAAGGATGGATTCCACAAGAATGAGGAAGAATTACAGTAACGTAATGCAAGCGTAAATGTATTAGACTATGAATCTAATCCATCATTGAATGTCTCTTCATTATGAATGAAGAAGATAATTGGATATCTCTTTATTATGACTAAAGAGATATTTGGGTGGAAACGTTAAAAGTAATGACTTTTGTGTGTTCCATCGTGCATGCAAAATATATAGCTCAAGCCAAGGAATCAAGGCCTCATCAAGATCCGAACTCAAATGAGAGACTGAACCACATGGTTGAGAATCATGTATAATGGTGACGTTGTTATTCTCAAGGTTGCTTCTATGGATAACATATAGATATCCATTGCCTAAGCCTACGACTCAGCCATTTTTTTGAAATGACTACAGAAGAGGTATCATGACTGATGACCAAGCTGATTGGCTCTAGTGCAAGTGGGAAATTGTTGGAAATGTGCCCTAAAACCAATCATATGATGATACTTTACGGACATTTCACATGTTAAACTAATCTGGTTTAATATAAAGGGCAAAGATTGTTGTTTTAAGCTATCTCATATAAATGTTATATGCTTGAACAATAAGTCTAAGGAATATGCAATTGGGAGAATGTGATCTAAAGAAGTTAGATTCATAAGACCATTATCTTTCGTATGCATATCATAAACGTTCCTGATCATAGGATTGCCAATTAGGCATTGACAGTCTATTAAGATCAGTATGTGCTATGTCTTCTCTTAGGGAGAGTGATAGGTCTCGAGTCATTAGTGTGACTGACACCAAGACAAGTATGTAGGTGCTTAATAGAGAATGAGTCCACTGAACACGATCAACGAGGAGTTCTCATACTCATGTCACATGAGAACTCATGGTTGGGATAATGCAAAGTAGTCATTTGACCTGAGGCATCATAGTTGTCTTGTGGTTAGGTCCTTGATCTTTGACTATGTCAATGTCACTCTATTAGAGGGTGTCCATGGCGTAGTTGGGGTTAAGTCACTTAGCCATGGAGGCAAGTGAATGCGCAACACGGGATCTCTAACCTTCAAACAGTTTGAGGGAGAATACTCTATGATATAATTAAGAATCTCTGGCCAGAGTATGAATGAGATTTAGGAAGTCGTTCCAAATCACATTCAAAGTATATGAATGACATTGGATAGTAGACATGAATAAACTATCAAACCAAACAATGTGGTCAAGAGTGTTATATTAGAGAAAGACTGTATTGCATTGTGATCCTAAACTGAATAGGTTCTCCACCTCTTCTGATTAGCTTGGGTAGCCATGACCTACTGCTAGGTGTCACTCATGGTTTGTGGAAGCCCTAAAGGTGAGTAATCACTAAAGGGAGAATTGAAAGTAGGTTTCAATTCACAATCGATTTGAAAGAGTTCTAATCGCCCACTCCCTCGCTAAAAAGAACCTAATGGATCGTACACCGTGTAAGGTAGAGATTGAAGAAACAATAGAGATGAGTAAGGATAATTAAATGGTTTAATTATTTATGGCTAGGATTAATTAATATGTTAATTAATCAAATGAATAAGTTCGCTATAGACCTTGGGTTAGTTTTGGGCCTCAAGGCCCAATGGGATTTGAATGTCAAGCCCAATAACTCAAGTTGTATGACAATTTGAATGACAAAGGGCCTCAAAGCCCAAAGAACCCAATCATGGCCGGCCATATAAGAGAAGGGTAGTGAACTTGGCTTAATTGCAAGTTTGCCACTCCATTGTGAAGTGGTATAAAGGCAACTTTATAGCCATTTCATCTTTAGGGTTTCTTTTGGAGAAAAGATGAAAACACAAACCTCTCTTTGCTCTCTAAGAGCCCGGCCACCCTAGGAAGATTTTACTAGCATCTAAATCTTCCTAGGCCACTCATCTCCTTATCAATGCTCTCCTTGGTGTGGATGCTTAGAGGTTCCCTTTCTTGGGAACTTGGAGAATCCATTCGACCATCCTCCTCCAAGAAATCCATGGAGCTAAGAAGCAAGGAATGAAGGCCCTCTCCTTGGGTGATTAGCCTTTGCTTATGCAAAGAGGAATAAAAAAAGGTATAAGATTTCTCAACTCACTTTGTTCTTGGGTTGAGTCTTGGTTCACCTATCTACTAGGCTTTGAATTTCATGGGTTAAGTTTTGTTTTTGAGTTCATATAAACATGATTCCGCCTTTAATTGTTAATTGCATGTTGTTGATGTTGCTCAAATGAACTTGTTTTTCACAAATTTACCTTCAGGAATTACAAAGTTTTTTAAACACAGTCCCCGGCAACGGCGCCATTTTGTTGAAGTTCATTTCGAGTATAAATATAAGGATAATATAGTGGCACAAATAAGGGTGTCGAACCACAGGGACTGATAAACAACTTAGTAAAACCTTTAACTCTTACATGTTAGCATCAGTTAATGACTCCTATGATTTGAAACTGCGGGGTTTAAGTTATTTTGGAAAAGAAATAAAGATGGAAAGAAAATGGAAAAATTAGAACTATCTAAAAATAAATCTAAGACATGAAATAGGTTAGAAACATTTTTAGGACATAAATTCAACTTAAAATGAGCTACGGCCTTCCCCTAAACATTCATGAATCAATGAGATGATCTCCTAACTTATCCATTTCAAATGCACAACTAAGATGTTCACATATCTAGCATGGCATATAACTAGATTGTATGAATCCTCACTTTTTTTAACATGTTAAATGCATGGCATATACATCAAACTTATATTTGTAGGTGCAACCTAGAATAGCATATACCGAAATTTAGCACCTAGAAACTCATTAAGAATGAAGAGGATTATGAACATCATATGAACCCTAGAACATGGCATTTATCCTAGATTTTCATGAAATCAGTTTACCTAACTAGTTCTTAACCTAACCACATGTTGCTAATGAATGAAAGAAGATATGGTAGTCATCCTTATCATTCTCAACAGAAAGCAAATATAAACAAGGTAGCTAAGCTTGAAAATATGTTCTTGAAACAATTGATAAACAAATTTGCATCATAACATTAAGTCAATCATGTCTAGGGATTCAAAGCAACCCTAGGTATTCATAACCTAAATTAAAAACATAACAAAATACATAAAAAGTTAGGAAAGCTAGAATCTAGAAACGGCTCAAGGTGGAGGGCTCTTCCTCCTCTTTCATGTTGTTTACCTCCTCCTTTTCCTCATCCTCTTCAATTATGTGTATTTTTCTCCTATTAAAAGGCTTAAGAGTTTTCTGACATCTGACACATTTACATCGTTAAATTGACTCTCATTTATAGCTCATTACAATCAGCTTTAGTATAGGAGTGACTGAAAAGTAGCTGTTATCAGAATTTGTAACTAAACAGCTATTCTTGATTCTGCCACTATTTCTTATCGATACTTCTAAATCACAAGGTATAAAGACCATCAGAAAGAAGACTTCTAGGCTTTACAACCATATATGGCCCATTTTCTAATTCGTTCTGAGCACTTCAGGCAAAGCTCAGAAGTTGGATGTTCTGCAATGGCCTTTTCTAGTGAATCTTGGAAAAGTTGTGGGGTATAGTCTGGTCTTAGGCAAGTTGGGCTTCAAGTTATCCATTCTAGACTCGTAAAATCTTCAAGATAAGATGATTTCTTCAAGCCCTTCCTTTTATCCTAAAACACAATACAAACAACAAAATACCTTGTGATGTATAGAGATTTTAAGTGATTTTAAGTCAAAAACCTAAGTAAAAGAGGGCATAAAAGTATAACTTTATGCACTCAACAAATACTCCCAAACTTAGATTTTTCTTGTCCTCGAGCAAACCAAATTAAAAAAACATAAACAACACAAAAGACAAACATAAGTTGATCGAAAACCAATTACTTTGGTGAGACAAATGTATTCAACACATGCATCAAGCTTTTAAACCTCTAGGCATCCCTAGTAGGAGGAGTTGTGTCTACTCAGGGTTTTACAGTGATGGTACCCATAAACATCCTAAACAACCTACAAAACAATGATTAGAGCACATTTGTAACAAGATAATAAGAATCAAAACTCAACTATGCCTTACTCTCTTAACTTTAACTTTACCTTCTCAGCAACCAAATCTGCATGTTAGTGAGGTGCTCTAGCTCAAATTCAACATGTTACTATGTTACAAGCTCAAGCAAGGAAGATAAGATTTGTCTCAACTCTAATCTCACAGAATCACTCTTTCACTTGATTCCTAGAGCTTGCTCTCAACAAGCATATGTGAGTGAGGTTATGTAATGGAAAACAAAATTTTCTCACACATAATTCAATTATAAACAAAAGAACTTTCTAGACAGATCTCATGAAAGGAATCAAATACTAAGAATATGATAGCACATATACTTACTAGTACCCGTGAATACATCCTCAAAGATTAGCTAGGTCTTTCATAAGGTTGTAGTGTAAGGTTTATGGAGGGGCTATGAAATGATGGATAAGGAATACTAGAACTTGAGATATACCAAAGTGTCTTCTAGCATGCTCTCCTCTTGAATTGTTCTTTTTTTACTTGTTTTTGGCGTCCAGGATCCACGTGTGATTATACATGGATTTAGAAATTGCATCTTCTTTTCTCTTTTTTGTTTTCTTCAAACCTTTTCTTTTTCCCTATATTTATTTATTTTATTTTGCAATTCCAGCTCATGTTACCTCGGTACACGCCACTTTCTTAGTTGCTCGAGCATTTTGTCCTCATCACTTTGGTATTCCCCAAGCTATAGGGAATGGCTATTATGGGAGAAAATGGGTAGAGTTTAGTGTGGATGATGAAATATATAGCTATGTTTGGCTTCAAAATGGGTAATGTCTTACACAACAAAGGTAGGGAATTAGGCCATTCACTAGTTAAAACATGCATAGCTTAACATCGTCTCATTGAGTTATAATAAGCACAAGTATCCACAAAAGAGAATAACTCTTAGTATTCAATCAAAAATGAATAATGAGATCATTTGAAATGAATTTGAAAGAAAATGATAGGAGTAGAAACAATTTAATCCCTCTAAAAGAAGCAAATAGGCACAAAATTGCTCAAAATGCAGTCTTCACTATCCTTCTTCTAAGGCTCTGAACTAGTGACTTTTCACAAGTATTCTTAGAACTGTGAGTAATGGTATTATATAGCAGATACAATAACTTTCAAAGCATACCTAAAGTTATGATTGCAAGACTAAGTTAAACATGTACATTCTCATTATTTAATTACAAATAGCTCTATTCATGACTCAAAAAGACTAAAAATTCAAGTGATCACATTCACCTATGCATTGTTCAAATCTTTTAGATTTACAACAACTTGACTAGGAAGCTTACCGGGTTCTTTTTAGTTTAGGACTGCTGCAATCTGTCTAACCTGATTTTCTAAATTTGCAATTGAAAGATCAGTCTTGTGCATGAAAGCTTGGGTTGAAACCTTGAGGTCTTGAGTGCTTTGAGCTAAAGAACTCACTTGTCCAACCAATGTACTCATGATGTCTTCAAGAGGTTTGCTTATTGTAGCTTGGGGAGGTGGTCGATTTTGCACATTGTTGTTGTTTTCCCATATGAAATTAGGATGATTCTTCCATCCTAGGTTGCAAGTTGGAGCAAATGGGTCATTCCTAGGTCTCTGATTTCCTTGAAATCCTTCTACCATGTTTGCTTCTTCATGAAACCCTTGCACTTGAGGACATGCCTCAGATGAATGCCCCTACATGGAACACACTTGACAAACAGCCACAACTTTCTTTTGGGATGCAATTTGCTTAACGAGGTTAGTTAATTCAAAAATTTGAGAGTTATCATTAGAAGTACTAACCTCATAAACCTTCTTGGTTTGTTAATTTCTGAAACTAAATTGCTTCGTATTTAAAGCAATGTTCTCAAACATGGTATTGGCTTAATTAGCCGTCTTGTTCATCAAACCACCAACAGTAGCATCCACCATCATACAATCAAAATCAAGCAATCCTTCATAGAAATATTGCATGAGCGACCATTATTCTAAGTTGTGGTGAGGGCAAGAATGCAACATAGTTTTGAAAAGTTCCCAATACTCATGGAACAATTCTCCATCATTTTACACAATTGACATGATTTCGCGCCTGAGCTTGTTAATGCGTTGAGCTGGAAAAAATTGTTGTAGAAACTTGGAAGCTAGCATATCCCAAGTTTCAATGGATCTAGATGGAAGTGTGAAGCTGAAGGAAAATTTGTGAAAAACAAGTTCATTTGAGCAATATCAACAACATGCAATTAACATTTAAAGGCGGAATCATGTTTATATGCACTCAAAAACAAAACTTAACCCATGAAATTCAAAGCCTAGTAGATAGGTGAACCAAGACTCAACTCAAAATAAAATGGGTTGAGAAATCTTATACCTTTGTTGATTCCTCTTTGCATAAGCAAAGGCTAATCACCCAAGGAGAGGGCCTTCATTCCTTGCTTCTTAGCTCCATGGATTTCTTAGAGGAGGATGGTAGAATGGATTCTCCAATTTCCCAAGAAAAGGGAACCTCTAAGCATCCACACCAAGGACAGCATTTTAGAAGAGATGAGTAACCTTGGAGGAGGATTAGATACTAATTAATCCCCTCCAAGGGGGTCAGCCACTTAGAGAGAAAAAGAGAGAAGTGTTCTCATCTTTTCTCCTAAAGAAACCCTAAGGATGAAATGGCTATAAAGTTGCCTTTATACCACTTCACAATGGAGTGGCAAACTTGCAATTAAGCCAAGTTCACTACCCTCCCTCTATATGGCTGGCCATATTCGGTTCATTGGGTTTTGAGGCCCTTTGTCATTCAAGTTGTCATACAACTTGAGTTATTGAGCTTGACATTCAAATCCCATTGGGCCTTGAGGCCCAAAACTAACCCGAGGTCTATAACGAACTTATTCGTTTGATTAATTAACATATTAATTAATCCTAGCCATAAATAATTAAACCATTTAATTATCCTTACTCATCTCCGTTGTTTCTTCAATCTCTACCTTACTCGGTGTACGATCCATTAGGTTCCTTTTAGCGACGCAGTGGGCGATTAGAACTCTCTCAAATCGATTATGAATTGAAACTTACTTTCAATTCTCCTTTTAGTGATTATTCACTATTAGAACTTCCACAAACCATGAGTGACACCTAGCAGTATGTCATGGCTACCTAAGTTAATCAAAAGAGGTGGAGAACCTATTCAGTTTAGGATTACAATGCAATACGGTCTTTCTCTAATACAACACTCTTGACCACATTGTTTGGTTTGATAGTTTATTCATGTCTACTATCCAATGTCATTCATTTACTTATATGATTACTTTGAATGTGATTTGGAACGACTTCCTAAATCTCATTAATACTCTGGCCAGAGATTCTTAATCATATCATAGAGTATTCTCCCTCAACTGTTTGAAGGTTAGAGATCCCTTGTTGCGCATTCACTTGCCTCCATGGCTAAGTGGCTTAATCTCAACTACGCCGTGGTCACCCACTGATGGAGTGACATTGACATAGTCAAAGATCAAGGACCTAACCACAAGACAACTATGATGCCTCAGGTCAAAGGACTACTTTGCATTATCCCAACCATGAGTTCTCATGTGACATGAGTATGAGAACTCCTCGTTGATCGTGTTCAGTGGACTCATTCTCTATTGAGCACCTACATGCTTGTCTTGGTGTCAGTCACACCAATGACTCGAGACCAATCACTTTCCCTAAGAAAAGACATAGCACATACTGATCTTAACAGACTGTCAATGCCCAATTGGCAATCCTATGATCAGGAACGTTTAGGATATGTATACGAAAGAGAATGGTCTCATGAATCTAACTTCTTTAGATTACATTCTCCTAATAACATATTCCTTGGATTTATCGTTTAAGCATATAACATTTATATGAGACAGCTTAAAACAATAACTTTTGCCCTTTATATTTAAACTAGATTAGTTTAACATGTGAAATGTCCGTAAATTATCATCATATGATTGGTTTTAGGGCACATTTCCAACAATCTCCCACTTGCACTAGAGCCAATCAGCTTGGTCATCAGTGATGATACCTGTTCTTTAGTCATTTCAAAAAAATGGCTGAGTAGTAGGCCTAGGCAATGGATATCTATATGTTATCCATAGAAGGAATCTTGAGATTAACAACGTCACCATTATACATGATTCTCAATCATGTGGTTCAGTCTCTCATTTGAGTTCGGATCTTGATGAGACCTTGATTCCCTGGCTTGAGCTATCGCCCCATTAGTGTCATAGTGTCAACACACTAAAGACACTTTTTGGTTGGAACCGAATGGAGAATTCATAAATGAACTTTCCCATTCAAACAACAATGCTGTAAGCTTCTATATGGCAATATATTTTGCATACATGATGGAACACATTAAAGTCATTACTTTTAACGTTTCCACCCAAATATCTCTTTAGTCATAATAAAGAGATATCCAATTATCACTTCATTCATAATGAAGAGAAATTCAATGATGGATTAGATTCATAATCTAATACATTTACGCTTCCAATACGTTACTCTAATTCTTCCTCATTCTTGAGGAATCTATCCTTAGTATTTCTTAAATACCTAAGGATTCACTTGACAGTTGCCATGGTTCTGATCCTGGGTTTGCATTGATATCGTCTTGTACTGATCTTAGTACAACTCATATCAACGTTTTTCATACAATATCAAATACGTAAATTATCTTTCCGCATATGCATAAAGGATTCCTTTTACGCATTATTTCTTTGGGAGTCAAAAGGGTACGTTCCCTTTGTTAAGAGCAACTTCCATGTTTCACTAGGATTGTCCTTCTGATTAAAGTTTATCATCGCATGAGAAACTTCCTAACATCTTTTGTCTATCACCAGGGATTGATATAATCAAATTATATCCTGAAATCTATCATTATAGATTTACATCCCATGTATATAGACTATGTCTCCCATATACATTCTATCATTATGGAATGTTTAAAGTCATAACTTTAACGAAGAAGAATTCCTCTCATTTCTAAGATTAATATATATATATCGTATATATATGTTCAAATTTAGGAACATGATTAACTCCCACAAATCTTTTGTAAACCTAGTAAACAAAAGATTCATTTACATCTTTATGAGAAATCAAACGATTTGATCCCTTTTCTCATAAGATGCTTATAGCTCTCACTAACTTGCTGAGATTCATGATGGATGGATCTTTACAACTTACATGTCTTCTGATTCTTAGTTTTAGACATATATATTATCAAGACTATCTCGATAATGGTTTCGGAAACCCACATTATGTCCAAAACATTGAATCACCCTTTAGTTGTAGCAAGCAATCTTCGAATTAATAGAAACCTAGACTATATCAAAGATGGTTTCTTCCAACTCAACCAATCTCGTTGATTGTAGTCACCTTAAGCTGCCAATTAGCTTTCAAGGTTTCATTATCTCGAATCAAATGGTTTATACCATTTTCTTGAGTATATGTCGTACATACTCTCAATGTAGTCATAAGGATATCCATTCTTATTTCTTTCGAACTAAGAGATGTAACTCTATGACATAGCCATAAAGTTCAAACCATTCAACTGAGACGGTTTATGGATCCTTCCCGACTACCTTGGGGCTAGTGGTGTAGGAACTAGGTTGTTATATTTGTTGATTATCATCTTGTCTCTCAAAGAACCCATTCTTTGAGTTCTATCTGTCGTTCATTTGCTCTATCTTAGGCAAATCCTATTGTAGGATTATAATGAACGACCCAACAAACAACCTTTGTTAGTTGGTCCATAGATATGATATCCGAATGTTAATTTAAGGATATCCCACAAGATTATTCTCAAACAAATATTGCTTATTAGCACAAAACCCAAATCTTAACACAATTAAGATTTCTCTTTCTTTCTAACTACATCCTATGGAGTCATGAAAATTTTGGAAGATATTCTAATTGACAATCATATTATCTTAGAAGTATGTATATCCTATATATGGGTTATTTGATAATATCCAACGAACTAAATCTTATTCTTGTTCGTTCTTCTGCCAATGGAGAAGTCCATTATCTTATGATGCTACTTTCCTTGATATCTTTCAAGGACACTCTTCTAAAGTGTCCTTTTTCCTTGGATCAAATCTAAGGAGGTAAATACTTTAGACGTCTTACTCATCAACTTACATTCTTGAATTCTTTGAAACCTTTTTGCAAAGTATTCGGACTCGCGTTTATTCAAAATAAACGATGGTCCAACCGATAGCGATCTTCGATGAATGTCATACAACATGAGTAGTATTATGTTGTGGTCAAGGGCCACTAACATCTAAGTGAATTATCCTCAACAACTTTGTGATTCTTTCTTCTTTCCAAAAGAATAAAGATTTGAACATTTTGCCTCTATACAATTTTAACAAGAAGGCATTGGATCCGGATCTAACGATCCAAAGCATCCATCTTTGACCAACTCGTAATTTAAGTTTTAGAGGTGTCACAACTCAGTGGGATTAGTCACTACCTTGCAACCTTTTGGGTTTTAAGCATCGTTATATTCTGAACAGTTAACACTACCACATTATCTCTACTATAGAGACAATCAATTAGATTACAATAATCCAACCATTCATAAAGAACAATGTTTTGTCAAACAAAGCATTCATCCATTTCTCATAGTGATGGAATTAAGTTCCTTACATTAAATTGGAATGTAAAGACAATCTTTGGTTTTCCAATTTCATTGGTAGTTCATATGAGGAAGCAAGTACTATTTGCTTTCGCAAAGATCTATATCTTACTCACGTTCCGAATGTGAAGTATTTTCTCTTCTCTCATTTATCTTCTACTTCTTATTAGCCACACTTTTACAATGATTGTAAAACATAGTTGCTAATATAGAATCATGTATTCAAGTAGAAGAACAATTTATTTTGAATTATTCAAGAACAATTTACAACACCTTCGAAAGGTGTGTTCTTGACACTTGCAAGACATTTCTTGCAAATACCCCTTCCAATGTCCATCCTTTCATAAAGAAAGTTTGTTCCCTTGGAGTTATTTTGCCTTCTTCATTTAACTTCTCCATTGACTACAATAGTCATGGTCCCTAAACTCCCACTATCTCTCTTGAAACTTATTTCAATTGTGTTATACACATCAAACGATTTGGAGAGCGTGCAGTTATTGTTCACTATATAGTTTACAATAACCTTAGTGAACCATTTGGATAGGGACTCAAATGTGAAGTCCTTGCTTAGTTTCCGTCTCTAAAAATGGTTTAACACTTTTACACTCAATGATTCAAAATCATCACAAGTCCATGTTGATGGACTATTTTTGTCAACCAACCATTATGTTCTAAACATAATTACAAACTTTCAAGAGTTGTTCAAGGCAACTCTCATTTCTTCATACAACAATTTGTAGGTGAAGAATCATGGCACATAAAGTGTCCATGCCCTTGTGCTTTCTTCTCAAGTTCCTTGTTCGTGTAACAAAGAGACAAGCACTAGTGTTTGCGTTGTCCTCTTTATGATAGACTTATCTAACATGTTTTTCCATTGATACATTATCAATAGGAAGATTGTGAGGATGAGACTACTTAGACACTTTTACAATCCGTTCAAGACAATTTATAGGATTGTGGTACCAAGTTCGGAAAACTAAAGCGTTCGGCTTTTATTTGTCAAGTGTTGGATAGCGTTTGCAAATATATTGGTAAACAAATACATAACGAATATAAATTGATTGATTTTAAGCTATTTGATCTGGGTCTTTAAATCAAATAGCACCACCCACTATTTTTAACAAATTCCATATCCCTTATCGGAATTCGAGAGTTTTGTAGGAAACTCTTAGTAGGGTATGAGAGGCTCACCATTACCAAGCCCACCTCAGAAGAATATCATATTGGCTAGCAACAATAATGATGAGAGGATAACGCTTTAGCCATTTACCACTTTTGTAATTACCCATCTTGTTTGGCCTCTAGAGAATGATGCCTCAGAAGAATATCATATTGGCACCATTGCACTTAGTTAAGTTATTCCCACCATGCTAGTTCAACTAAGGGGTTCAAGAATGGCCTCGGAAGAATATCATATTGACCATACTCATTGCCTACCATCACTTCGTCATATGTTTATAGGCTTCTCCTGAATGTAAGCATATACTTTGTATACCCCAGAACTGGACGAATACGGTGTATGAGTCACAAACGATTGGAGTCTACCACGGTGGAAGGCCACGAAAGAGTGTTCAAAGCACTCCCATGCTTGTCAACTTAATAATGGTTTGGTTGAGGGCTTTAGGTCTCATCACATATAAGCATGCTTTCAATCACATTAAAACGTTTTGGTCCTATTACAACAATTGGTCCATGTGATTGATTTAGTAGTATATAATACTCCCATTATGCTTTTAAAACGGTTTTTAAAGCAAGACTATATGGTACTACTAACATAAGATTTGCATTCATTTGATGGACTATATAGTTGCCTTAGGGCCTTAGGATGACTATGAACCTTTGATTCGATTCAACACGAGCCTAGTGTTGGATCTTGGTCTCGGGATGGTGATTGATTTTAGTTATGCGTTTAATCATATTAAGGCGTGTTTTCTTATTGGGCGTTGGACCCAACTACTCCAATTTCATGCATATCGAATAAAACAAGAAAGGAGTACTTCAAAGTAAAGAAGTGCTTATGCTCTTTTACAACAATTGATCAAATCAAATTACTTTAAAGTAAAGAAGAGCTTATGCTCTTTTACAACAATTGATCATATCAAATTACAACCAAAATTTAATCTACACATTCCCAAGGTTCAAACAAATTTGAGAGACGGCCTTTCACATAGCTCAATTATCGTAGGCTTAGGTTCATAATCACCCTTTCTTTAATTAATTAACGCTTTAACTAATTAAACTCGAATGCAACATTTTCATTTGGTTTTTTTGTATCCATAGAATTGATTTAAATAAAGCTAAATGAAATGAAAATCCAATTCTCATTTAAAGAGACAAAACTATTTTGTTCTCATCTAATTTGGGCCAAAAAGCAATAACCTCAACCATTGGGCTATATTGCAAAACATAAACTTTTGGGGTCACTTTGTAAAACACAAAAGTCCACTACTTCATGTTATTACAACTAGAACCCAAAAATTTCAACAAATGCAAAAACTTCATTAAAGGAACAAAACATTTTGTCCTTTAGTGATTTTGGGCCTTCACGTAAAAACGTAAACTTTCGGGTCAAAGTGAAAATACACAAAAGTATCAAAACTTTATGTAATTGCATAAAAGCCCCAAAAGTACCCTACTATAGTAGGGTGGCCAGTCATTGATGAGAGAGGATGTCAAAACTTTTGAATTTTTTAACAAAAGTGTAAGGTGATAGGTTGGTTTGATGGGTGATGGGTTGATTTAAAAAGAGGTATGGGTGTGTAAGAAAAGTACCAATCACTTACAACATTTCAAACACTCTTTCAACATTTCAATCAACTTTTCAAAAAAATGACTTGTTGATGGAAAAGTCACACCAACCATGTAACAACCCGTCCCGAATATATATTGAGTTTATTAAATTTGGGCCAATTATGTGTTTTCCAAACTTTTGGGGGCCAATGAAGAAGTTAAGAAAATAATTTTGTGATTCGTGGTTTAGGTCCACCGACACCTTTTCTCTCTCTCAGTCCCTCAGACCTTCTCTCTCTTTACCTCACGATCTCTTTCTCTCCTGTAGCATTCACACGGCACACCCACACCCATTTTCAAAACTTCATAGATCAACAAAACAAATTACATATTCTTGATCATGACGTCCATACGAACTCAGTGGTACCATTTTCAGGTAAGAACTACGACGATTTCACGTCCAAAACTCAAGGTTTATATTTGGCACTATTCATCAACTTTTTATACGTTGCGTTTTAGGAGAATCGGATATCACAGGAGTGTTTGTTGGGTCCTCTAAATGCTCGGAGACGTTCGTTTGACAAGCTTTGATGTCGGGATCATCGAGAACAAGGAGTGGCCGGTTTTTGGAAATTTTCCAATGAGATTCTCGTTGATTTTCGAAGTTTTTGAAGGTATAGACTTGTTCTACTCTTAATTTAGAACATTTTGGTGAAAATTTCATGAAGAATGGTTGAGAAACGAGTGAGAAATCACACACGGAAGTTTTCCGGTCACCAGAAAAACCAGTCCGGCGAGGACCACTGGAGAAGGCGCGTGGGGCACACGCGCGGTGCGCGTGGGGGCGCGTAGCCCGTGCCTTGTCCTGGCGCGTGAGGGCGCGTGGGACCTCCTAAAAATTTTCTAAAAATATAGTGACGTTTGTGACGTCGAGTAGATCGATTTCATATATTTAAACCCTATATTTGGACAATCTATGAAGATTTTATTTACGTTTCCGTTTATGTGTTATTAAACTAAGTTAATTAGAAATTTCACGTATAGGGAAACGTATTCCGAGGACGTATGTGATTGAGCCAAGCTAGGAGGCTTTGTCTCGACTACGTATCTGTGAGTGGGCAGTATTATTTTCCGTATAACCTATATATACATAATGATTTTCCCAGAATCACATTTTAAATGCAAAGTACGTTTTTAAGCTATGCATATGACTTGATTTTGATGCATGAGTATTTAATTATACATTTCATGCATATGTTGGTGCCGAGGACGCCAGGTAATTACCAGGTAGGTACATGCATAGTAGAGAACGAACAGTGATGAGATATGATGTGACATGATCAGATATCATGATTTGTTAGCTCATAGACCTGCACAGTTATAGTAGTGCTTCCGCCCAGAGAGGGGCACAGTCTTTCACGTGATGTTCACCTCCCGCACCTCATGCTCGCCTTGGATCCAAGTTAGGTGCACAGTCTTGTCGTATAGACCACTTAGTAGTGGGTATGACATGTAGGTGACCCGCGTTTATTCGCACAGTCTTCACGTGATTGTAGCACTAGAGCATACTTACTTGATTATACATGATATGATGAGTAGACCACCAGATGTGGGATGGATACATGTGCAGAGTATATATGATTATGAGATAGAGATGTTATGAGCTATACTTACAGCCGAGGGCTGAGATAACATGCAGTAGAGATATGATTATTGAAATGCATAGTATGGCATTGTTTATGAGATTCTGATGGCATTGAATTGCATTGCACGGCATACATTGAGATACTTTGAAAACGTTTTATGCTGAGAAAGATTGAGATATATATGTACGTATTATTTTCTGGGAATTATACAGGTTTTACGGAAAGGGGCTAGAATTTTGAGAAAAGAATGATTTTGAAAAGGATTTGTTTTTGCTGACCCACTCCCTTTGTTTTTTGCCCCTCCAGGTTCTAGATAGCTTGAATTTCCGAGTTGGGCACATCGAGGATCCTTCGGCTTTTCTGACAGATTTGACATATGTAGGGCACCGATGGTGTAAATAACTCTTTTATTCATGCTTGACTGCAGTCGACCTAGTACGCTCTGAATATGTGTAAGTATGGAATTATTTCTAGCACACATTCATTGTTCGGTTGCAAGATTTCGGTTTGAACTTATTCGTACTTCGTTATCGATCTTCGCTTCCGCACAGTGCACTTGGCTACGTCATACTCACGTGATGGCCAGCATGCCCTACTTTCTGGTACGGGTGTGTCAAACCATCATAAATGAAAACTTTTGTAAACAGGCAAAATTTTGAATCAAAACACCCAACCTTTTTGTTCTTGTCAAGAACATAACAAGAACAATGAAGAACATCCATGAAAACTCATAAGAGCTCCATGAACATTTTTCACCCAAATACACCCCAAAAACTCTCAAACTTAAGGGAAATAACATATTACCAAACTAGGGTACTTAGGGGTTCCAAAAGTCACTTTAAAACATTTTTAACAAGTCAAACAAGAACCCAAAAATCCACCCTTTGGATTTGGCCGAATTTTCCCAAAAACATGGCACCAAATTTTAGCTCTTAAATTCATGCTCATATGAACTACATCTACCACATTTGAGATGGCAAATTTTCTAACAAAATTTACATTCAAAGAAGCGAGAATAAAGCTTGTAACAATTACAACATTCAAATCACAAACTATGAACTACAAAACCCAAAAGGATTCACCAACTACTAGACCTAGGCTCTTGACACCACTTGAAGGAAAATTTGTGAAAAACAAGTTCATTTGAGCAACATCAACAACATGCAATTAACATTTAAAGGCGGAATCATGTTTATATGCACTTAAAAACAAAACTTAACCCATGAAATTCAAAGCCTAGTAGATAGGTGAACCACGACTCAACTCAAAATAAAATGAGTTCAGAAATCTTATACCTTTGTTGATTCCTTTTTGCATAAGCAAAGGCTAATCATCCAAGGAGAAGGCCTTCATTCCTTGCTTCTTAGCTCCATGGATTTCCTGGAGGAGGATGGTAGAATGGATTCTCCAAGTTCCCAAGAAAAGGGAACCTCTAAGCATCCACACCAAGGAGAGCATTTTAGAAGAGATGAGTAACCTTGGAGGAGGATTAGATACTAGTTAATCCCCTCCAAGGGGGCCGGCCACTTAGAGAGAAAGGGAGAGAAGTGTTCTCATCTTTTCTCCTAAAGAAACCCTAAGGATGAAATGGCTATAAAGTTGCCTTTATACCACTTCACAATGAAGTGGCAAACTTGCAATTAAGCCAAGTTCACTACCCTCCCTCTATATGGCCGGCCACATTGGGTTCATTGGGCTTTGAGGCCCTTTGTCATTCAAGTTGTCATACAACTTGAGTTATTGGGCTTGACATTCAAATCCCATTGGGCCTTGAGGCCTAAAACTAACCCGAGGTCTATAACGAACTTATTCGTTTGATTAATTAACATATTAATTAATCCTAGCCATAAATAATTAAACCATTTAATTATCCTTACTCATCTCTGTTGTTTCTTCAAGCTCTACCTTACTCGGTGTACGATCCATTAGGTTCATTTTAGCGAGGCAGTGGCCGATTAGAACTCTTTCAAATCGATTATGAATTGAAACTTACTTTCAATTCTCCCTTTAGTGATTACTCACTATTAGAGCTTCCACAAACCATGAGTGACACCTAGCAGTATGTCATGGCTACCCAAGCTAATCAGAAGAGGTGGAGAACCTCTTCAGTTTAGGATTACAATGCAATACGGTCTTTCTCTAATACAACACTCTTGACCACATTGTTTGGTTTGATAGTTTATTCATGTCTACTATCCAATGTGATTCATTTACTTATATGATTACTTTGAATGTGATTTGGAACGACTTCCTAAATCTCATTCATACTCTGGCCAGAGATTCTTAATCATATCATAGAGTATTCTCCCTCAACTGTTTGAAGGTTAGAGATCCCTTGTTGCGCATTCACTTGCCTCCATGGCTAAGTGGCTTAACCCCAACTACGTCGTGGACACCCACTGATGGAGTGACATTGACATAGTCAAAGATCAAGGACCTAACCACAAGACAACTATGATGCCTCAGGTCAAAGGACTACTTTGCATTATCCCAACCATGAGTTCTCATGTGAGATGAGTATGAGAACTCCTCGTTGATCGTGTTCAGTGGACTCATTCTCTATTGAGCACCTACATCCTTGTCTTGGTGTCAGGCACACCAATGACTCGAGACCAATCACTTTCCCTAAGAGAAGACATAGCACATACTGATCTTAACGGACTGTCAATGCCCAATTGGCAATCCTATGATCAGGAACATTTACGATATGTATACGAAAGAGAATGGTCTCATGAATCTAACTTCTTTAGATTACATTCTCCTAATAACATATTCCTTGGACTTATCGTTTAAGCATATGATCGGACCATATTTTTATATATTTTTATATCAAATTCTCTCGTCTTTTCTTAGTTAGTTCGTTATATTTCGAGCTATTTGCGTTATTTTTATGTTTTATAAGTTTTTCAAGAAAAGAAAATAAAAATAGAATAAATGAAGTGTTAAGTAATTAATTCGTTTAAACTATCTTACTTGTTGAATAAAACTTATCTTGTGAAAAATAATATTATATAAATATATATATATATATTTATATATTTATATATTTATATGTTTATTTATATTATATATTAATATATATTAATATATGTGTGTGTGATTACAGTTGGGATGCACAAAGGAATCATGCACCGAAGGAATCATTGGGCAAGAAAAAAAAGAAATAGACAGGAGTCGGTGGGGGGGAGCATCACAGAAAGGAAAATAATAAAATGGGGAGTTTTAAAAGAAAAGAAAGGAAGGCACTTGAACTTGCAGAAAAAGAAAAAAAAATAAAATAATTAAAGCTAAGTTGATTTTTCAACTTAAGAGGAGCTGAAGCACGCAGCACAAAAGGCGGAGGGGCGTGAGTTTGGCATTGGAGAGGGAGCTCCTCGGGGAGCCAATTGGGGGAGATAATAGGGGGTGCTGCCAGAGGTAGCATAAAAGGAAGAATAAAGAAAATATATTGGGGGGAATAAGGAGGAAGCAGCCAAGCTCCTCGGGAGAGGAGATCAGAAAAAAATAGAAGAAAAAGGGAGCGCCCTATTTGTTTGGGGAGGTCCTCGGGCAGCGTGAGGGACAGGAGGTTCAAAAACAGAAGGCAGCGCCTGAAGGGTGAGCCTTCATCACAGAAGCGGCCTTTGAGCAGTGGGGAGCACCGAAGCCCATTGGGCAGTCAAGATTTGAGGCAGGCCGAGAGGAATAAAAGGAACCAGAGGCACTGGGGCTCACGTCTTGTAGGTGGGCTTTGCGGGGAAGGCCTTGGCCTCACGGGGAGAAAATAAGTACAGGCCTCGGGGCCAATCCATGAAGCACAGAAACCCTCTTTGGCAGCGCATCAACCTACTTGGCAGCCAGCAGAAATCGCATAGTGCACAGACCCTTGATCCTTATTTTGGTTTAATCCCTCCAACTTATGTTTTTAATTTATGTTTTTAAATAATGTGTAATTAAATTTATATTGGCTAGAGGTTAATTCGAAACCATGATTATAATTGTAATTTAATTTGATTTACTCCAGTTATGAATGTATAAATGTTTGGATGTGGTTTACTTTTCTGTGTTGATTAATAACTTGTTTATGTATGTGGGTTAAGGATCGATACTTAATTTGCATGCTTAGACTTGATGCTAGGATATAAGGGAATTTCACCTAATCGTTATGAACTTATATTCACAAGTGGTAAAAATCGCTAGTCACGATTGTGTTTAGTAAACCCTAGGTTGGATTAACATGCGTATTCCATAGTTATGAATGCCTAGTCGATGTTTATGATTTCCATTGAACTTAATGATTCTTGCTTGTATCTCTATTATGCAATTCATGTAGGGAACTTGTGGGAAATGTTTTGGGTTGTCGTATGCAATCATCCAATCTAATGACTCTAGGGAAATCTGAAAGTTAATTTAAGCGGACCTAATTAACTTGGAGCATTGTCATTCATGCGTTTGTTAAATTCATAACTGGGAATCAATTTAGGTTGCTTATGTGTCATGTGTGGAGAAAAACCCTCTAGCCAATCCGTTATCTATCATTTCATTTTTAATTTATGTTTTTGTCAATTTTGTAATTTATTTAAGTTTAATTTACTTCGTAAAAACCAAATCAATCCCCCCATTATTAAATTATATTATTTAATTAGTTTTTATTGTTTTTAATCTTTTATTTCAATTTCCGTCCATTTTAAATTCCTAGTGTTTAATTTGATTGTTTTTATTATTTTGAGTCATTTTAAGTGTGTTTCGGGTTTTGAGTCTAGTTTAGTGTTTTGAACTTTGTTTTTACGTTTTTAAATTAATTTAGAGTAGATTAGCAATCCCTCCTAATCCCCGGCCTAGAACGATACCCTACTTACATCTATACTACATCTGTCAAAAAGAGGGTTAAATTTGTGCGGTTTTAAAATCCCGCCAAATTTTGGCGCCGTTGCCGGGGATTAGCAAATTTGCTAATCCCTTTATTTTTGTTTGTGTTTATGTTTATATTTGTGTTTGTGTATTTTACTTTTGGTATTTGATTTATTTTTCTTTCTTTGATTTTAGGTATAATTGGAGCAAGACATGGATTTTGCTAGTATTCAAGCTCAATTGGCGCAGCTCACTGCTCAATTGACTAATAATGCCGAAAGGATCTCAATGCCAAATGTCCCGACATTTGATGTGCCCTATGGGCAAGGATATCAGACTCATCAGCCACCTCAATTTTCTGCATATGAAGATGAATGGGGATATCAAGGCCACAGTCAATCAAGGGGCAACATGTTTTCCAACGCTTGCAATTCGAATTGGAGAGGTTATTCAGATCAGATGTGGGATGAACCTCAGCAATTTCAACAAAGTGGATATTGGCAGCAAGACGAGTTCTATTCCAGACCTATGCAGCCACCACAGCATCCCCCACAACAATTCCAATCAAATTCAAGTATGCCCGTTAATTATAATGAAATTCTTGAAGGACTAATTTCTTTAACGCAGGGCTCACAAAGAGAAGAACAATTGCAGCCTTCAGAAGAGTCCTATCAATGGCCATGTCAACTGTCACAGCCACCACAAGAATATGCCCAATTCGATTCAGGTACATCTATGGATAATGATACGTTTAATAAGTTACTCTCCTCTTTGAATCAGGGAGTGGAAAATCGAATCCAGGAGATGCAAGACCGGACCAATAAGGTGGATGAATTGGAAAGGCAAGTTGGGGAGATTATGGAGATCATGGCACAGATTCAAGATCAAAGTGAATTCTCCAACTCCACCATTGCAAATTCAAAGGCAGAAGTTGAAAATGAAGAAGCCATCACTTTGGAAGGTGATATGGAGAATGAGGCTGTCCTAGAACCGTTCAAACTCAGCCCGAACTTGGATGAATTGCCGCTGCAAGCAGAATATGAGGAGGACGACTTGGGCAGTTTAGACGAATTCTTGTCTCAAACCCCTCAAGTCCCTATGTCGTCCAACTATGGTGAGGTTGTTCCAAGTTCAATTCATCCTGATATTTTTCCACCAAATGTTCTTTTTCCTTGCAGAATTTTAATTCCAAATTTCGAAGATAGTGAAAAAGACATTGTGGACGCTCTTCCAATGGTTCAAGATATCGAAGTGGTTGGGCAACATCAAGAATACATCAATGAGGCTGTGCAGGAAACAAAGGCCCAAGAAATTGAGTTTGATGACACGGGACAGGCCACAACCATCATAGTCAATTTGGCCCAGTTCAAAATCCCGGAAATATCCAAAAACGTGGTTTTTGTCATTGAGTTTGTTTCGGAGAAAGACAGTAAGCCATCTTCTCCAATTTTAATTTTTATTTTATTTTATACTAACATTTTTCTCATTTTAATGATTCAGGCGCCCACTCTTGAATTAATGCCATTGCCGAATCATTTCAAGTATCACCTCCCATTAAAAGATAAATTCCATGCTTTAGAGCCGAGGGGAGGATAAGGAAAGAATCGTCCGGCTAAAGACGTTAAAGCAAGCGCTTCTTGGGAGGCAACCCAAGCAATCAGATTTGCATTTCTAATCCTCTTCTTTATTGCCTTTACTTTCATTTTTGTTTTGTTTAGTTAGTTGTGTTATTTGGTTGAATTTTGTTTAGTTTGCGTTTAAATAAATTAAGGGCATTGTTTATTTTAAGTGCGGGTAAACAAAGTCTTTTTGCTTTAATTTACATATTTTAATTTACATATTTTATATTGCTTAAAATAAACCTAAAAAAAAAAAATATTAATAATAATAATAATAATATTAGTAATATTTATATATATATATATATATTTATTTATTTAAAGAAACTTAAAAAAAAATTACAATAATGCGAAAAACTGATAGATTTCATTGGTTATTGGTTAGGTGGCGCCTCAGAGGTTGACGGAGCTCCGGGAAGTCGAAGAGCCAGAGTTGGAATCTCCGGAGCCGGAACGCTTGGTGCTGCTCCAGAGGACGAAGGCAACATAAATCTCGGGAGTAGCGCCATGAACCTTTCATGATCGCTCTGAATCCGATCGTCCGACTCTTGCAGCTGGTCCAGCTTCCTCTTCATGCTGGTCGAGTAGCTAGTTGCGAGCATGTGCAACTCCTTGTTCTCGTGCCTGAGTCCTCTGACTTCTTGCCGAAGACTGACCACCTCCGCCATTAGCGACTCCACCTGACGAGATCTTGCAAGCAGGCGCTGACCCATGTTTGAAACTGAGCCTGCACACTGGACACTGAGAGCCAGTGAGTCCTGAACAGCCAGCTCGTCTGACCGCATAGACAGCAACCTAGTATCTCTGGGAGTAAGAAGGTTTCTTGCAACCACCGTTGCGGTTATATCGTTCCTCATCATTGTGTCCCCGACTGTAAGAGGACCATTGGGGGATATGAAGGATGGATTCCAAATGTTGTTCGGAGAAGACGAGTCATCGTCTTCCCCGACATTCAAGTTTAGGCGACGGTCGGAAGGGCAAGACATTTTTAGAGGGGGTTGAGGAAGAAAAGAGTTCGGAAAAATTAAGATTGCTGAAGCGGAAGAAGAGTTCGGAAAGATTAAAAGTGCAGAAGAGAGTGTTTACAGAGGAGAGTGTTTGAGGAAGGGAGTTCAAGTGTGATGTGAAGCAGAATTAGCGCCTCTATAAAAAGAAAAAAATCAAAGAGAGGCGCTCCTCGGAGGTTGAAGACGCGTCCTCACGCAATTCGGAAAAGCTGGACGCTCATTTCTCAAAAGAGCCGTTTCCTTTCTCAAAAGCTGGGCTTGACTCAGCAATCACGTGGCATCACGAGGGCTCAGTTTTTCCAGTTTGTCGTGACTCATCACGTGCAGCGTGGAGCGTTGCGAAAACCATGAGCCACACCCGGTTTTGAACCCCGGTTTTCAAAAGATCATCATTCCAATTTGTCGTCACTCGTCGCCGCACCGTCAGCCTTGCGGAATTTACGGACGCTTTGTCAGAAAGCGCGTAACGGGCACTGTTCATCCATTCACCGGCTGCCGACAAATAGTGAAGGAATAGTTCCGGTTGTGAAGCCAAATTTCTATAAGTTCGACCTTCGCCTTCCACAGCAAAGGCACACCTTCACACCCTCTCTTCATCTCAACCTCTCTTCCTCTCTTCATCTCCGATAATGTCTTCCCAAAGAAAGCTTTCGAGTTATTCAGTGTTCTTCATCCCTTGGATCACCCCAGAAAACAAACCTTCCAGAGCAAAAGTATTTCATATTAAAAAGGTTAAAAGCAAAAGTATCTCATATTATGCTTTCTCCTCTCCTTCATCTGAGGAACGTGGAGAAAGTGAGATCCTGATTGCTTACCTAGTCTTGCTCTCGAGTACTCATCTCAGACCCCTCCCAGCCCACTTCAAAAATAAACCTGTGCAGAGGTACTTCTTCAAAAACAAAAGTACCTCACAGACGAAACAGGAGGAGTCTGAGGTGCACCCAAGAGCAGATGAGTCTGGGTTGATCCAAGAGTTCAAGAAGATGCCACACCTGCGTGGAGACCGGACTACTTGAAGCATGTGGAGACACGTGCTGATTCATCCTCAACTAAGCTGAGGAGCACTTGCAAGAAAGGAGGCCCATCCAGTTCAAGATGAAAGCTGTGGAAAATCAACAGTCATGACCAATGACCACCTATTAGTTCTTTTCGTTATCTTTTATTTTCATTTTCAATTTTCGTTTGCATTTTCTATATTTGTTTGCGTGCTTAACTGATTTATTTCTTTTCTTTGCAGGAACGTTTGGTTATTTCCTCCCTTGAAGTTGATTGCAAAATTTACGCTTGGGGGTCATCGCTTGGTTTTCTGCAAATTAGAGAAGTTTTCAGTCCCTTTGCTTTATTTTGTTTCGTATTATTTATTCATTTTATTTTTATTTGCATTTTATTGTTTTCTGACATTGGGGACAATGTCTGGTTTAAGTGTGGGGGTATCAAGTATAAAAAATGACCAAATTGAAAATTTTTGTACCTTCGACTTTGAACTGGTTTCATTTGTTTCCGTGTTGTTGCTTTTTGTTTTCTTAGTGTTTTATGTTGTTTTGGTGTGTTTTATTGTGTTTTGAGGAAATCTTACGAAAATGACATAAAAATTTGAAAAATATTTTGAAAAACCCAAAAAGAATTTTTTTTAGTTGTTTTTGTGTGTTTGTGTCTTAGGTACCTTCCAACACAATGATGAGGATTTGGTTTTTAATTGCATGACTGTTAAAGAAAGTTATAAACATGGATGGAAGTTTGATATGCTCTTGGTTTATGCTTAGTTGTAGTTGTTGTTTATGAATTTAAATTTGATCACAAAAGGATAAAATTAGTTTTTGTAACATGCTTGAAGGAAGGAACTCAAACTAATGCTACATCCCTGTGAGACTTGAGCTTATACCTTGTTTGGAGAGTTATTAATCTTGATGTTTTTGTTTTCTAAAGTCGTTGCATGATCTCATTATTCTTTGCTTGGTTGCTACTTAGAAGGCGTTTTATCATCTTAGTTCCAAATACTAGAACTCATATCCGTTTCATTCAAAGCATGACATTGAATTGCATAACACATATCAAGATGAAGTTGTTTAGTAAACCACCTTAACCAAAAAGCCTTACCCTCCATCTTTCTTATGTTTTGTAGACTTAACCCATCTCGAGCCTTGTTTAGCCTATTTTTGTTGTTAACCTCATTAAACCGCACCAAACTTACTGTAGGACTGTATGCACCCTTGTTCTTAAAGAATAGTGAGCATGACTTAAAAAGAATTCATTTTATTCTACACTATGCAGAAAAACAAGTGTGGGGGAAGGATTGGTTGGTTCGAGCTCAATTGTACGTTTTGTTTAAAAAAAAAAAAAAAAAAAAAAAAAAAAAAAAAAAAGAAAAGAAAGAAGAAAAAGAGTTTGAAATTTGGCCATAAAATGTGTGAATCCTCCCCTCGGGTTTAGAGTTGAATTTTCATTCAAAAGTGAATTCTATGCGTTAACCTTATTACTTTGCTTACTATTTCTTTAAGAACATTTGTTTTTCCATAGCCTTCCTTTGTTAAGCCTATATCCTTAGCCCCGTTACAACCCTTTGACTTCTATCTTGGTTGTTGTGTGTTCAATATGTGGAGTTTGGGATTGGTATGAGCATATAGTGTCCCTGGTTCTCGCATCTAAGTAGTAGCATTTCGTTCATGAGATCATATTCATATGCACATTAATAACTCCAGAAAATGCTTTCTTGGCTATAACATATGTGAGTGATCGTTTCCTTGCTTACATCATTCTTCTCACATATACCTAGTGTAGGGAGTTTAGTCAGAAAATCTGAGCGAAAAATTGAGTGCATATCTAGTAAGGAATAGAGTAAATTCTTTAAGGCATGTTACTACATTCAAAATGTTGTTTTAATTAATTAAATGCGAACTAATAAATGGTGATTGTGATTAAGTATGTGCTTAAGGGTATGGATTGCCAAAATCTGTGTAAGTGATGATTTTTAATTTGTCATGTCTATTGGAAATCCCTGAGATAAATGTTGGAAGGTTTAGATTGAGTTTTGTTTTTGTTTCTTTGTTTTGCTCGAGGACTAGCAAAAGCTAAGTGTGGGGGTATTTGATCGGACCATATTTTTATATATTTTTATATCAAATTCTCTCGTCTTTTCTTAGTTAGTTCGTTATATTTCGAGCTATTTGCGTTATTTTTATGTTTTATAAGTTTTTCAAGAAAAGAAAATAAAAATAGAATAAATGAAGTGTTAAGTAATTAATTCGTTTAAACTATCTTACTTGTTGAATAAAACTTATCTTGTGAAAAATAATATTATATAAATATATATATATATATTTATATATTTATATATTTATATGTTTATTTATATTATATATTAATATATATTAATATATGTGTGTGTGATTACAGTTGGGATGCACAAAGGAATCATGCACCGAAGGAATCATTGGGCAAGAAAAAAAAGAAATAGACAGGAGTCGGTGGGGGGGAGCATCACAGAAAGGAAAATAATAAAATGGGGAGTTTTAAAAGAAAAGAAAGGAAGGCACTTGAACTTGCAGAAAAAGAAAAAAAAATAAAATAATTAAAGCTAAGTTGATTTTTCAACTTAAGAGGAGCTGAAGCACGCAGCACAAAAGGCGGAGGGGCGTGAGTTTGGCATTGGAGAGGGAGCTCCTCGGGGAGCCAATTGGGGGAGATAATAGGGGGTGCTGCCAGAGGTAGCATAAAAGGAAGAATAAAGAAAATATATTGGGGGGAATAAGGAGGAAGCAGCCAAGCTCCTCGGGAGAGGAGATCAGAAAAAAATAGAAGAAAAAGGGAGCGCCCTATTTGTTTGGGGAGGTCCTCGGGCAGCGTGAGGGACAGGAGGTTCAAAAACAGAAGGCAGCGCCTGAAGGGTGAGCCTTCATCACAGAAGCGGCCTTTGAGCAGTGGGGAGCACCGAAGCCCATTGGGCAGTCAAGATTTGAGGCAGGCCGAGAGGAATAAAAGGAACCAGAGGCACTGGGGCTCACGTCTTGTAGGTGGGCTTTGCGGGGAAGGCCTTGGCCTCACGGGGAGAAAATAAGTACAGGCCTCGGGGCCAATCCATGAAGCACAGAAACCCTCTTTGGCAGCGCATCAACCTACTTGGCAGCCAGCAGAAATCGCATAGTGCACAGACCCTTGATCCTTATTTTGGTTTAATCCCTCCAACTTATGTTTTTAATTTATGTTTTTAAATAATGTGTAATTAAATTTATATTGGCTAGAGGTTAATTCGAAACCATGATTATAATTGTAATTTAATTTGATTTACTCCAGTTATGAATGTATAAATGTTTGGATGTGGTTTACTTTTCTGTGTTGATTAATAACTTGTTTATGTATGTGGGTTAAGGATCGATACTTAATTTGCATGCTTAGACTTGATGCTAGGATATAAGGGAATTTCACCTAATCGTTATGAACTTATATTCACAAGTGGTAAAAATCGCTAGTCACGATTGTGTTTAGTAAACCCTAGGTTGGATTAACATGCGTATTCCATAGTTATGAATGCCTAGTCGATGTTTATGATTTCCATTGAACTTAATGATTCTTGCTTGTATCTCTATTATGCAATTCATGTAGGGAACTTGTGGGAAATGTTTTGGGTTGTCGTATGCAATCATCCAATCTAATGACTCTAGGGAAATCTGAAAGTTAATTTAAGCGGACCTAATTAACTTGGAGCATTGTCATTCATGCGTTTGTTAAATTCATAACTGGGAATCAATTTAGGTTGCTTATGTGTCATGTGTGGAGAAAAACCCTCTAGCCAATCCGTTATCTATCATTTCATTTTTAATTTATGTTTTTGTCAATTTTGTAATTTATTTAAGTTTAATTTACTTCGTAAAAACCAAATCAATCCCCCCATTATTAAATTATATTATTTAATTAGTTTTTATTGTTTTTAATCTTTTATTTCAATTTCCGTCCATTTTAAATTCCTAGTGTTTAATTTGATTGTTTTTATTATTTTGAGTCATTTTAAGTGTGTTTCGGGTTTTGAGTCTAGTTTAGTGTTTTGAACTTTGTTTTTACGTTTTTAAATTAATTTAGAGTAGATTAGCAATCCCTCCTAATCCCCGGCCTAGAACGATACCCTACTTACATCTATACTACATCTGTCAAAAAGAGGGTTAAATTTGTGCGGTTTTAAAATCCCGCCAGCATATAACATTTATATGAGACAGCTTAAAACAATAACTTTTGCCCTTTATATTTAAACTAGATTAGTTTAACATGTGAAATGTCCGTAAAGTATCATCATATGATTGGTTTTAGGGCACATTTCCAACAGAAGCCATGCCTTACCCTTCTCTCTTAGGGAAAATGGAAAGAGCACAAGACGTATCTCGTGAGTGGTCATGCCCTGGATCTTAATGTTATTGCATACCTCTTCAAACTCCTTGATATGCAAATGGGGATCCTTACCTGCCAAACCATTAAATTTAGGTAAAAGATGGATCATACCTGATTTGAGTTCAAAGTTCTCCACAATGGTGTTAGGATAATGAATGCATGACGACTCCTCACTGGTCTTGGGAATTGCATACTCCTTCAAAGTACAATTAGCCTCGTCCTCATTTTTGTTATTGTTGTTTGCCATGGCCATATCGTCTTCTTCAAATTCAACCTTGGGTGTGTTTGAGGCTGACTTAGGTGTATGTGATTCTGAGCGGCAATGAGAGCTTGGCAAAGATTGAGTTTTGAGAATCCTCACAGTTTTGAGTGTACACCTTTTACCTAAACTTGACTAAGCTGCCCTTTGTAGCTGCTCTAAGTAAATAGGGGGCTTGAATAGGTTAAAGGACATACAACTAAAACCAAAATAAAGCAAGTTAGTAAGCCAAACTAAAAGGAGTTACAAAGTTGTTTAAACGCAATCCCCGGCAACGGCGCCATTTTGTTGAAGTTCCTTTCGAGTGCAAATATAAGGATAATATAGTGGCACAAGTAAGGGTGTCGAACCACAAGGACTGATAAACAACTTAGTAAAACCCTTGACTCTTACATTTTAGCATCTGTTAATGACTCCTATGATTTAAAATTTGGGTCGTTTCAATAATTTTGGAAAAGAAATAATGACAGAAAGAAAAGGGAAAAATTAGAACTATCTAAAAATAAACCTAAGACATGAAATAGGTTAGAAATATTTTTAGGACAAAAATCTGACTTAAAATGAGCTAAGGCCTGCCCCTGAACATTCATGAATCAATGAGATGATCTCCTAACTTATCCATTTCAAATGCACAACTAAGATGTTCACATATCTAGCATGGCATATAACTATGTAGGAATCCTCACTTTGTTTGCATGTTAAATGTGTGGCATATAAATCAAACTTATATTTGACCCATTGATGCGTTGTAAACAACACTCAAATTAAACGCTCTTGTTGACAATTGTAGTATAGATGTAAGTACGGATCGTTCTAGGCCAGGGATTAGGAGGGATTGCTAATCTACTCTAAACTGATTTAAAAACACTAAATAAGACTCAAAAAACACAGAACTAGGCAAAAGACACTTAACTAAACTCTAATAACTCAAAACACACTAGAATGACTCAGAACAACTCAAAACAACCAAATTGACTCGAACTAGACAATATGGACTGATATGAAAATAGACTCAAGGAACTAACTAAACACAAATTAGGACAAATTCTAACTAAATTGACACTACTTAATGATGGGGGGTTTGGTTTGCACGAAAATTGAAACTAAAACTAAACAAACTTGCAGAATTAAACAAAGACATAAAACTAAGGTGAATGGATGGGTGATGGACTAGCTAGAGGTTTCTTCTCCGCACATAACACATATGCAACGTAAATCAATTTTCAGTTGTTCTTTCAATAAACCATGAATCTCAACACCCCAGATTAACCGTGAACAGCACTTTTTTAATCTTCAAGTTCTCCTTAAGTTATTGAAGTGGATGGGAAAGCACATACAACAATTCAAAACATTCTCTAAAAGTCCCCTACGTGAACAGCATAATAGAGATACAATCAAAGATCATTAAGCTTTGTCGACGAGACATTCGTAACTATGAACAGCCTGATACTCCTACCAAGAATTCACCTAACGTGATTGTGACTAGCAACCTCCACTACTTGTGAATATAAGTTCATAACGATTAGGTGAAACTCCCTTATATTCTAGCATCAAATTCATCTATGCAAACTAAGTATGCATCCTTAATCGACATACAAGAATAAGTTATCAATCAAGCAGTTAAGCCAATTGAATTCACAACTTATGAAATCACAACTGAAGGTAATCAATTCATATTACAAATATGTCATGTCTTTGAATTAACCTCTAGCCAAAACAAATTTAGTTACACATTATTCTCAAATTAAACCACAAATAAAACATGAGTTTGAGAAGATAGAACCGAAAGAGGAGAGTGCAAAGATTTCCTTCTTCCCTTTTCTTCCCTTGTCAAGCTCTCTATGTTGCGCTCTCTGTGCATGTATATTTGCTGCCTCTGTGCAGCTTCTATCTATGCGCTGCTCTTTATGCTCTTCCTCTATGTTCTCGCTGTTTTGCACTTCGCCTTTCTTCTTTTTCTCTTTTCCGATCTCTCTGTGCTTCCCCTATCTATGTTCTGTACTTCTCCTATTTTATCCGTGTTTCTTCTAATTTGTTGCCCTCTGTCATAATAAAACAGCCTCTGTCCGTGTATATTACCAACCTTTTGCTTTTCTCCTGCTGTCCGTGTATTGCCATGCTGCCTTCTGCTTTTCTCTATGCGATTTCCTTTTTTTTTTTATACTTGCTGACTGTTTAATCCTTCCCCCATGCTAATCAATCATTCCATTTCTCCCATTATGTTATGCTTTCTGCTTTCTTTTGCCATGCCTATTCTCTTTTTCTTTTCTTTTCTATATTTTATCCCAAACGCCCTTTGCTTTTCTCTTCTCTGTCCGTTGGCTTTAGCCAAAGGGCAATGACAATTCAAAGCACCAATGCCATCATTCCTTTCTACCCTTTCCTTACTCCAAGTTGTCGTCAGCTGTGACCTTCTCTTACTCAAATGCCCATAACTTCTTCTAGAAAAATGATATTAACAATCCGTAAAATGCTCCAGAAAATAGACATCCGTAGCTTTTCAAAAATATAAGGCTCATTTCCTAGTTCATTCTGAGCTGTTTGCAACTTGCTCCCAAAATCAGCTGATCTTCACAGGCAGTTTTGACGAATTTATTACTTAAAATCTTACTTGTTCTCTTTTTCTTTTATTTGCTTGACAAATTCTATAAAACACAAAAACAAAGTAAATCGCTCAAAAATATAAGGAACTAACTAAGAAAAGACAAGTGAATTTTATGTAAAATGTATATATAAATATGATTCGATCATCTATACTCAGGTTTAGCACCTAGAAACTCATTAAGAATGAAGAGGATTATGAACATCACATGAACCCTAGAACATGGCATTTATCCTAGATTTTCATGAAATCAATTTACTTGACTAGTTCTTAACCTAGCCATATGTTGATAATGAATGAAAGAAGATATGGCAGTCATCCTTATCATTCTCAACAGAAAGCAAATACAAACAAGGTAGCTAAGCTTGAAAATATATGCTTGAAACAATTGAGACAGAGAACTAATTCTAACTTGCAAATATAATTGATAAACAAAAATTGCATCATAACATTTATTCAATCATGTCTAGGGCTTCAAAGCAGCCCTAAGTTTTCATAACCTAAATTAAAAACATAACAAAATACATAAAAAGTTAAGAAAGCTAGAACCTAAAAACAACTCAAGGTGGAGGACTCGTCCTCCTCGTTCATGTTGTGTATCTCCTCATTTTCCTCATCCTTTTTTATTTTGTGTATTTTTCTCCTATTAAAAGGCTTAGGAGTTTTCTAACATCTGAAACATTTACATCCTTTAAATTGACTCTCATTTATAGCTCATTACAATTAGCTTTTAGTATTAACTGAAAATTAGTTGTTATCATAAATTGTAACTAAATGGCTCCTCTTTATTCTGCCATTATTTCTTGTTGAAACCTCTGAATCACAAGATGTAAAAACCATCAAAAAGAAGACTTCTAGGGCTTTCCTGTTGGAAGTATGCCCACAAAGCCACTCATTTGATGTAATAGCTTTTTGGAATACTTATTGTATTAAACTTATAAATGTTTAATAGAGGGCAAAGCTTATTGTTAATCACTGTTTATTGTATCTTGTGTTTAATCAATGAGGGAATCCAAGGAATGTATTTGATCTAAGAGATAAGTGATCTAAGTAAGTTAGATTTACGAGACCTTTCTCTTATGCTCATTCCTAAAACGTTCCTAGCCATAGGGTTGCCAATTGGGCATTGACAATCCGCTAAGGTTAGTATGTGTTATGTCGACTCAAGCGTGGATATGACAAGTCTCAAGTCATTTAGTGTTGGACACTAAGACAAGCACATAGGTGCTTGAAAGAGTAATCAAGTACACTGAACTACGATCAAGAAAGAGTTCAAACATACATGTCATGTAAGAACTCATGGTTACAATATGCAAAGTAGTCCTTTGACCTGAGGCATCATTGATGTCTAATGGTTAGGTCCTTGATCTTTGATTGTGTCAAATGGCGTTCCTTTGGAATGTCCACGGCATGGTTGGGGTCAAGCTATCTAGTCATGTAGATATATGAATGTACAACAAGGGATCTCTAACCTTATGGAAGGATAATACTCTAAGATATGATTCGAGAGTCTTTGGCCAAAGCATATGAATATGACTAAGGAAGTTTGTTCCAAATCTTATTCAAACGAATCATATAGAGAAGTATCACATTGGATAGTAGACATGAAACAAACTATCACTTAAACGATGTGATTAAGAGTATTGTATTAGAGAAGGACCGTATTGCATTGTAATTATAACTGGATAGGTTCTCCAACCACTTCTACTTAGCTTGGGTAACCATGACATGCTGCTAGGTGTCACTCATGGTTTGTGGTAGCCCTAAAGATTGGCAAACACTAATCTTAAGGGAGAATTGAAATGTGGTTTCAATTCACAAACGATAGTTAAGAGTAACATCGCCCACTGCCTCGCTAATTGGAACCTAATGGATCGTACACCGAGTAAAGATGAAAGTGAAGTAATTAAATGAAATGGATAAGCAATTAAATAGTTAATTGAAGAATGGTCAAAATTAATTAATTAGTTAATTAATTATACGAAACGTTCGTATTGGGCTTCTAAGTTAGTTTTGGGTTTCGGGGCCCAAAAGTGTTTTGGTCCACAAGGCCCATTATGTTTAAGTTGTATGACAACTAAAACAAATTAGGCAATTAGCCCAAAGACAAAGCTAAGGCCGGCCAACAATGTGAGGGGTAGCAAACTTGTGTTAATTACAAGTTTGCCACTCACAAGAAATAAAGTATAAATTCAAAGTTATAGCTTTATTTCATTTTTAGGGTTTTCCTTAAGAAATTTGGGTGAAACTTTTCTCTCTATTTTCTACAAGGAGGCCGGCCACTTAGGGAGAGTTATCTAGCAATTTCTTCTTCCCTAAGTCATCCATTTTATCTTCACAATTTATCTTTGGTGTAGAGACTTGGAGACATCAAATCTTTGGTGTTTTGGAGAACCAATCCTCAAGGAAGCAAGGAGGTGACTTGAAGGCCCTCCACTTGGGTGAATCCCTTGTGTAATCAAGGATGAGCTTCAAGGGTAATGATTCTCTAAATCCTTAATCTCTTTAATGTTGTTAAAGAGTCATGGTTCACCATCTACTAGGCTTTGAAAGTCATGGGTTTTATGAATTGATTTTGGATGCATGTTTAATTTAATTTGTTAATATTATGCATATGTATTCAAATGTTCTTTAATGTTCTTCACTAGGACATAAATTTTCCTTCAAGTGGTATCAGAGCCTAGGCCTAGTTTATGGTGAATCCTTTTGGGTTTTGTGATTGTTCATAACTTGTGATTTATGTGTTGTAAATGTTACAAGCTTTGTTCTTGCTTTGAATATAAATTTTGCTTGAAAATTTAGCATCTCAAATGTTGTAGATGTAGTTCATAAAAGCATGAATATTGGAACTAAAATTGGTGCCAAAATGTTTTTGGTATTTTCGGCCAAATTAAAAGGGTGACTTTTTGGGTTCAAATTAGTCTTGTTAAAATGGTTTTAATGTGTTCTTTGGAACCCCTAAGTACCCTAGGGTATTAACCCTCTTTTGAGTTGTGAAAAATTGAGTTTTTGGTGAGTGAAAACATTCATGGAGCTATTATGAGTTTTCATGTGTGTTCTTCATTTTTCTTGAAGTTCTTGCCAAGAACAAAAAGTTTTGAAGTTTTGATTCAAAGGTTTTATGTTTTTCATAAAGTTTTAGTTTATGAAAACTTAATGGTGAAGTAAAAGAAATATCTTTTAAGTTTGACAAAACAAATTAAATGTTAGACAAAATTTCTTCTCACTTAAAAGATATTTGATTTTAAAACCTTATCTTGCTTTATAGATATTTGTCTAACAAATCAACTTGCAAAAATTTTAAAAATTTTTCACTTGTGCACTCAAATGGCCGGCCAACCCCCCAAGTGGGGTATTTTTGGGCCTTTTGTGTAATTACATAAAGTTTTGATACTTTTGTGTATTTGCACTTTGGCCCAAAAGTTTACGTATTTTGCGTAAAGGTCCAAAACCATTAAAGGACAAATTGTTTTGTTCCTTTAAGGAAGTTTTAGCAATTGTTAAAAATTTTGGGTTCTAGTTGCAATTACATGAAGTTGTGGACTTTTGTGTTTTTGCAAAGTGACCCCAAAAGTTTTTGTTTTTGCATAATGGCCCAAATAGTTGTGGTCATTGTTTTTGGCCCAAAACAAAATGAGAACAAAAATGGTTTTGTCTCTTTAAATGAGAATTGGATTTTCATTTTATTTAGTTCCATTTAAATCAATTTTATGGATCCAAAAACCAATTGTTTAAAAGTTGCTTTCTTAGTTAATTTTGATTAATTAAGAAAAGGGGTGATTATGAACCAAGCCACGATAATTGAGCTATGTGATTGGCCGCTTAACATTATGAATGTATGGGTTTATTAGAGTAGATATGAATGTAATTTGATTAATTCAATTTGTTGTAAAGGACATAAGTCCTCCAATGTGTTGTAAAAGGGCATAAGCCCTTCTCTTTATTTCATGTATTCCTATTTGTTTAATTGTATGCAAATTGGAATAGTTGGGTCCAACGCCCAATAGGAAATAACGGTTTAATTAGATTAAACGCGTAATTAAAATCAACAAACAATCTACCTTAAACCCAAGGTCCAACACAAGGCTCGTGTTGGATCAAATTCAAACGGTTCATAATCATCCTAAAACCTAAAACGACTATATAGTCCATATGAGGATGCAATGCATTCGTTAGTAGTTCCATATAGTCTCGCTTGTTTCAACGAAACAGTGGGAGTATTATATGCTACTAATTCATATAAACTTGGACCAATAGTTGTGATAGGACCTTGTTCTTTTAATGTGATTAAAATGTTTTGATGTAGCCCAAAACTACTCCCTCAAAAATGAATATTAAGTTGATAAGCGAGAGATGCTTTGAATGTCTCTTCGTAGGCCTTCCACCATGATAGGTTTCAATCGTTTGTGACTCATACACCGTATTCGTCCAGTTCTGGGGTTGCAAAGTATGTGCTTACATTCAGGAGAAGCCTATAAACATATGATGAAGTGAAAGTAGGCAACGAGTATGGCCAATAAGATATTCTTCTGAGGCTATTCTTGAAACCCTACTTAAACTAGCATGGTGGGAATGACTTAACTAAGTGCAATGGTGCCAATAAGATATTCTTCTGAGGCACCATTCTCTAGAGGCCAAACGAGATGGGTAATTACAAACGTTGTAAATGAGTAAAGCGTTATTCTCTCATCATTATTTTTGCTAACCAATAAGATATTCTTCTGAGGTGGGCTTGGTAATGGTGAGTCTCCCATAACCCGCTAAGAGTTCAATATAACTCTCGGATTCTATTGAGGGATATGGAATTTGCCAAAAATAGTGGGTGGTACTATTTGATTCAAGACCCAATCAAGTAGTTTATCAACAATCTAATGCGATTTATGTTATGTTATGTAGTGAACGACATGCCTAAAATTATACCCACCATTATACTTGACAAAAAGGGCCTTAGTGGCCAACGTTTCCTTGCTTGGTATCGCCATATTGAGAATGTCTCAAAGGTGAGAGACATATTGTATGTGCTTAAGCAATCCCCTCCTCATGTACCTCCTAAGAAACTAGCTTCAAAGGAGGAGTGTTATGATTATGCAAAACACTATGAGGATGACTTACAAGCCAAATGCTTAATCCTCACTTTACTTAGTGAGGAGCTTATGAAGCTACATAAGCACATGGACACTTCATGTGCCATGGTTGAAAGCTTGCATAAGATGCATGACATAGAGACTAGTAATGTACGATTCTCAAAAGTTTGTAGTCTATTAAATGCCAAAATGGCAAAGGGGGCATCGGTCCATAAACATGGACAAAAGATGGAAAGGATCTTTCAAGATCTTGAAAGTTTAGGAACTTCCATCGATGGGAAAATGGCCCAAGATTTTTTCCTTGCATCTCTCTCAGATGATTTCACTAAGTTTATTGTAAACTACAAAGTGAATAGATTCAATCATACTTTTGAAGAGATGATTGACATGTGCTGTGAATTTGAAAAAGGTTTCAAAAGAAACAGTGGGAGTGAGAATGCAAACATAAGGAAAGGATTGAAAAAGAAGAAGGCAATAAAATCCAAAGGAACATGCTTTCATTGTGGAAAGGATGAACGTTGGAAAAAGAAATACAGGGTGCGCATTGCGAGCCTTATGACACGAACTTTTGAAGAGACTATTTCTGTCATAGAGAGTGCTTTTACAGTGAGCTCCAATTCCTGGATATTTGATTCAGGCGCTAGTCAACATATCTGTAATACGATGCAGGGACTAGCAGGGAGCAAGACACTGCGCAATGGGGAGATGGTTGTGCGAGTTAGGAACGGCGCTAAAATCTCTGCAAAAGCAATAGGCACCTACATGCTTAACCTACCCTCTGGGGAAGTCCTGGAACTTAAAAATTGTTTATATTTTCCTTCATGTATAAAGAATTTGATTTCTATCTCTAAGCTTTTACGAGATGGGCACTCAGTATTGTTTGACAAAATGAGTTGCACTTTATACTTGAACGGTCGTATTATCTCTCATGGTAATATGATAGAGGGACTTTTTCACCTAGAGACGAATAGTGGGATGCACTGTATTGAAAGCGGGAATACCTCAAAACCCAAAAGGGCTAGAGAAGAAGTTAACCAAGAAAAGATGTGGCATCTTAAACTTGGACATGTGAACCTTGAAAAGATTCGCAGGATGTCGAAAGACGGATATTTCCACCCATTAGGTAATGACCGGATGGGTACTTGTGAATGTTGCTTGAAAGGTAAGATGACCAAATCTCCATTCACTGGGAAAGGAGAGCGTACCACTGAAATTCTAGGGTTAATCCACACTGACGTATGTGGACCTATGTCTACTACGTCGAGAGGAGGTTTCTCCTACTATATCACATTCACCGACGATCACTCTCGGTTTGGCTATGTGTATCTTATGAAGTACAAGTCAGAATCCTTTGAAAAGTTTAAAGAATTCAAGAATGAAGTTGAGAAGCAAACTGGGAAACAGATAAAGATCCTAAGATCAGATCGAGGGGGAGAGTATCTGAGTAACGAATTCCTAGATTATCTCAAAGAGTGTGGAATAGTATCACAGTGGACTCCACCAGGAACTCCTCAACATAACGGAGTTTCTGAGAGGAGAAACCGAACCTTGATGAACATGGTTCGTTCTATGATGAGTTCCGCTGATCTACCAGTTACATTCTGGGGATACGCTCTACATACAGCAGCTTACTTGCTTAATAGAGTACCTTCCAAGTCAGTTTCACAAACGCCATATGAGATATGGCATGGCAAAAGAACAAATCTTAATCATATTAGGATTTGGGGTTGTCCGGCTTACGTTAAAAGGCTTGAAGGTGACAAGCTTGAAGCGAGGTCTGTTAAGTGCTATTTTGTGGGGTATTCCAAACAGACTTTGGGATACGAGTTCTACCATCCTGACGACCAGAAAGTCTTTGTCGCCAAAACTGCTAAGTTTCTAGAGGACGAATTTGTTCTCAAAGAAACTATAAGTAAAGAGATGGAAATTAATGAGATTAATGATGAACCACAAATAAGCACTCAACAAGTTGACAACCCTGTTCCTGGACCCCAAGCTCCACGTAGATCTAAAAGGGTTAGTAAGCCACCTAAGAGGTATGGCTTAGACAATGACTCTGCGGAATTGTACCTTCTGGGTGACAATGACACAAAGGAGGACCCTAACGACTACAAAGAAGCAATGTCCGACATTGATTCAAAGAAATGGCAAGAAGCCATGAAATCCGAAATGGATTCCATGTATCAAAATCAGGTCTGGACTCTTGTAGACCCTCCAGAAGGTATTGTACCTGTTGGAAACAAATGGGTCTTCAAGAGGAAGATAGGCGTTGATGGGAACGTGGAGACTTATAAGGCTAGACTTGTAGCCAAGGGTTACAGGCAACGAGAAGGGATTGACTATGAAGAAACTTTCTCTCCTGTAGCCATGATTAAGTCCATTCGGATTTTGCTTGCTATAGCTGCGTACCATGATTATGAAATCTGGCAAATGGACGTGAAAACGGCCTTTCTGAATGGCTACCTAGAGGAAGAGCTTTATATTGCTCAACCCGAAGGTTTCGTGTCCAAGTCTGAAAAGACTAAGGTATGCAAGCTTCTGAGGTCCATTTATGGACTTAAGCAAGCCTCCAAGAGCTGGAACATCCGTTTTGATACAGAAATCAAAACGTTTGATTTTACTCAAAACGAAGACGACAATTGTGTTTATCAAAAGGTCGTAGGGGATGCAGTTGTATTCCTGGTGTTATATGTAGATGACATATTAATGTTCGGGAATGACACTGCAGTACTTTCTTCTGTAAAAGTGTGGTTGTCCAAAACCTTCCACATGAAAGATTTAGGAGATGCATCTTATGTACTTGGGATAAAGCTCTATCGTGATAGATCCAGAAGACTAATTGGATTATCCCAATCTATGTACATTGATAAGGTGCTAAGTAGGTTCCAGATGGAACAATCTAAGAAAGGTTTTCTTCCTGTGAGACATGGAATTCACCTTTCTAAGTCCATGGGACCTAAGACTCCTGAAGAGATACGGCAAATGAACATTATTCCTTATGCTTCTGCCATAGGAAGTCTCATGTATGCCATGATATGCACAAGGCCCGATATCGCATATGCTGTGAGCATTACTAGTCGATATCAATCAAACCCAGGATCAGAACACTGGGCAGCTGTCAAGACGGTCCTTAAGTACTTAAGAAGAACTAAGGACATGTTCCTCGTTTATGGAGGAGCGACAGAGTTGCGAGTGGAAGGCTATACAGACGCAGATTTCCAATCTGACGTCGATGATAGAAGTTCCAACTCCGGATATGTATTCACTCTGAATGATGGGGCTGTCAGCTGGAAAAGCAAGAAGCAAAGTGTAATTACTGATTCCACGACAGAGGCTGAATATGTCGCTGCAGCTGAAGCCGGCAAAGAAGCGTTCTGGATGAAGAAGTTCATCACTGAACTTGGAGTGGTTCCAACCATTACATCACCAGTAACTTTGTACTGTGATAATAGTGGGGCGATAGCTCAAGCCAAGGAGCCAAGGGCACATCAAAAGAACAAGCATTTTGACAGGCGCTTTAATATCATTAGAAGATATGCTGCCGAAGGGAAAGTCAACATTCTCAAAGTTGCTTCAGCCGATAACGTAGCAGATCCACTGACGAAGCCAATGTCTCAAGTCCAACTTGACCGTCATATGGAAAAGATGGGTATTAGATACATGGGAGGATGGCTTTGAGTGCAAGTGGGAGATTGTTGGAAGTATGCCCACAAAGCCACTCATTTGATGTAATAGCTTTTTGGAATACTTATTGTATTAAACTTATAAATGTTTAATAGAGGGCAAAGCTTATTGTTAATCACTGTTTATTGTATCTTGTGTTTAATCAATGAGGGAATCCAAGGAATGTATTTGATCTAAGAGATAAGTGATCTAAGTAAGTTAGATTTACGAGACCTTTCTCTTATGCTCATTCCTAAAACGTTCCTAGCCATAGGGTTGCCAATTGGGCATTGACAATCCGCTAAGGTTAGTATGTGTTATGTCGACTCAAGCGTGGATATGACAAGTCTCAAGTCATTTAGTGTTGGACACTAAGACAAGCACATAGGTGCTTGAAAGAGTAATCAAGTACACTGAACTACGATCAAGAAAGAGTTCAAACATACATGTCATGTAAGAACTCATGGTTACAATATGCAAAGTAGTCCTTTGACCTGAGGCATCATTGATGTCTAATGGTTAGGTCCTTGATCTTTGATTGTGTCAAATGGCGTTCCTTTGGAATGTCCACGGCATGGTTGGGGTCAAGCTATCTAGTCATGTAGATATATGAATGTACAACAAGGGATCTCTAACCTTATGGAAGGATAATACTCTAAGATATGATTCGAGAGTCTTTGGCCAAAGCATATGAATATGACTAAGGAAGTTTGTTCCAAATCTTATTCAAACGAATCATATAGAGAAGTATCACATTGGATAGTAGACATGAAACAAACTATCACTTAAACGATGTGATTAAGAGTATTGTATTAGAGAAGGACCGTATTGCATTGTAATTGTAACTGGATAGGTTCTCCAACCACTTCTACTTAGCTTGGGTAACCATGACATGCTGCTAGGTGTCACTCATGGTTTGTGGTAGCCCTAAAGATTGGCAAACACTAATCTTAAGGGAGAATTGAAATGTGGTTTCAATTCACAAACGATAGTTAAGAGTAACATCGCCCACTGCCTCGCTAATTGGAACCTAATGGATCGTACACCGAGTAAAGATGAAAGTGAAGTAATTAAATGAAATGGATAAGCAATTAAATAGTTAATTGAAGAATGGTCAAAATTAATTAATTAGTTAATTAATTATACGAAACGTTCGTATTGGGCTTCTAAGTTAGTTTTGGGTTTCGGGGCCCAAAAGTGTTTTGGTCCACAAGGCCCATTATGTTTAAGTTGTATGACAACTAAAACAAATTGGGCAATTAGCCCAAAGACAAAGCTAAGGCCGGCCAACAATGTGAGGGGTAGCAAACTTGTGTTAATTACAAGTTTGCCACTCACAAGAAATAAAGTATAAATTCAAAGTTATAGCTTTATTTCATTTTTAGGGTTTTCCTTAAGAAATTTGGGTGAAACTTTTCTCTCTATTTTCTACAAGGAGGCCGGCCACTTAGGGAGAGTTATCTAGCAATTTCTTCTTCCCTAAGTCATCCATTTTATCTTCACAATTTATCTTTGGTGTAGAGACTTGGAGACATCAAATCTTTGGTGTTTTGGAGAACCAATCCTCAAGGAAGCAAGGAGGTGACTTGAAGGCCCTCCACTTGGGTGAATCCCTTGTGTAATCAAGGATGAGCTTCAAGGGTAATGATTCTCTAAATCCTTAATCTCTTTAATGTTGTTAAAGAGTCATGGTTCACCATCTACTAGGCTTTGAAAGTCATGGGTTTTATGAATTGATTTTGGATGCATGTTTAATTTAATTTGTTAATATTATGCATATGTATTCAAATGTTCTTTAATGTTCTTCACTAGGACATAAATTTTCCTTCATTTCCAACCAAACCTAGCCCATTTTCTAATTTGTTCTGAGCACTTCGAGGCAAATCTCGCAAGTTGGGTGTTCTGCAAATCTCGCAAATCTCGCACTTCCGGCAGATCTTGGGAAAGTTGTGGGTTATAGTCTGGTCTTGGGCAAGTTGGGCTTCAAGTTATCCATTATAGACTCTTAAAATCTTGAAAATAAGATGATTTCTTCCAGCCCTTACTTTCATTCTAAAACACAATACAAACAACAAAATACCTTGTGATGCATAGAGATTTTAAGTCAAAACCCTAAGTAAAAGAAGGTGTAAAAGTATAACTTTATGCACTCAACAATAGTTTTTTTTTTATGACGTACAACGTGTGCTGTAATTGCTTTTATCGTATTACAACATTCAACAAGCGCTGTATCAAATACAAATAACAGCACATAAGTATGCCGTAATTATTTTTCGCAGTATTACTACACTTCATTAATGCTATATCTAATACCAATTAAGGCATGCAAGGCACACCTTAAAGAGCATTTACGACGTATTTTGCTTAAATTATTCACAGCTACTAGAGAATGTCATATTGGACAAAACATATTTTATGATAGGAACTTTTACTACTTGGGGGCTCACGCCGTCAATAAACGTTTACGGCGCTCTCTTTGTGCACCGCAAAAGACCAATTATGTGAAGGATTATTTTGAGAATACATGTTCATTTAAGCAATATCATTAGCATGCAATTAACAAATTAAAGGCGGAATCATGCTTGCATATACTTAAAAACAAAACATCAACCATGAATGTTCAAAGCCTAGTAGTTTGGTGAACCTTTAAACAACTCAAAACAAAGTGAGTTGAGATTTATACCTTTGTAGATTCCTCTTTGCTTAAGCAAACGCTAATCACCCATAGAGAGGGCCTTCATTCCTTGCATCTTAAATCTATGGATTTGGTTGTATGAAAAGGTTTCTCTAAGTTCCCAAAATTGGGAACCTCTAAGATTCTACACCAAGGTTAGATTTAAGAAGAAATGAGTGACCTTGGAGGAGTAGGATTGCTAGCTAATCCCTCCAAGGGGACCGGCCATTTCTAGAGAGAAGGGAGAGTTTGTGTTTCTCCAATTTCCCCAAAAAAAAGCCCTAAATGAATTTTGGCTATAAAGTCAAATTTATACCTTAATTCATTTGAGTGGCAAACTTGTAAATAAGTCCAAGTTTGCTACCCTTACTAAGTGGCCGGCCTTAGGGATATTTTCGGAGTATTTGGGCCTTTGTAAATCATTATTTATTAAGTTGTCATACAACTTAAGTCAATGGACTTGACGTTCGAAGCCCATTGGGCCTTAAGGTCCAAAACCATCCCGAGGTCTTTAACGAACTCATTCGTTTGATTAATTAACATATTAATTAATCCTTGCCATAAATAATTAAACCATTTAATTATTCTTACTCATCTCCGTTGAATCTTCAATCTTTACCTTACACGGTGTACGATCCATTAGGTCCCTTTTAGCGAGGCAGTGGGCGATTCAAACTCTTTTAAATCAATTGTGAATTTGAAACTAACTTTCAATTCTCCCTTTAGTGATTATACACGTTTAGGGCTTCCACAAACCATGAGTGACACCTAGCAGCATATCATGGTTACCCAAGCTAATCAGAAGAGGTAGAGAACCTATTCAGTTTAGGATTACAAATGCAATACGGTCCTTCTCTAATACAATACTCTTGACCACATTGTTTGGCTTGATAGTTTATTCATGTCTACTATCCAATGTGAATCTCGTGCTTATATGATTACCTTGAATGTGATCTAGAACGCATTCCAACATCTCATTCATACTCTGGCCAGAGATTCTAAATCATATCATAGAGTATTCTCCCTCAATGGTTTGAAGGTTAGAGATCCCTTGTTGCGCATTCACTTGTCTCCATGGCTAGATACCTTGACCCCAACCATGCCGTGGACACTCCAAAGGAATGCCTTTTGACACGATCAAAGATCAAAGACCTAACCACAAGACCATTATGATGCCTCAGGTCAAAGGACTAATTTGCATTATCCTAACCATGAGTTCTCACGTGACATGAATATGAGAACTCGTCGTTGATCGTGTTCAGTGAACTCATTCTCTATTGAGCACCTACGTACTTGTCTTGGTGTCACTCACACCAATGACTCGAGACTAGTCACTCTCCCTGAGAGAAGATATAGCACGTACTGATCTTAACGGACTGTCAATGCCCAATTGGCAATCCTATGATCAGGAACATTTAGGATGTGTCTACGAAAGAATGGTCTCATGAATCTAACTTCTTTAGATCGCATTCTCCCAATCACATATTCCTTGGACTTTATCGTTTAAGCATATAACATTTATATGAGACCGCTCAAACAATAATCTTTGCCCTTGATATTAAACTAGATTAGTTTAACATGTGAAATGTCCGTAAAGTATCATCATATGATTGGTTTTAGGGCACATTTCCAACATTATGTTATCATTGGGTTGGTATGATAGTTGAATTATATTTGGTATATTATAGCACATTCACTTGCAGCTTTATCTCCTGAGGCAACATAAGGACGAGGAACGGAGGATTCAGAAAGTGGTGAAGACCAACACAACAGATTGGTTTCTGGTAATTTATCCCACTTATTTTCTCTTAATGTTGAAAAGTTTGGCAATTGTGATGTTGAGTCTGTTGGAAATGTGCCTTAAAACCAATCATATGATGATACTTTACGGACATTTCACATGTTAAACTAATATGGTTTAATATAAAGGGCAAAGATTATTGCTTTAAGCTGTCTCATATAAATGTTATTTGCTTGAACAATAAGTCCAAGGAATATGCAATTAGGAGAATGTGATCTAAAGAAGTTAGATTCATGAGACCATTCTCTTCCGTATACATATCCTAAACGTTCTTGATCATAGGACTGCCAATTGGGCAATGACAGTCCGTTAAGATCAGTATGTGATATGTCTTCTCTTAGGGAGAGTGATTGGTCTCGAGTCATTGGTATGATTGACTCCAAGACAAGCATGTAGGTGCTCAATAGAGAATGAGTCCACTGAACACGATCAACGAGGAGTTCTCATACTCATGTCACATGAGAACTCATGGTTGGGATAATGCAAAGTAGTCCTTTGACTTGAGGCATCATAGTTGTCTCGTGGCTAGGTCCTTGATCTTTGACTGTGTCAATGTCACTCTATCAAAGGGTGTCCACGGCGTAGTTGGGGCTAAGCCACTTAGCCATGGAGGCAAGTGAATGTGCAACAAGGGATCTCTAACCTTCAAACTATTTGAGGGAGGATACTCTATGATATGATTATGAATCTCTGGCCAGAGTATGGATGAGATTTAGGAAGTCGTTCCAAATCACATTCAAAGTAATCATATAAGTAAATGAATCACATTGGATAGTATACATGAATAAACTATCAAACCAAACAATGTGGTCAAGAGTGTTGTATTAGAGAAAGATCGTATTGCATTGTAATCCTAAACTGAATAGGTTCTCTACCTCTTCTGATTAACTTGGGTAGCCATGACATACTGCTAGGTGTCATTCATGGTTTGTGGAAGCTCTAATAGTGAGTAATCACTAAAGGGAGAATTGAAAGTAAGTTTCAATTCACAATCGATTTGAAAGAGTTCTAATCGCCCACTGCCTCGTTAAAAGGAACCTAATGGATCGTACACTGTGTAAGGTAGAGATTAAAGAAATAACACAGATGAGTAAGAATAATTAACTAGTTTAATTATTTATGGCTAGGATTAATTAATATGTTAATTAATCAAACGAATAAGTTCGTTTAGACCTTGGGTTAGTTTTGGGCCTCAAGGCCCAATGGGCTTCAAACGTCAAGACCATTAGCTTAAGTTGTATGACAACTTAAATGACTAAAGAATCTAAGGGGCCCAAATAGCCCAAAAGGTTGACAAGGCATGGCCACATTATGGTGATAGGGTTTTTGTTCTTTTTTGTCATTTAATTGAAGTGACTATATAAAGGACTTTATAGCCAAAAGTCATTAGTTTTTTCTTTTGGAGAAAATTGGAGAGAACATGTCTCTCCATTTCTCTCTAGGAGGCCGGCCCCCTTGGAGGGGATTAACTAGCAATCCTTCCTCCTCCAAGGTCACTCATCTCTTCTAAATGCTCTCCTTGGTGTGGAGACTTAGAGGTTCCCTTTCTTGGGATCTTGGAGAATCCATTCTACCATCCTCCTCTAAGAAATCCATGGAGCTAAGAAGCAAGGAATGAAGGCCCTCTCCTTGGGTGATTAGCCTTTGCTTATGCAAAGAGGAATCAACAAAGGTATAAGATTTCTCAACTCACTTTGTTTTGAGTTGAGTCTTGGTTCACCTATCTACTAGGCTTTGAATTTCATGCGTTAAGTTTTGTTTTTTGAGTGTATATAACATGATTCCGCCTTTAATTGTTAATTGCATGTTGTTGATGTTGCCCAAATGAACTTGTTTTTCACAAATTTTCCTTTAGAGTCTATGTTTTGGTTTTGATGAACTACTGTTCATATTTTTTTTGTATATTTTACACTTGTGGATAGTCCGACTATCAATGATGCTTTGATGAGAGGAATGCTGAGAGGGTAAAAATGGGTTACGTCTAAACAGTATGAACCGGTGCTGTACAAAACTGTGACAGGGAAGGAGGTAGAGTTTGATGCATCATGGGTGGAAGATGTGGATAAGATGTACATGCCTCTCAACCTTGATGAGCATTAGGTGGCGGTAAAGATGAATTTTAAAGATGAGACAATTTGTATATGACTTATTGAAGACGGCCACCCAAACACAGCAAGCGACAGTCAAATTGGCTCCCATCGCTCACGTCATGTCGGATCTCTTCCTTAGCCAGTCAAAGGATGTCAAGAAGGGACCTTGGCCGATCGACGTAAGTCCAAGATTCCCACAACAAGATAATGGGTGAGTTTAAATTTCAATTATTTGTTACTTAGTTTAGTTCAATTATTTAAATTTTTAAAAACTTGATGACTTGCTGTATTGCACAGGGGGGATTGTTGTGTTTTCACCTTAAAAATGATTGAGTTGTTGTTCGCTAGCCTCTCTTCAGATTTAATTATGCCATCCAACCTCCCTGCATTCTGACTGAGGATGGCAATTGACATGATGCACGGGGTTCACAATGTGTAGAGTGAGTCAAAATTAAGAATTTTTGTATAATGTTAGTGTAGGGAGGCAATGTGATGAACAATGTTAGTGCAGAAACAACAGTTTTATTGCTCACATATTTAATTGGAGATATTTTTTTTATTAGCTCATGAATTTGTAATTTTTTGGGATGAATTTAATGTGTTGGACAAATGCGTGAAGAGCTGTTACTTGTTTTGGATAACTTAAGTGACACCTTTCGCAACTTTATATGTTGGATGAGCGTTTGTAAGAATTTGTGAATTCAACTATGATGTTCGTTTATGACAGTTTATGATTCCAACCGTTATTTCTTAATATCCTTCCATATTGGTACTTTTATAATGAATGAATTTATGTAACAAGTTATGAAAGATTAGTGCGTAGGTGACATTTCCAATTATTGCTGCAACCAAATAAAGATATGATGAAAGAAATAAATATAATAAAACTACTGAGTTCCCCACATTGAAACGAAATTTAAGATAACTTGAATGAGGATTAAATAAAATAAAACATCCTAAAGATTAAATTAAACCATAAAGTACAACAACATAAATTAAAACATTAAATTAAACCAGCTGCACTTGTACAATGTTCAACTCCGGCATCAGTTATTGTCACAGACCATCTTCCTACTCCATGCACCTTCAACCTTTGCATCTTTTTTTCTTTTTGTTAGGCAAACCGCAGCCGACACAGTCATCCTCTCCCTATCGTCCCTTCCAGACCTACTTTTGACTTATCCCTTGAACCATCTTCCTTAAAACCTACTAGTTGCGGGAAGCAAATGAAAAGATTGTCTTCTAAGTCTCTCAATGTCATACAGTCATCCTTAACACCTGGTGACAGCACGTTCAGCTCATCCTTGAACATTTTATTCACGAGGAACCAACTTGCTTCTAGGTCTTCCATATCACATCCACATTTCTCATCTGCCATTCTCCCACAATAGAAGCATATCTCAAACAGGTTTTCATAACTGAGAAAAGTTGGCAACTCATCGTCCCCATTCAGGACTAGCACCTACTTGAGCGGCAGACGAACGTCAATTTCTATTTAAACCCTAATGGCCATTGCATTAAATTAATAGAGCCATTTTCCATCCTTACAAGGTGCCCAATTAGTAAAGTGACGGTCGTCATGATTTCTCGATCCCTAAACTGCATTAGTATCCGAGGGATTTTATCTCATACCCTCAAGTATGTTATTTGGTCTGATTCTTTAAGCTGCTGCATCCACCTTTCCAAATGGAAAATTTACCCATTCACATACCAATGATGGTTTTCAAGGATGTAATTAACTTCGTCCTCATCAGTGAACTGCAGCATAAACAGCTTGCTACCGAAATGGTCCACAAAGAAGGTGTTTTTGACACATTCCTTCCAACACAAAGCGAGTTCCCTATGGATGAACTCCGCATCCATTTTTTGAACATTTGAACCATCAACACCCTGGACTTCATAAGGGTCACGTTCACGGTGGAGACCTTGTTGGTGTTAACCCTAATGACACCAATCTCCAATATGAACTTACAGTTGTCTTTTTCCACAAAAATTGAGAGTTGACCATGGTTAGGGACCGGGAATGGGTTTGCCTATGAAGGAAGATTAGGCAAGGAGATTGATCTCCTCTGGCGGGAGGAAGTTCCAAGAACTCATAAGTTGGTAGCCATCAGAAAAGTTAAAGAGGTAGTTTTCAGGTTGACGGTTTGAATGATGAGATAGCAAGGGAATTAAGGCAAGCAAACTTAACACCACCACCATTATATAAAGGATTAAGATGGCTTGCATAACATAACATAACAAACAACCAAATAATGATGACCAATATAACAGTTATCTATGCATAATGAAGTCATCTATGCATGTAAAGGACATAACCTCCTCACCAATACTTTGCATGGCAAGCCGAGAGGTCCTTACATTTATTCTCACCCCGTTATCTGCTAACATGGGTGTTAAATCAAGACCGTAACGATTATGCATGGAATGACAGTTTATGACACTAAACCCTAGAAATTATACCCTGATGAATAAACCACCAACGCCATATTTACCACGTGGGTGGCCGAGATTTATCCTCATCATAAACATTTCCCTAGCAAAAAAAAACTACATTTCTAGGCAGCTGATGGCACCTGAAGTATCCATATGGCGTGATCAAATAATACCGTGTGGGAATATGGTACGAGTATTGCATTTTCATGTAAAAAAATGATAAAAAATAAAAGAAAATTGTTAAAAATCCCCAAAAATTATGAAGATGCTCGGGATCACATCTTATAAGTGATGAACATAGTCATATGGCAATGTGGAAATTTGGAAGGACCAAAACGGTGTTGAAAACACTTTTTAGTGGATTGGCTATAAATTTGTAAAAAATGAAGTAATTTTTTTTTCATAAATGGGAAAAAAGGGAAAAATAACAACAGTGTTCATATGGACAAGGGCTACAACTTTCGTGGAGGACTAAAGTCCAAACCACGTACCGATAATGCAAAATCCGTTGCAGGCAATAGAAATCATCGAATTGTCATTTACATTTGTGCCTTCTTTGGTCATCACCGTAAGGGTTTCTCAGTCAATTTCCTTTTCAAAGTATCATCTTTAGGGGACTACAAAAGCTAAACAGTTTGGATCGTTCACATAACATTTGGTCTATGTTTTGGTATGCTCAATATTTCTCAAATATCATTTCATTCAAATGTTATGTGAACGATCTAAATCGTTCATCTTTTGTAGCCCCCTAAAATATAATACTTTGAAAAAAGTTGATCGAGAAACCCTCACAGCCATGACCAAAAAAGGCGGAAACATAAACGGCAATCAAACGGTTACCATTGCTCGAAACCAATTTTACATTATCGGTATGTGGTTTGGACTTATGTCCTTCAAGAAAGTTGTAGCCCTTGTCCATATGAGAATGGCCGTTATTTTTCCCTATTTTTTCCATTTATGAAAAAATTATTTCATTTTTTTTCGAATGTATGGCTAATGTAGTTAAAACATTATTCACCACTGTTTCGATTGTTCCAAATTTCCAAATCACCATATGACCATGTCCATCGTGTAAAGGATGTGATCCCGAGCATCTCCATAATTTTTGGGGATTTTAAATAATTGTTTTATTTTTATCATTTTTACATGAAAATGCAATACTCCTACCATATTCTCATGCAGCATTATCTGATCATGCCACGTGGAACTTTCAAGCACCATCAGGTAGCGGGAAATGGAGTTTTTGGGGTTCCTTTTCCCTCCAAATCCTTATGTTTTTGCAGTAGGCAGGAAAAAGGAGAATTTAATCCCAAGTTTTGACTTGAATCCCCCCTTAATTGCTCTGAACACGGTTCATTAACTCTCATCTCCCCCTCTCATACGTCTTTAATTCCCACCTCTCCTTGCATCTTTATTCCTTACTCTCCTTACATGTGTGCTGAATTAGCAACTCCACTCAATCATGCGAACATTATCCAAATCGCCTCCTCCAACCCTATCAATACACCAACACCCAACACTTCTTGCAGATTTCTCTTCAATACATCAACAATCATAGCTCATCCCTAGTTGAGCATTAATACCCCACTTCAAAAAACCAGTACAGTTTTATTTCATAGCCTCACACCCTTATCTTTTTGTCCTACAACCAATTCCAAATTTGAGAAACCAGTCACCATCAATACAACACCTACCAAAGAACCAAAGTGTGGTAACGAACGGCCATAGTCAAGGTGCAGTAGGGCTAAGTGTTATACAAACTGTGTGTTTCAGGTATACATCAGTCAAAACATATTGTTATGTTTTTACAAGAGGAAACACATACAGTTGGTTGGGGAAATCAAGCGTATTCATCGTCAGTTGAGATCTGTTGAAGAAGCAAACCAAGATTTGAAAAATAGAGGCAAAAAGGATTTTTACGTCCATCTGCCACATGAAATACTTGAAGAAACATGTTGCGCATGAAGGGGTTACTGGTTAGTATGAAAATTTATTTTGTGCTTTTGGTAGTAACTAAATGACAACACGACGGCACAGTGGAAACAAATACTCGTAGCTGCTCATAAACCCACACATAACCAAAACTGCAAAATGTCACACCCCATTGAATTGATCTCGTACAGATACAAGGCAACATTGTGACTCCCATTAGTTTGATGGCTTTAACAAGTTTCGTTCCTATCTCCATCATAAACACAAGGGATATAATCTCCCATCTTATATATTTACTACTCATTGTTATGGACACTTTGCGCTCTTTTTTAAGTATATCATAACGTCAAGCTTCAGTAACTGAGTACAATGTGATTGCCTTGGAATTGCATACGATATCACAAACACTCATAAATATGCATCATGTATCACAGTTCTTGTAGGCCAATTTCCAACACTGGTGTTACACTCAAACTTTATAAAACAACCATGGGACAGATAAATAATAGATGATCACCCATCCTAAAAACATTTCAATATGTACCTAGTACATGGCTTCACAAATGCAACACAATGCATCATAGCCCAACACAAATTGTACATGCCGACAAAACAGCCCAGTGAACTAAAAAAATTAAAATGATAAGATCACTGTACCCTTCCCTCTAGCGAGCAAAAACACCCTTAGTGAACTAAAAAAAATTAAAATTATAAGATCACTCCCCCCACCCCTCTATTTGTTTCCCTTCAACACGTGAAAGTATACGTCAACTGCCTGCCTTCAATGTTCTATTACACAAATGCATACCCACTATTCTAAAAATCGGCCTAGGCCGTGGAGCCTCGCTCTGATTTTGGGCAAGGCGCTTGAAAAAATTGGTTGGAAGCTAGCGGCACAAGGCCGCGCCTGGGTGGGCTAGGAGGGCCTAGGTGGCTCCTAGGTAGTCCTACGCGGTTTTTTATATATATTTTTCATTAATTGTGTGCTTTTTTCTTTTTTTTTTTTGGTTTCATGATGGTATACTTATGGAAATGGTGTGCCGAATTTGCAAATGGTGGATTTACTATAAGTTCATTCAATAGTGAAATGAATTGGAGCACTTTTGAGGGGATACATACAAAGAACAGAAATAAACTAGATACAACAATGTTAAATAGGCACTTATTTGCATTTTAACTTTCTTTTATTATCCATACAAGTTTAAATTTTTTTTTAGGTGTAAATAATGTAGGGATACGAGGATTACCAGGCAGTTTTGACATTCCACTAAATAATGTAGGGATTTTCTCACTAGTTGTATAATTAGTACTTAGTCAGTTCGACTGCACTCTTAAGTTACCTACACTCTAAAATGTTTGTAGCTTGGATTTGACCACCTCCACACACTTACATATTATCTCTAGTTTAAATAAGTTTAGTTTTGGTTTTTATTTATTGACATTTTCTTAATTAATTACTTATGTTGCGTACTTGGCTATATCACTGTCACATGATGGCCAGCATATCTCGACTCCAAATGGTATCAAAGCTTAGGTTTGGCAGTTCTGTATTCTTCGCTTATGTTATAAGCCCTAATCATTTTGATCTCTTATGTTAGAACCATGCCGTCCTGTAGAAAGCCACATGTTTCCTTTAAGACTGATTTTCAGATTTTGGACAACTTGGTGAAGTTATTGCTTATGCTATTCAATCCTCACTTTGTCCTCCTCAAATGACTACTTTGGAAATAGTGTGTCATCTTTAGATTAATAATTTTGTGGCCAATGAGGGACCTGAAAAATCTGAGCTTTGGCTCGATCATATTGAGAAAACTTTTCGAGTAATGCAACGTAAGAGAACTCTTACAGAAGATAGGTGGGTCAAGACAGTGGTCTCAGGAATCACGACCATTATCAGTTCAAGATGCCATGAATTGGGAGGTTTCTAATCAATGGTTTCAGACTAGATTTATACCACCAAAGTATTTGGATTATAAGAGGGATGAATTCTCATAATTGAAGCAAGGGAAAACGTCAACCATTGAGTTTCACCGAAAGTTCATAGATTTGTCTCAATATTGTCCTGAGATTGCTGCAAATCCTGCTGAGATGGTCGTCCGTTTTAAGAAGGGAAACCGCAAACGGTTGCATTCTATGGCTACTTCGACTCCTCGTTCTACGTATCAAGAATTCTTCGAGGTTCTACTTGTTGGAAGTATGCCCACAAAGCCACTCATTTGATGTAATAGCTTTTTGGAATACTTATTGTATTAAACTTATATATGTTTAATAGAGGGCAAAGCTTATTGTTAATCACTGTTTATTGTATCTTGTGTTTAATCAATAAGGGAATCCAAGGAATGTATTTGATCTAAGAGATAAGTGATCTAAGTAAGTTAGATTTACGAGACCTTTCTCTTATGCTCATTCCTAAAACGTTCCTAGCCATAGGGTTGCCAATTGGGCATTGACAATCCGCTGAGGTTAGTATGTGTTATGTCGACTCAAGCGTGGATATGACAAGTCTCAAGTCATTTAGTGTTGGACACTAAGACAAACACATAGGTGCTTGAAAGAGTAATCGAGTACATTGAACTACGATCAAAAAGGGAGTTCAAACATACATGTCATGTAAGAACTCAAGGTTACAATATGCAAAGTAGTCCTTTGACCTGAGGCATCATTGATGTCTAATGGTTAGGTCCTTGATCTTTGATCGTGTCAAATGGCGTTCCTTTGGAGTGTCCACGGCATGGTTGGGGTCAAGCTATCTAGTCATGTAGACATATGAATGTACAACAAGGGATCTCTAACCTTATGGAAGGATAATACTCTAAGATATGATTCGAGAGTCTTTGGCCAAAGCATATGAATATGACTAAGGAAGTTTGTTCCAAATCTTATTCAAGCGAATCATATAGAGAAGTATCACATTGGATAGTAGACATGAAACAAACTATCACTTAAAAACGATGTGATTAAGAGTATTGTATTAGAGAAGGACCGTATTGCATTGTAATTGTAACTGGATAGGTTCTCCAACCACTTCTACTTAGCTTGGGTAACCATGACATGCTGCTAGGTGTCACTCATGGTTTGTGGTAGCCCTAAAGATTGGCAAACACTGATCGTTGGGGAGAATTGAAATGTGATTTCAATTCACAATCGATAGTTAAGAGTAACATCGCCCACTGCCTCGCTAATTGGAACCTAATGGATCGTACACCGAGTAAAGATGAAAGTGAAGTAATTAAATGAAATGGATATGCAATTAAATAGTTAATTGAAGAATGGTCAAAGTTAACTAATTAGTTAATTAATTATACGAAACGTTCGTATTGGGCTTCTAAGTTGGTTTTGGGTTTCGGGGCCCAAAAGTGTTTTGGTCCACAAGGCCCATTATGTTTAAGTTGTATGACAACTAAAACAAATTGGGCAATTAGCCCAAAGACTCAAGGGAGGCCGGCCACAACATGAAGGGTAGCAAACTTGTGTTATTTACAAGTTTGCCATTCACAAGAAATGAAGTATAAATTAAACTTTATAGCTTTATTTCATTTAGGGTTTTTCCTTAAGAAATTTGGGTGAAACTTTTCTCTCTAAATTTCCAAAGGGGGCCGGCCACTTAGGGAGGAAATCTAGCAATTTCTTCACCCCTAAGTCATCCATTTTATCTTCACAATTTGTCTTTGGTGTAGAGACTTGGAGACATCACATCTTTGGTGTTTTGGAGAACAAATCCTCAAAGAAGCAAGGAGGTGACTTGAAGGCCCTCCACTTGGGTGAATCCCTTGTGTAATCAAGGATGAGCTTCAAGGGTAAGATTCTCTAAATCCTTAATCTCTTTAATGTTGTTAAAGAGTCATGGTTCACCATCTACTAGGCTTTGAAAGTCATGGGTTTTATGAATTGATTTTGGATGCATGTTTAATTTAATTTGTTAATATTATGCATATGTATTCAAATGTTATTTAATGTTCTCCACTAGGACATAAATTATCCTTCAAGTGGTATCAGAGCCTAGGCCTAGTTTATGGTGAATCCTTTTGGGTTTTGTGATTTTTCATAACTTATGATTTATGTGTTGTAAATGTTACAAGCTTTGTTCTTGCTTTGAATATAAATTTTGCTTGAAAATTTAGCATCTCAAATGTTGTAGATGTAGTTCATAAAAGCATGAATATTGGAACTAAAAATGGTGCCAAAAATATTTTTGGTATTTTCGGCCAAATTAAAAGGGTGACTTTTTGGGTTCAAATTAGTCTTGTTAAAATGGTTTTAATGTGTTCTTTGGAACCCCTAAGTACCCTAGAATATTAACCCTCTTTTGAGTTGTGAAAAATTGAGTTTTGGTAAGTGAAAACATTCATGGAGCTATTATGAGTTTTCATGAGTGTTCTTCAATGTTCTTGAAGTTCTTGCCAAGAACAAAAAAGTTTTGAAGTTTTGATTCAAAAATTTTATGTTTTACATAAAGTTTTGTTTTTCAAATGATGGGTGATGGTTATTGGTGAGAAGTGATTAAATGGATTTAATGTTTGTCATAGACTTTAAAGTTTTACAAAACTTTTTCTTACAAACCATCACCCTCACCTTTAATCTCACCCACCAAAATCAACTCACATAAATTTTTGAAATTTTTTTCAACCTTTGACCAAAGAGGCCGGCCACCCCCCAAGTGGGGTATTTTGGGGACTTTTGTGCAATTACATAAAGTTTTGATACTTTTGTGTATTTGCACTTTGGCCCAAAAGTTTTCGTATTTTTACGAAAAGGTCCAAAATCATTAAAGGAACCCTCTTTTTGACAGTTGTAGTATTGATGTAAGTAGGGTATCGTTCTGGGCCGGGGATTAGGAGGGCTTGCTAAAACCTCTAAAATAAATTTAAAAACGTAAAAACAAAGTTTAAAACACTAAACTAAAATAAAAACACTTAACTAGAATAACTCAAAATAAAACTAACAAATAAACTAAAACAAATCAAAAGACTCAAAACAACTCAAGACTCTAGAAAATACAAACTAAGCTAAAAACTCGAAACACACTAAAAATGACTCAAAATAATGAAAACAATTTAAAATAAAAACTAGGAAATTAATTGGACGGAAATTAAATTAAAAGATTAAAAATAATAAAAATTAACTAAATAATAATATTTTAATAATGGGGGGTTTGGTTTGGATGAAACGTAAATTAAACTTAACTAAATTATAAAATTGACAAAAACATAAAATAAAAGTGAATGGATAGGCGACGGATTGGCTAGAGGGTTTTTCTCCACACATGACACATATGCAACTTAAATTGATTTTCAGTTGTTCTTTCAATGAATTGTAAATTTCAACGCCCCAAATTAACCATGAATTGCATAAATTAATTCTCAGATTTTCCTTAAGTTAATGGATTGGATGATTGCATACGACAACCCAAAACATTCCCCACAAGTTCCCTACATGAATTGCATAATAGAGATACAAGCGAGAATCATTAAGTTCTATGAAAATCATAAGTGTTGACAAAGCATTCGTAACTATGAACAGCATGATACGTTTGCCAGGAATTTACTTAACGCGATTGTGACTAGCAACCTTCACTACTCATGAATATAAGTTCATAACGATTAGGTGAAATTCACTTATATTCTAGCATCAAATTCATGCATGTAAATTAAGTTTGCATTCTTAATCGACAAACATAAATAAGTTATTAATCAAACAGTTAAGCAAATTAAATCACAACTCGGAAATCACAACTGAAGTTACCAATTCAAATTACAAATATATCCATGGTTTCGAATTATCCTCTAGCCAAAACAAATTAATTACACATCATTTATAAATTAAAAACATAAATTAAAAACATAAGTAAAATAATAAGTTTGGAGGGGATAAACCGAAACAGAGTGAAGAGGATTCTGTGCAGTTTAAGCCACTGTGCTGAAGGCGCTGAGGCTTCCTATTTTCTGGCGGCTTTGATTGCCTGCACTCCCGTCCGACTTCACACCTCTCAGCCTCTGCCAAATGGCAGCTTGTCCCACGCCTCTGTTTTCTATCCGTCCCCTTCACTTCCAGCTTATCCCGAGACCTCTCGTTCTCACTGCTGTCCCTTAGCCGAGCCTTTTTAGCTCCTGACCCGAGGGCTCTCCCCTCCAGCGCTGCCTTTAGGCAGCTTATTATTCTGTTTCTTCCTTTTTTTATTTTTCTGATCTTCTTCCGAGGCCCAAGGCCTCCTCCCTCATGCTAATCAAATTTCCCGAGCTTTAAGCTCTCTCAATCCGAGAGCTCCCAATAGGCGCCCCCTGTTTTTTTCTCTGACAAGGTCCTTTTTGACGCCTTCCACGTCTGCCTTATTAAAATGACCCTCATCATTCCTTCCCTTTATTCTTTTATTATCCACCGCCCTTCATCATGCTGCTTCCACCGAAAGCATGCCATGTTCTGTTTTTCTTTTGTTTTCTGCTTTAACCACATGTAATCACACACACAACATATTAAATAAATAAATATAAAAATATATATATATATTTATTATTTTCCAAATGATAAATTCTAATCAACAAACAAGAAAGTTTAAACGAATTAATTACTTAACACTTCATTTATTCTATTTTTATTTTCTTAACTAGATAAATTCTAAAAACACAAAAATAACGTAAATAGCTCAAAATATAACGAACTAACTAAGAAAAGACGAGTGAATTTGATATAAAAATGTATATAAATATGGTCCGATCAAATACCCCCACACTTAGCTTTTGCTAGTCCTCGAGCAAAACAAATAAAACAGAAAAAGTAATAACATGAAAAACATTAGCTTCCCCCTATTTGACCCTCACAGAATTTCATTCGAGAACGCAAATCATCAAGAACCATAGCTAGCACCAAAAAAAAAAACTAATCCCAGTTCATCTTCCTTATTCAAATATTAGCAGTAATCTTTAAATCATCCTTGAAGTGTAGTGTGTGAGATAGCCATGCTAATGCAAATTCAAGTTTTTATTTTAAAAGTCATCATATGCAAACTAGCAACCTTCTCACGGGATATGCACTCAATCACACATGTGTTTAGTTTTAATGTGTTTCGCTCAAAGAAACAAATGTGAAAGATCTACCATAAGCTTGCATAAAAATCACTTCTCCACAATCATAATTGCAAAACTTAAATCAAGAGGACTTTTATTGGATGTAATGAGGCTTCGGGATAGGGCTATTGAAACGAAAGAATAGGAAAACACAAGTTCCAAGCTATATTGCAAGCAATTCTTTTGTTGAGATTTAGAAGAACTCAAAATTTCCAACGATTCTTTTAACACCTCCCATAACACCCTTAAACTGAAACTTTAAACTTTTTATTTTTATTTTCTTTGAATACAATCTTTCTTTTCGTTTTCTTTTCTTCTCTTTTCTCTTTTTTTTTTTTTTTATACAAATATGAAATACCCCCACACTTATTCTTTTGCCAAACTCATTCCAAGTACTTCACAAACATTTCTCATAAAATAGTCTCAAATTGCTCGCTTGGAAAGGGTAAGGAAACATGTTTTGAGGTATAAGGGTATACATATCTGGTGATAAGAAATAAAAGGCTCAACATAAACGGCTCAAATTGGCAATCTAATGATATCATTTTTTCTTTGGGAAATATGGATATTTGGGCCATGGTGGTGAACCTAATGCCTCTATCATTTTCAAGTTCATGCAATCAATGACAAATATTTCGAAAGATCGTTACGCAAGTTCTAGAGATGCATCTCACATAAGTTCATCACACATGAAAGAATAGGAGTGTATGAAAAATGCACACACTTTCAATAGGCTCAAAAACTCACATGGGATGTATATGGTCACTAAATTCACATATGAAGCTTTAATTCATGCTTTAGTTTCACATCAACAAGGCTATGTGCATTTGGATTTTCAAAGATGATCAAACATGTACAATACTAACAAGAGAACAAGGAATTTCACATAACACATGTTAACTAAGTTCTTGATAATCATGGTTCAAATTCATCCAGTTATATCATTGGGTCGGGAAACTAATAAAAATCTAATTTAAAACCATAAGGAAAACAAGACAATATTTTTGGATTTTTTTTTAAAAATTTCGAGAAAAATTAAATAAAACACAAAACTAATTAAGAAAACAAAAAGCAATAACATGGAAACAAATGAAACCAGTTCAAAGTCGAAGGTACAAAAATTTTCAATTTGGTCATTTTTTAACAAAAATTTTCAATTTGGTCATTTTTTATACTTGATACCCCCACACTTAAACTAGACATTGTCCCCAATGTTAGAAAACAATAAAAATGCAAATAAAAATAAAATAAAAAAAATAATACGAAACAAAATAAAGCAAAGGGACTGAAAACTTCTCTAATTTGCAGAAAACCAAGCGATGACCCCCAAGCGTAAATTTTGCAATCAACTTCAAGGGAGGAATTAACCAAACGTTCCTGCAAAGAAAAGAAATAAATCAGTCAAGCACGCAAGAAAATAAAGAAAATGCAAACGAAAAATAAAATAAAAAAATGAAAATAAAAGATAATGAAAAGAACTAATAGGTGGTCATTGGTCATGACTGTTGATTTTCCACAGCTTTCATCTTGAACTGGATGGGCCTCCTTCTGGCAAGTGCTACTCGGCTTAGTTGAGGATGAATCAGCACGTGTCTCCACATGCTTCAAGTAGTCCGGTCTCCACGCAGGTGTGGCATCTTCTTGAACTCTTGGATCAACCCAGACTCATCTGCTCTTGGGTGCACCTCAGACTCCTCCTGCTTCGTCTGTGAGGTACTTTTGTTTTTGAAGAAGTACCTCAACACAGGTTTATTTTTGAAGTGTGTTGGGAGGGGTCTGAGATGAGTACTCGAGAGCAAGACTAGGTAAGCAATCAGGATCTCACTTTCTCCACGTTCCTCAGATGAAGGAGAGGAGAAAGCATAATATGAGATACTTTTGCTTTTAACCTTTTTAATATGAAATACTTTTGCTCTGGAAGGTTTGTTTTCTGGGGTGATCCAAGGGATGAAGAACACTGAATAACTCGAAAGCTTTCTTTGGGAAGACATTATCGGAGATGAAGAGAGGTTGAGAGGTTGAGAGGTTGACAGGTTGAGAGGTTGAGAGGGTGTGAAGGTGTGCCTTTGCTGTGAAAGGCGAAGGTCGAACTTATAGAAATTTGGCTTCACCACCGGAACTATTCCTTCACTATTTGTCGGCAGCCGGTGAATGGATGAACAGTGCCCGTTACGCGCTTTCTGACAAAGCGTCCGTAAATTCCGCAAGGCTGACGGTGCAGGCGACGAGTGACGACAAATTGGAATGATGATCTTTTGAAAACCGGGGTTCAAAACCGGGTGCGGCTCATGGTTTTCGCAACGCTCCACGCTGCACGTGATGAGTCACGACATACTGGAAAAACTGAGCCCTCGTGATGCCACGTGATTGCTGAGTCAAGCCCAGCTTTTGAGAAAGGAAACGGCTCTTTTGAGAAAGGAGCGTCCAGCTTTTCCGAACTGCGTGAGGACGCGTCTTCAACCTCCGAGGAGCGCTCTCTTTGATTTGCTTCTTTTTATAGAGGCGCTAATTCTGCTTCACATCACACTTGAACTCCCTCAAACACTTCCTTCTGAAAATACTCCCTTCTGTAAACACTCAAAATCCTTCCGCTCTCTTCTTGCACTTCTGCACTTTTAATCTTTCCGATCTCTTCTTCCGCTTCAGCAATCTTAATTTTTCCGAACTCTTTTCTTCCTCAACCCCCTCTAAAAATGTCTTGCCCTTCCGACCGTCGCCTAAACTTGAATGTCGGGGAAGACGATGACTCGTCTTCTCCGAACAACATTTGGAATCCATCCTTCATATCCCCCAATGGTCCTCTTACAGTCGGGGACACAATGATGAGGAATGAAATCACCGCTACGGTGATTGCCAGAAATCTGCTCACTCCAAGGGACAATAGGATGCTATCTAGGCGGTCGGACGAGCTGGCCGTTCAGGAATCCCTTGCCCTCAGCGTCCAGAGTGCAGGCTCAGTTTCGAACATGGGCCAGCGCCTGCTTGCCCGAACTCGTCAGGTGGAATCGCTGATGGCGGAGGTGGCCAGTCTTCGGCAGGAGGTCAGAGGACTCAGGCACGAGAACAAGGAGTTGCACATGCTTGCAACTAGTTACTCGACCAGCATGAAGAGGAAGCTGGACCAGCTGCAGGAGTCGGACGGTCGGATCCAGAGCGATCATGAAAGGTTCATGGCGCTACTCCCGAGGTTTATGTTGCCTTCGTCCTCGGGAGTTGCACCAAGCGTTCCGGCTCCGGAGATTCCAACTCTGGCTCTTCGTCTTCCAGGAGCTCCGTCGACTTCTCAGGCACCACCTAACCAATGACAAATGACCAATGAACACTATTAGTTTTTCGTATTATTGTAAATTTTTTTTTTTTTTTTTTAATTTTTTTTTTTTTTTTAAAAATTTATTTTAAGCAATATAAAATATGTAAATTAATGCAAAAAGACTTTGTTTATCCGCACTAAAAATAAACATTGCCCTTAATTTATTTAAACACAAACTAAACAAAAATCAACCAAATAAAACAACTAACTAAACAAAACAAAATGAAAGCAGTAAATAGAAGGGTTTAGGAATGCAAATCTGATTGTGGGTGATTCCTAGGCTTCCCTTCTTTATTCAAGTGCATGGCTTTATCCTTGAACGGACAGTGGTACTTGAAATGATCCGGCAATGGTTTGAATTCACGAGTGGGTGCCTGAATCATCAAAATTAGCATGTTAGTATAAAACAAAATTAAAAATGGAGAAGATGGCTTACTTTCTTTTTCAAACTCAATCACAAACACAACGTCTCCAAAAGTCTCAGGGACTTTGAACTTAGCCAGATTGCATATGATGATTGTGGCTTGTCCCGTTTTCTCAATCTCAACTTCTAGGGCCTTTGTTGTCTCATGCACAGCCTCTTTGATATGTTCAACATATTCTCCGGCCTCTTCCTTTTCTGGAATTTTTGGAAAGGTGTCCAAGATGCCTTTCTTCCCCTCATCTTTCGTGGATTGCATGAACCTTGCCGTGCCTTGTGCATCCGCCTCCTCTTCGAGTAGTAGCAATTCATCCATGGGCTCATCTTCAACCATTTGTTCTTGAATTTGTTCCATGCATTCTGCATTCTGCCCAAATTGATTGTTCCACTCAGCCAACTCCTTTGCTCGATAGAAATCCTCAATTGGTTGCCAAAATGTGTCTTGTTGAAATGGTTGAGCTTCCCTGCCCTGCTCCAAAGAATTTAGTTGCTGACTAACTTCCTTATAATAATTTGATATACCTGAATTTGGATGTGAAGGTTGAGGGGGAGGTTGTGGTGGAGCACATGGCCATTGATAGAACTCCTCTGACGGCTGTAGTTGTTCTTCTTTTTGTGAGCCCTGCGTCAAAGAAATGAGTCCATCAAGAATTTCATTATAATTCATGGGCATATTTGAATTCGATTGGAATTGCTGTGGGGGAGGTTGTGGTGGCTGCATAGATCTTGAATAGAACGCTTCATTTTGCTGCCAATATCCACTTTGTTGAACCTGTTGAGGTTCTTCCCACATATAATCTGAATAACCTCGCCAATTCGAATTGCAAGTGTTAGAAAACATGTTGCCCCTTGATTGATTGTGGCCTTGATATCCCCAAACATCTTCATTTGCAGAAAATTGGGGACATTGATGATTTTGATATCCTTGCCCATACGATGCACCAAATGTAGGGACATTTAGTTGTGGTCATTGTTTTTGGCCCAAAACAAAATGAGAACAAAAATGGTTTTGTCTCTTTAAATGAGAATTTGATTTTCATTTTATTTAGTTCCATTTAAATCAATTTTATGGATCCAAAAACCAATTGTTTAAAGATGCTTTCTTAGTTAATTTTGATTAATTAAGAAAATGGGTGATTATGAACCAAGCCACGATAATTGAGCTATGTGATTGGCCGCTTAGCATTATGAATGTTTGGGTTTAATAGAGTAGATATGAATGTAATTTGATTAATTCAAGTTTGTTGTAAAGGACATAAGTCCTCCAATATGTTGTAAAAGGGCATAAGCCCTTCTTTATTATTTCATGTATTCCTATTTGTTTAATTGTATGCAAATTGGAATAGTTGGGTCCAACGCCCAATAGGAAATAACGGTTTAATTAGATTAAACGCGTAATTAAAATCAACAAACCATCTACCTAAAACCCAAGGTCCAACACAAGGCTCGTGTTGGATCAAATCAATCGGTTCATAATCATCCTAAAACCTAAAACAACTATATAGTCCATATGAGGATGCAATACATTCGTTAGTAGTTCCATATAGTCTCGCTTGTTTCAACGAAACAGTGGGAGTATTATATGCTACTAATTCATATAAACTTGGACCAATAGTTGTGATAGGCCCTTGTTCTTTTAATATGATTAAAATGTTTTGATGTAGCCCAAAACTACTCCCTCAAAATAAATTTTAAGTTGATAAGCGAGAGATGCTTTGAATGTCTCTTCGTAGGCCTTCCACCGTGGTGGACTCCATCGTTTGTGACTCCTACACCGGCTTTACCCTATCATGGGGAAGTTCAAAGTATGTGCTTACATTCAGGAAGAGTCCATATATACATACATGATGTGGTGAGGTAGGCAACAAGGATAGCCAACATCGTATCATCGTGAGGTTATTCTTGAACCCCTACACGAACTAAGCATGGTGGGAATAACTTAACTAAGTGCAATGTGCCAACATCGTATCATCGTGAGGCAACATTCTCTAGAGGCCAAACAAGATGGGTAATTACAAAACGTTGTAAATGAATAATGCGTTATTCTCTCATCATTATTTTTGCTAACCAACATCGTATCATCGTGAGGTGAGCTTGGTAATGATGAGTCTCCCATAACCCACTAAGAGTTCTATATAACTCTCGGATTCTATTGAGGGATGTGGAATTTGCCAAAAATAGTGGGTGGTACTATTTGATTCAAGACCCAATCAAGTAGTTAATCAACAATCTAATGCGATTTATGTTATGTTATGTAGTGAACGACATGCCTAAAATTATACCCACCATAATACTTGACAAAAGGGGCCTTAGTGGCCAACGTTTCCTTGCTTGGTATCGCCATATTGAGAATGTCTCAAAGGTGAGAGACATATTGTATGTGCTTAAGCAATCCCCACCTCATGTGCCTCCTAAGAAACTAGCTTCAAAGGAGGAGTGTCATGATTATGCTAAACACTATGAGGATGACTTACAAGCCAAATGCTTAATTCTCACTTCACTTAGTGAGGAACTTATGAAGTTACATAAGCACATGGACACTTCACGTGCCATGGTTGAAAGTTTGCATAAGATGCATGACATAGAGACTAGTAATGTACGATTCTCAAATGTTTGTAGTCTATTAGATGCCAAAATGGCAAAGGGGGCATCGGTCCATAACCATGGACAAAAGATGGAAAAGATCTTTCAAGATCTTGAAAGTTTAGGAACTTCCATCGATGGGAAAATGGCCCAAGATTTTTTCCTTGCATCTCTCTCGGATGACTTCACTAAGTTTATTGTAAACTACAAAGTGAATAGATTCAATCATACTTTTGAAGAGATGATTGACATGTGCTGTGAATTTGAAAAAGGTTTCAAAAGAGACAGTGGGAGTGAGAACGCAAATAGGAAAAGATTGCAGAAGAAGAAGGCAATAAAATCCAAAGGAACATGCTTTCATTGTGGAAAGGATGAACGATGGAAGAAGAAATACAGGGTGCGCATTGCGAGCCTTATGACACGAACTTTTGAAGAGACTATTTCTGTCATAGAGAGTGCTTTTACAGTAAGCTCCAGTTCCTGGATATTTGATTCAGGTGCTAGTCAACATATCTGTAATACAATGCAGGGACTAGTAGGGAGCAAGAAACTGCGCAATGGGGATATGGTTGTGCGTGTTGGAAACGGCGGTAAAATCTCTGCAAAAGCAATAGGCACCTACATGCTTAACCTACCCTCTGGGGAAGTCCTGGAACTTAAAAATTGTTTATATTTTCCTTCATGTATAAAGAATTTGATTTCTATCTCTAAGCTTTTACGAGATGGGCACTCAGTATTGTTTGACAAAATGAGTTGCACTTTATACTTGAACTGTCGTATTATCTCTTATGGTAATATGATAGAGGGACTTTTTCACCTAGAGACGAATAGTGGGGTGCACTGTATTGAAAGCGGGAATACCTCAAAACCCAAAAGGGCTAGAGAAGAAGTTAACCAAGAAAAGATGTGGCATCTTAAACTTGGACATGTGAACCTTGAAAAGATTCGCAAGATGTCAAAGGACGGATACGTCCGCCCATTAGGTAATGACCAGATGGGTACTTGTGAATGCTGTTTGAAAGGGAAGATGACCAAATCTCCATTCACTGGGAAAGGAGAGCGTGCCACTGAAATTCTAGGGTTAATCCACACTGACGTATGTGGACCTATGTCTACTACGTCAAGAGGAGGTTTCTCCTACTATATCACATTCACCGACGATCACTCTCGGTTTGGCTATGTGTATCTTATGAAGTACAAGTCAGAATCCTTTGAAAGGTTCAAAGAATTCAAGAATGAAGTTGAGAAGCAAACTGGGAAACAGATAAAGATCCTAAGATCAGATCAAGGGGGTGAGTATCTGAGTAATGAATTCCTAGATTATCTCAAAGAGTGTGGAATAATATCACAATGGACTCCACCGGGAACTCCACAACTCAATGGAGTTTCTGAAAGGAGAAATCGAACCTTGATGAACATGGTTCGTTCTATGATGAGTTCCACTGATCTACCAGTAACATTCTGGGGATACGCTCTATATACAGCAGCTTACTTGCTTAATAGAGTACCTTCCAAATCAGTTTCACAAACGCCCTATGAGATATGGCATGGAAGAAAGCCAAGTCTTAATCACATTAAGATTTGGGGTTGTGAAGCATATGTCAAGAAGCTTGAAGCTACCAAGCTTGAAGCGAGATCAGTAAGGTGCTATTTTGTGGGATATCCTCGAGAAACTATGGGATATGAGTTCTACCATCCTGACGACCAGAAAGTCTTTGTCTCCAGAACTGCTAAGTTTCTAGAGGACGAATTCGTTCTCAAAAGAACTATAAGTAAAGAGATGGAAATTAATGAGATTAATGATGAACCACAAACAAGCACACGACATATTGACAACCCTGTTCCTCAACCCCTAGCTCCACGTAGATCTGAAAGGGTTAGTAAGCCACCTAGGAGGTATGGCTTAGACAATGACTTTGCAGAATTGTACCTTTTAGGTGACAATGACACAAAGGAGGACCCTAGGGACTACAAAGAAGCAATGTCCGACATTGATTCAAAGAAATGGCAAGAGGCCATGAAATCCGAAATGGATTCCATGTATCAAAATCAGGTCAGGACTCTTGTAGACCCTCCAGAAGGTATCGTACCTGTTGGAAACAAATGGGTCTTCAAGAGGAAGATAGGCGTTGATGGGAACGTGGAGACTTATAAGGCTAGACTTGTAGCCAAGGGTTATAGGCAACGAGAAGGGATTGACTATGAAGAAACTTTCTCTCCTGTAGCCATGATTAAGTCCATTCGAATTTTGCTTGCTATAGCTGCGTACCATGATTATGAAATCTGGCAAATGGACGTGAAGACGGCCTTTCTGAATGGCTACCTAGAGGAAGAGCTTTATATGGCTCAACCCGAAGGTTTCTTGTCCAAGTCTGAAAAGACTAAAGTATGCAAGCTTCTGAGGTCCATTTATGGACTTAAGCAAGCCTCCAGGAGCTGGAACATCCGTTTTGATACAGAAATCAAAACGTTTGATTTTACTCAAAACGAAGACGACAATTGTGTTTATCAAAAGGTCGTAGGGGATGCAGTAGTATTCCTGGTGTTATATGTAGATGACATATTAATGTTCGGGAATGACACTGTAGTACTTTCTTCTGTGAAAGTGTGGTTGTCCAAAACCTTCCACATGAAAGATTTAGGAGATGCATCTTATGTACTTGGGATAAAGCTCTATCGTGATAGAACCAGAAGACTGATTGCATTATCCCAATCAATGTACATTGATAAGGTGCTAAGTAGGTTCCAAATGGAACAATCTAAGAAAGGTTTTCTTCCTGTGAGACATGGAATTGACCTTTCTAAGTCCATGGGACCTAAGACTCCTGAAGAGATACGGCAAATGAATACTATTCCTTATGCCTCCGCCATAGGAAGTCTCATGTATGCCATGACATGTACAAGGCCTGATTTCACATATGCTGTGAGCATTACTAGTCGATATCAATCTAACACAGGATCAGAACACTGGACAGCTGTCAAGACAGTCCTTAAGTACTTAAGAAGAACTAAGGACATGTTCCTCGTTTATGGAGGAGCAACAGAGTTGCGAGTGGAAGGCTATACAGACGTAGATTTCCAATCTGACGTCGATGATAGAAGTTCCAACTCCGGATATGTATTCACTCTGAATGGTGGGGCTGTCAGCTGGAAAAGCAAGAAGCAAAGTGTAATTGCTGATTCCACGACAGAGGCTGAATATGTCGCTGCAGTTGAAGCCGGCAAAGAAGCCATCTGGATGAAGAAGTTCATCACTGAACTTGGAGTGGTTCCAACCATTACATCACCAGTAACTTTGTACTGTGATAATAGTGGGGCGATAGCTCAAGCCAAGGAGCCCAGGGCACATCAAAAGAACAAGCATTTTGACAGGCGCTTTAATATCATTAGAAGATATGCTGCCGAGGGGAAAGTCAACATTCTCAAAGTTGCTTCAGCCGATAACGTAGCAGATCCACTGACGAAGCCAATGTCTCAAGTCCAACTTGACCGTCATATGGAAAAGATGGGTATTAGATACATGGGAGGATGGCTTTGAGTGCAAGTGGGAGATTGTTGGAAGTATGCCCACAAAGCCACTCATTTGATGTAATAGCTTTTTGGAATACTTATTGTATTAAACTTATATATGTTTAATAGAGGGCAAAGCTTATTGTTAATCACTGTTTATTGTATCTTGTGTTTAATCAATAAGGGAATCCAAGGAATGTATTTGATCTAAGAGATAAGTGATCTAAGTAAGTTAGATTTACGAGACCTTTCTCTTATGCTCATTCCTAAAACGTTCCTAGCCATAGGGTTGCCAATTGGGCATTGACAATCCGCTGAGGTTAGTATGTGTTATGTCGACTCAAGCGTGGATATGACAAGTCTCAAGTCATTTAGTGTTGGACACTAAGACAAACACATAGGTGCTTGAAAGAGTAATCGAGTACACTGAACTACGATCAAAAAGGGAGTTCAAACATACATGTCATGTAAGAACTCAAGGTTACAATATGCAAAGTAGTCCTTTGACCTGAGGCATCATTGATGTCTAATGGTTAGGTCCTTGATCTTTGATCGTGTCAAATGGCGTTCCTTTGGAGTGTCCATGGCATGGTTGGGGTCAAGCTATCTAGTCATGTAGACATATGAATGTACAACAAGGGATCTCTAACCTTATGGAAGGATAATACTCTAAGATATGATTCGAGAGTCTTTGGCCAAAGCATATGAATATGACTAAGGAAGTTTGTTCCAAATCTTATTCAAGCGAATCATATAGAGAAGTATCACATTGGATAGTAGACATGAAACAAACTATCACTTAAACGATGTGATTAAGAGTATTGTATTAGAGAAGGACCGTATTGCATTGTAATTGTAACTGGATAGGTTCTCCAACCACTTCTACTTAGCTTGGGTAACCATGACATGCTGCTAGGTGTCACTCATGGTTTGTGGTAGCCCTAAAGATTGGCAAACACTGATCGTTGGGGAGAATTGAAATGTGATTTCAATTCACAATCGATAGTTAAGAGTAACATCGCCCACTGCCTCGCTAATTGGAACCTAATGGATCGTACACCGAGTAAAGATGAAAGTGATGTAATTAAATAAAATGGATATGCAATTAAATAGTTAATTGAAGAATGGTCAAAGTTAATTAATTAGTTAATTAATTATACGAAACGTTCGTATTGGGCTTCTAAGTTGGTTTTGGGTTTCGGGGCCCAAAAGTGTTTTGGTCCACAAGGCCCATTATGTTTAAGTTGTATGACAACTAAAACAAATTGGGCAATTAGCCCAAAGACTCAAGGGAGGCCGGCCACAACATGAAGGGTAGCAAACTTGTGTTATTTACAAGTTTGCCACTCACAAGAAATGAAGTATAAATTAAACTTTATAGCTTTATTTCATTTAGGGTTTTTCCTTAAGAAATTTGGGTGAAACTTTTCTCTCTAAATTTCCAAAGGGGGCCGGCCACTTAGGGAGGAAATCTAGCAATTTCTTCACCCCTAAGTCATCCATTTTATCTTCACAATTTGTCTTTGGTGTAGAGACTTGGAAACATCACATCTTTGGTGTTTTGGAGAACAAATCCTCAAAGAAGCAAGGAGGTGACTTGAAGGCCCTCCACTTGGGTGAATCCCTTGTGTAATCAAGGATGAGCTTCAAGGGTAAGATTCTCTAAATCCTTAATCTCTTTAATGTTGTTAAAGAGTCATGGTTCACCATCTACTAGGCTTTGAAAGTCATGGGTTTTATGAATTGATTTTGGATGCATGTTTAATTTAATTTGTTAATATTATGCATATGTATTCAAATGTTCTTTAATGTTCTTCACTAGGACATAAATTATCCTTCACTACTCTGGGTTGAGGACTCCAAGAATGCTTCGGATAATAATGATGAGGAAGAAGAAAAAGGTAATGTTTAGAAAAAGAAAAATGATAATAAAGGGCAGTCATCATATGGTCCTCGTAAAACTCAGAATTTTAAGAAAAGTAGTACTAGTTCTGGTTCATCCTGTTGGAAAAGTGCCCTAAAACAAATAGTATGATGATACTTTAAGGACATTTCACATGTTAAACTAATCTAGTTTAATATAAAGGGCAAAGATTATTGTTTAAAGTCGTCTCATATAAACATTATATGCTTAAACAATAAGTCTAAAGAATATGTAATTGGGAGAATGTGATATAAAGAAGTTAGATTCATGAGACAACTCTCTTTTGTGTATACATATCCTAAACGTTCCTGATCATAAGATTGCTAATTGGGCATTGACGGTCCGTTAAGATTAGTACGTGTTATGTCTTCTCTTAGGGACAGTGATTGGTCTTGAGTCATTGGTGTGATTGACACCAAGACAAACATGTAGGTGCCCAATAGAGAATGAGTCTACTGAACATGATCAACAATGAGTTCTCATACTCATGTCACATGAGAACTTAGGGTTGGGATAATGCAAAGTAGTCCTTTTACTTAAGGAATCATAGTTGTTGTGTGGTTAGGTCCTTGATCTTTGACTATGTCTAGGTCACTCCATCAGAGGGTGTCAACATTATAGTTGGGGTTAAGTCACTTAGTCATGGAGGCAGGTGAATGCACAACAAGGGATCGTTAACCTTTAAACCGTATGAGGGAGAATATTCTATGATATGATTAAGAATCTCTGGCTAGAGTATGAATGAGATTACGGAAGTCATTCCAATCACATTCAAAGTAATCATATAAGGAAAAGAATCACATTGGATAGTAGACATGAATAAACTATCAAAGCAAAAAATGTGGTCAAGAGTATTGTATTAGGGAAAGACCGTATTGCATTGTAATCCTAAATTGAATAGGTTCTCCACCTCTTCTGATTAGCTTGGGTAGCCATGACATACTGCTAGGTGTCACTCATGGTTTGTGGAAGCCCTAAAGGGAGAATTGAAAGTAAGTTTCAATTCACAATCGATTTGAAAGAGTTCTAATCACCCGCTACCACGCTAAAATGAGCCTAATGGATCGTACATCGTGTAAGGTAGAGATTGAAGAAACAATAGAGATGAGTAAGGATAATTAAATGGTTTAATTATTTATGGCTAGGATTAATTAATCAAATGAATAAGTTCGTTATAGACCTCAAGTTAGATTTGGGCCCAATGGGATTTGAATGTCAAGCCCATTAACTCAAGATGTATGACAACTTGAAAACACAAAAGGCCTCAAAGCCCAATAAACCCATCAAGGCCGGCCATAAGGTGAAGGGTAGGCAAACTTCTGTTAATTGCAAGTTTACCACTCCATTATTGACGGGATTTTAAAACCGCACAAATTTAACCCTCTTTTTGACAGATGTAGTATAGATGTAAGTAGGGTATCGTTCTAGGCCGGGGATTAGGAGGAACTGCTAATCTACTCTAAATTAATTTAAAAATATTAAACAAGACTCAAGGACACAAAATTAGGCTAAAAACTCTAATAATTCAAAACACACTAAAATGACTCAAAACAAAGAAAACAAATTAAATAAACACTAGGAACTAAAATGGATGGAAATCGAATTAAAAGATTAAAAATAATAAAAACTAACTAAATAATATAATTTAATAATGGGGGGTTTGGTTTTGACGAAACTTAAAACTAAACCTAAATAAATTGCAAACTTGACAAAAGCATGAAATTAAGGTGAATGGAAGGGCGACGGATTGGCTAGAGGGTTTTTCTCCACACAAGACACATATGCAATCTAAATTGGCCTTCAGTTGTTCTTTCAATAAATTGTAAATTTCAACACCCCAAATTAATTAGGTACGCTTAAATTAATCTTCAGATTTTCCTTAAGTTATTGAATTGGATGAACAGCATACAACAACTCAAATTATTCCCCAAAAGTTCCCTACGTGAAAAGCACAATAAAGATACGATTAAAGATCATTATGTTCTATGAAAATCATAAGTGTTGACAAAGCATTCGTAACTATGAACAGCATGATACGTTTGCCAGGAATTTACTTAACGCGATTGTGACTAGCAACCTTCACTACTCATGAATATAAGTTTATAACGATTAGGTGAAATTCACTTATATTCTAGCATCAAATTTATGCATGTAAATTAAGTATGCATTCTTAATCGACAAATACAAATAAGTTATTAATCAAGCAGTTAAGCAAATTAAATCACAACTCAGAAATCACAACTGAAGATATCAATTCAAATTACATATACAATCATGGCTTTGAATTATCCTCTAGCCAAAACAAATTAATTACACATTATTTATAAATTAAAACAAGAAATAAAATCTGAGTTTGGAAAAGATAAACCGAATTAAGAGTGCACTGTGCTCCTCTCGGTGACTGACTTCATTCTTGGTCTGACCCGAGGCTCATGCTGCAAGGAATGGCAGCAGCACCGTTTCTCCCTTTGGTTCCTCGCCTCTGTTCAGGCTTTCCCGAGGCTTGGCTTTGATGCGCTGCCAAGCTGCCACGCAGCTCCCTGTCCTTGGTGTTGCTGCCCCTCACCCTGCCACGGATTGGCAGCTCTTCCTTCTTATTGGCTGCTCCCCCGTGACTTGAGCTCACAGCGGCTCCAATCTCGCCAAATGAAGCTTTCTGATTGGCCTCCTCCAAAATGCTCCCTTCCAATCCGCTGTGTAGCTGCCAAGCAAGGCAGCTTTGATATATGCCTCCTGAGCTCTCTTTTCAGCTGCCTTCCCCGTGCTCTCCTTAATGCTGCCCAGAGATGGCAGCTTCAAGCCCCCCTCTTTGACTTCCCTGATGGCTTCTTTTTCACTTTTTGTATTATTAAGCTGCCCCAGGACCTCCGTAATAATGCTCCCAGCTCTGCCTTCCACTTAGCTTTCTTTTAATTATCCTTCTTTGGCTTTCCACCGAAAGCATCTTCCCACATGCTGCTTTACACACACACACAAAAATATATTTAAATATAAATAAATATATATATATATATATATATAAATATATATATATATATATATATTATTTTCCAAATGATAAGTATAATTCAACAGACAAGATAGTTTAGATGAAATTAATACTTAACACTTCACTTATTCTATTTTTATTTTCTTTGCTTGATAAATTCATAAAACATAAAAATAACGTAAATAGCTCAAAATATAACGAACTAACTAAGAAAAGACGAGTGAATTTGATATAAAAATGTATATAAATATGGTCCGATTAATTATGAGGTGGTATAAAGGCAAATTTATAGCCATTTCATCCTTAGGGTTTTATAAGGGAAGAGAAGAGAACGCAAAACTCTCACTTCTCTAATGAAGGTTGGCCACCCTGGAGGAACATAGCTAGCAATCTTCCTTCCTCTAGGTCACTTATCTCTTCATCAATGTTTTCCTTGGTGTGGAGACTTAGAGGTTCTCTATTTTGGTAACTTGGAGAATCCATTCTACCATCCCCATCCAAGAAATCCATGGAGCTAAGAAGTAAGAAATGAAGGCCCTATCTCTTGGGAGATTAGCCTTTGCTTATGCAAAGAGGAATAAAAAAAGGTATAATATTCCTCAACTCACTTTGTCTTGAGTTGAGTAATGCGAAAATAAACTAACACACAAATTAAACCCTCTTGTTGACAATTGTAGTATATATGCAAGTAGGGATCGTTCTTAAACCGGGGATTAGGAGGGATTGCTAATCTATATAAAATGAATTTAGAAGCACTAAATAAAACTTTTAAAAACACAAATCTAAAATCAGAACATTTAACTAGATTCAAATGATTCCAAATAAACTAGAATAACTTAAAATAAAATTAATAAATAAACTAAAACAAAATCACGAATGAATTTAAAAGATTCAAGCTATGAAAATTAACCAACTCTAAACTAAATTACTCAAAGAACTCAAAAGAAATCAAATAAGGTAAATTCAAGTCAAAAGACAAAAATTGAAAAAGGGGGATTTGATCTTGATGAGAATAACTTGAAAATAAACAAATTGAAAACTAGATAGATTTAAGCACAAAATATGGTTGTTTGAATGGATGATGGATTAGCTAGAGGGGTTTCCTCCACACATGATACACTTGTATATAAACCAATTTTTAGTTGTTCTTTCGATAACTTATGAAACTCAATACTCCGGGTTAACCGTGATAGCACTTTTTTAACCTTCAAGTTCTCCTTAGTTTAATGAATTGAATGGGAAAGCACATATAACAATTCAAAACATTCTTCAAAAGTTCCATACGTGAAAAGCACAATATAGATACAATCAAAGATCATTAAGATTCATGAGAACTATAAGTATTGACGAGGCATTCGTAACTATGAAAAGCATGATACTCTTGCCAAGAATTCACTTAACACGATTGTGGATAACAACCTTCACTACTCTTGAATATAAGTTCATAACGATTAGGTGAAATTCCCTTATATTCTAGCATCAAACTTATGCATGAAAACTAAGCGTGCACTCTTAATCAACATACATAAATAAGTTATCAATCAAATAGTTAAGCGAATTGAAATCATAAATTATTAAATCACAACCAAAAGTAATTAATTCATAATGCAAATGTAATCATGGCTTTGAATCCCCCCTAGCAAAGAGGGGGGGGTTTAGTTCCTCATAATCATAAAACAAAGGTAAATAGATTTATACATTGAACATAAAAGAAAGAAAGCACCTAAACGCTCCAACGATCCTCGTTGAGTGACAAGCATGTCCAAGCACTTTCCTTTCCTTCCTTTGATATGGCACAAGGAGTGGATGTGGTTTGAAGGTTTGGTTGTATGGAGGAGTGGATAGGGGGATGTATGGTGGTGTTTAGGATGGTTAAGGGGGGGGGGGGGGGTGGCACGGCTAGGATAGTTTATGGGCAGATTTTGTGGAGGAAAGAAAGGGTTTTGGCTAGGATAGTTTAGGGTGTGTGAAATGGGATTGTTGTGTGAATTGGTGAGTCTAAGCCTTGCAAGAAGGCTTTATTTATAGGTGCACAAAGGTAAGGAGCCACTCAAGTGATTCTAATAAACAAATACAAAGCAAGAATTAATCATCAAAAACAGCTAGCACACATGCTTCATTGCAGAAATTTCATGATGAAAGAACTTGCATTCATCCTCCTTGGTCCATGCCTTGGATTCCTCTTGGTCTTGGATTCCTCTTGATGAATCAGCTAGAACACTTGCAAAACAGCTAGCACACTTGTATTTCATGATTAAACAAGCTAGCACACTTGCAAAACATAATCATTCATCCATGCCATGGGTCATCCTTGCAGCTGTCCGCCTATTCCTTCCCCATGTGCTCTCTTGACCTTCCCTTACTAAAATGCCCATAACTTCTTCTAGAAAAATGATCTTAACAATCCGCAAAATGCTCCAGAAAATAGACATATGTAGCTTTCCAAGCATATAAGGCTCATTCTCTAGTTCATTTTGGGCCGTTCACAAATTGCTTCCACAATGGGCTGATCCGCACAGGCAGTTTTGACCCATGTGCTCTCTTGACCTTCCCTTACTAAAATGCTCATAACTTCTTCTAGAAAAATGATCTTAACAATCCGCAAAATGCTCCAGAAAATAGACTTCTGTAGCTTTCCAAGCATATAAGGCTCATTCTCTAGTTCATTTTGGGCCTTTCGCAAATTGCTTCCAAAATGGGCTGATCTGCACAGGCAGTTTTGACGAATTTGTTACATAAAATCTCACTTGTGCTATTTTTCTTTTATTTGCTTGACAAATCATATAAAACACAAAATCAAAGTAAATAGCTCAAAAATATAAGGAACTAACTAAGAAAAGACGAGAAAATTTGATGTAAAATATATATAAATATGAGCTTATCAAATACCCCCACACTTAGCTTTTGCTAGTCCTCGAGCAAAACAAAGAAAACAAAAAGAAACAAAACACAATCTAAACCTTCCAACGTTACCTCAGGGATTTCTAATGCACATGTTAAAAATCATTACTTGCACAGATTTTGGTCATCAATATCCTTAAGCATACACTTAACCACAGTCACCATTTACTAGTTCTCTTTTAATCATTTAAAACATCATTTTGAATGTAATAACATGCTTTAGAGAATTCCCTCAATTCCTTACTAGATATGCACTCATTTTTCACTCAGATTTTCAAACTCATTCCCTACACTAGGTATATGTGAGAAGATTGATATACACATGAAAACTAAAACTCACATATTTTAACAAAGAAAGCTCTTTTCTGGAGTTATAAGTGAATATATGAATATGATCTCATGAAAGGAATGCTACTACTTAGATGCAAGAACTAGTGACACCATATGCTCATACCAATCCCAAACTCCACATATTGAACACATAACACTCAAGATAGAAGTGTAAGGGTTGTAACGCATAGCGAACAGATACGGAAAACAAGGGTTCTTAAAAACATAGTGAGCAATAGCAATGAAATCAACTTAGAATTCACTTTTGAATGCAAACTCAAATTTGAACACAAGGGGGGTGACGGGGTTTTAAACCGCACAAATTTAACCCTCTTTTTGACAGTTGTAGTAATGATGTAAGTAGGGTATCGTTCTAGGCCGGGGATTAGGAGGGCTTGCTAAAACCTCTAAAATAATTTAAAAACGTAAAAACAAAGTTTAAAACACAAAACTAAAATAAAAACTCGAAACACACTAAAAATGACTCAAAATAATGAAAACAATTTAAAATAAAAACTAGGAAATTAATTAGACGGAAATTAAATTAAAAGATTAAAAATAATAAAAACTAACTAAATAATAATATTTTAATAATGGGGGGATTGATTTTTGAAGAAACGTAAATTAAACTTAAATAAATTACAAAATTGACAAAAACATAAAATAAAAGTGAAAGGATGGACGACGGATTGGCTAGAGGGTTTTTCTCCACACATGACACATATGCAACCTAAATTGATTTTCAGTTGTTCTTTCAATAAATTATGAATTCTCAACGCCCCAAATTAACCATGAATTGCATAGATTAATTCTCAGATTTTCCTTAAGTTAATGGATTGGATGATTGCATACGACAACCCAAAACATTCCCCACAAGTTCCCTACATGAATTGCATAATAGAGATACAAGCGAGAATCATTAAGTTCTATGAAAACCATAAGCATTGACGAGGCACTTATTACTATGAATTGCATGAAACTTATGCCAAGAATTTACTTAACGCGATTGTGACTAGCAACCTTCACTACTCATAAATATAAGTTCATAACGATATGGTGAAATTCACTTATATTCTAGCATCAAATTCATGCATGTAAATTAAGTTTGCATTCTTAATCGACAAACATAAATAAGTTATTAATCAAACAGTTAAGCAAATTAAATCACAACTCAGAAATCACAACTGAAATTACCAATTCAAATTACAAATATAATCATGGTTTCGAATTAACCTCTAGCCAATATAAAATTTATTTACACATATTTATAAATTAAAACAAAAATAAAACAGAGTTTGGAGGGGATTAAACCAAATTAGAGTGTGGGGGTCTGTGCACTAAGCCTCTGTGCGTTGGGCTTCTGTCCGTGTGGTGCTGGCAGCTGGGATACGAGCCCAGATTTCCACAGTTTCAACGCTTCCTTTGGCTCCCTCGTGATCTCCCGAGGGTCTCCCTTCTGCCTTTTGACTCGCGAGAGCTCCCCCTTCTTCACGTTACACGCTGCCTTATTCCTCCTCCGTCCCAGAAAGGCTCCTGACTTCTCTGCCCCAGGACTCTCGCGAGGTCTCCCCTCTTTGGCCTGTCCGCCCAAGCTGCCAAGCAAGGCAGCTCTTATTATTCTTTTTATGTTTTTCCTTTTTTTCCCGCAGCTCCCGAGGAGCTCTCCCAGATCCCCTTCTAATATTTTTTTCTCCTGGTTCTGTTTCTTTCCCCCTTTATTCCTCGCTGCTTCATCTCTTCTTAAGCTGCAAAAGCAGCTTTGCTTTCTTTTTTTTTAATTCACTCCCACTCAGCTTACTATTTTATTTTTTCTTTTAATCATGCTCTGGCTGCTGCCTTTAATTATTTCTGTTTCCACCGAATGTTTTCCTCCACTTGCCTTCCATTATCTTTGTCTGCATGTAATCACACACACACAAAACATTTAAATATATAAATATTTATATATATAAATATAAATAAATATATATATATATATATATATTATTTTCCAAATGATAAGTATAATTCAACAGACAAGATAGTTTAGACGAATTTATTACTTAACATTCATTTATTCTATTTTTATTTTCTTTTCTTGAAAAACTTCTAAAACATCAAAATAACGTAAATAGCTCAAAATATAACGAACTAACTAAGAAAAGACGAGTGAATTTGATATAAAAATATATATAAATATGGTCCGATCAAATACCCCCACACTTAGCTTTTGCTAGTCCTCGAGCAAAACAAAGAAACAAAAACAAAACTCAATCTAAACCTTCCAACATTTATCTCAGGGATTTCCAATGGACATGACAAATTAAAAATCATCACTTACACAGATTTTGGCAATCCATACCCTTAAGCACATACTTAATCACAGTCACCTTTTATTAGTTCGCATTTAATCAATTAAAACAACATTTTGAATGTAGTAACATGCCTTAGAGAATTTACTCTATTCCTTACTAGATATGCACTCAATTTTTCGCTCAGATTTTCTGACTACACTCCCTACACTAGGTATATGTGAGAAGAATGATGTAAGCAAGGAAACGATCACTCACATATGTTATAGCAAAGAAAGCATTTTCTGGAGTTATTAATGTGCATATGAATATGATCTCATGAACGGAATGCTACTACTTAGATGCGAGAACCAGGGACACTATATGCTCATACCAATCCCAAACTCCACATATTGAACACACAACAATCAAGATAGAAGTCAAAGGGTTGTAACGGGGCTAAGGATATAGGCTTAACAAAGGAAGGCTATGGAAAAACAAATGTTCTTAAAGAAATAGTAAGCAAAGTAATAAGGTTAACGCATAAAATTCACTTTTGAATGAAAATTCAACTCTAAACCCGAGGGGAGGATTCACACATTTTATGGCCAAATTTCAAACTCTTTTTCTTCTTTCTTTTCTTTTCACGCGTTTTTCTTCTTTTTTTTTTTCTTTTTTTTTTTTTTTTTTTTAAGAACAAAACGTACAATTGAGCTCGAAACAACTAATCCTTCCCCCACACTTGTTTTTCTGCATAGTGTAGAATAAAATGAATTCTTTTTAAGTCATGCTCACTATTCTTTAAGAACAAGGGTGCAGACAGTCCTACAGTAGGTTTGGTGCGGTTTAATGAGGTTAACAACAAAAATAGGCTAAACAAGGCTCGAGATGGGTTAAGCCTACAAAACATAAGAAAGATGGAGGGTAAGGCTTTTTGGTTAAGGTGGCTTACTAAACAACTTCATCTTGATATGTGTCATGCAATTCAATGTCATGCTTTGAATGAAACGGATATGAGTTCTAGTATCTGGAACTAAGATGATAAAACGCCTTCTAAGTAGCAACCAAGCAAAGAATAATGAGATCATGCAACGACTTTAGAAAACAAAAACATCAAGATTAATAACTCTCCAAACAAGGTATAAGCTCAAGTCTCACAGGGATGTAGCATTAGTTTGAGTTCCTTCCTTCAAGCATGTTACAAAAACTAATATTGTTCTTTTGTGATCAAATTTAATTTCATAAACAACAACTACAACTAAGCATAAACCAAGAGCATATCAAACTTCCATCCATGTTTATAACTTTCTTTAACAGTCATGCAATTAAAAACCAAATCCTCATCATTGTGTTGGAAGGTACCTAAGACACAAACACACAAAAACAACTAAAAAAAAAAATTCTTTTTGGGTTTTTCAAAATATTTTTCAAATTTTTATGTCATTTTCGTAAGATTTCCTCAAAACACAATAAAACACACCAAAACAGCATAAAACACTAAGAAAACAAAAAGCAACAACACGGAAACAAATGAAACCAGTTCAAAGTCGAAGGTACAAAAATTTTCAATTTGGTCATTTTTTATCTTGATACCCCCACACTTAAACTAGACATTGTCCCCAATGTCAGAAAACATTAATAATGCAAAAATAAATATAAAAATAAATATAAAAATAAAATTACTAAATGAAAAGAAACAAAATAAAGCAATAGGACTGAAAACTTCCCTAATTTGCAGAAAACCAAGCGATGACCCCCAAGCGTAAATTTTGCAATCAACTTCAAGGGAGAAAATAACCAAACGTTCCTGCAAAGAAAAGAAATAAATCAGTTAAGCACGCAAGAAAATATAGAAAATGCAAACGAAAATTGAAAATGAAAATAAAAGATAACGAAAAGAACTAATAGGTGGTCATTGGTCATGACTGTTGATTTTCCACAGCTTTCATCTTGAACTGGATGGGTCTCCTTCTGGCAAGTGCTCATCGGCTTAGTTGAGGATGAATCAGCACGTTGTCTCCACATGCTTCAAGTAGTCCGGTCTCCACGCAGGTGTGGCATCTTCTTGAACTCTTGGATCAACCCAGACTCATCTGCTCTTGGGTGCACCTCAGACTCCTCCTGCTTCGTCTGTGAGGTACTTTTGTTTTTGAAGAAGTACCTCAACACAGGTTTATTTTTGAAGTGGGCTGGGAGGGGTCTGAGATGAGTACTCGAGAGCAAGACTAGGTAAGCAATCAGGATCTCACTTTCTCCACGTTCCTCAGATATAGGAGAGGAGAAAGCATAATATGAGATACTTTTGCTTTTAACCTTTTTAATATGAAATACTGTTGCTCTGGAAGGTTTGTTTTCTGGGGTGATCCAAGGGATGAAGAACACTGAATAACTCGAAAGCTTTCTTTGGGAAAACATTATCGGAGATGAAGAGAGGTTGAGAGGTTTAGAGGTGGAGAGGGTGTGAAGGTGTGCCTTTGATGTGGAAGGCGAAGGTCGACTTTATAGAAATTTTCCTTCACAACCGGAACTGTTCCCTCACTATTTGTCGGCAGCCGGTGGATGGATGAACAGTGCCCGTTACGCGCTTTCTGACAACGCGTCCATAATTTCCGCGAAGCTGACTGCGCATACGACGAGTGACGACAAATTGGAATGATGATCTTTTGAAAACCGGGGTTCAAAACCGGGTGCGGCTCGTGGTTTTCGCAACGCTCCACGCTGCACGTCATGAGTGACGACACATCCGGACAAACCGACCCACGTGATTGCTGAGTCAAGCCCAGCTTTTGAGAAAGGAAACGGCTCTTTTGAGAAAGGAGCGTCGAGCTTTTCCGAATTGCGTGAGGACGCGTCTTCAACCTCAGAGGAGCGCCTCTCTTTGATTTGCTTCTTTTTATAGAGGCGCTAATTCTGCTTCACATCACACTTGAACTCCCTTCCTCAAATACTCTCATCTGTAAACACTCACTCCTGCACTTCTTAATCTTTCCGATCTCTTGTTCCGCTTCAGCAATCTTAATTTTTCCGAACTCTTTTCTTCCTCAACCCCCTCTAAAAATGTCTTGCCCTTCCGACCGTCGCCTAAACTTGAATGTCGGGGAAGACGATGATTCGTCTTCTCCGAACAACATTTGGAATCCGTCCTTCATATCCCCCAATGGTCCTCTTACAGTCGGGGACACAATGATGAGGAACGATATAACCGCAACGGTGGTTGCAAGAAACCTTCTTACTCCCAGAGACACTAGGTTGCTGTCTATGCGGTCAGACGAGCTGGCTGTTCAGGACTCACTGGCTCTCAGTGTCCAGTGTGCAGGCTCAGTTTCAAACATGGGCCAGCGCCTGCTTGCAAGATCTCGTCAGGTGGAGTCGCTAATGGCGGAGGTGGTCAGTCTTCGGCAAGAAGTCAGAGGACTCAGGCACGAGAACAAGGAGTTGCACATGCTCGCAACTAGCTACTCGACCAGCATGAAGAGGAAGCTGGACCAGTTGCAGGAGTCGGACGGTCGAATCCAGAGTGATCATGAGCGGTTCATGGCGTTACTCCCGCGGTTTATGTTGCCTTCGTCCTCTGGAGCAGCACCAAGCGTTCCGGCTCCGGAGATTCCAACTCTGGCTCTTCGTCTTCCCGGAGCTCCGTCAACCTCTGAGGCGCCACCTAACCAAAACCAATGATTGCTATTAGTTTTTCGAATTATTGTAAATTTTTTTTTTTTTTTTTTTTTTAGGTTTATTTTAAGCAAGGTAAAATATGTAAATCAAAATATGTAAATTAATGCAAAAAGACTTTATTTAACCGTACTTAAAATAAACATAGCCATAAATTTATTTAAACACAAACTAAATAAAAATCAACCAAATAAAACAACTAACGAAACAAAACAAAAATGAAAGTAAAGGCAATAAAAAGAAGGGTTAAGAAATGCAAATCTGGTTGCTTGGGTTGCCTCCCAAGAAGCGCTTGCTTTAACGTCTTTAGCCGGACGAATCTTTCCATTAACCTCCCCTTATCTCCAAAGCATGGAATTTATCTTTCAATGGGAGGTGATACTTGAAATGATTCGGCAGTGGCATTAATTCAAGAGTGGGCGCCTGAATCATTAAAATGAGAAAAATGTTAGTATAAAATAAAATTAAAATTAAAATTGGAGAAGATTGCTTACTGCCTTTCTCCGATACAAACTCAATTACAAAGACCACGTTTTTGGACAATTCCGGGATTTTGAACTGGGCCAGGTTTACTATGATGGTTGTGGCCTGTCCCGTGTTATCAAACTCAATTTCTTGGGCCTTTGTAGTCTGCACAGCCTCTTGAATGTATTCTTGATATGCAACGCATTCTCCAGCCACTTCGATGTCTTGAATCTCTTTACTTGGTGTGCAAGGTTCGGGAACTTGTTTTGGTGCACCAAGAATCGAGATATCACTTTGCACCTCTGGAAGAGATTCCACAACGTCTTTTTCACTCTCATCAAAATTTGGAAGTAAAATTCTGCAAGGAAAAAGGACATTCGGTGGAAAAATGTCAGAATGAATTGAACTTAGAACAACCTCACCATAGTTGGATGACATAGGGACTTGAGGGGTTTGAGACAAGAATTCGTCTAAACTGCCCAGGTCGTCCTCCTCATCTTCTTCTTGCAGCGGCAAGTCATCCACGTTCGGGCTATGGTTGGATGGTTCTGGGACAACTTCATCCTCCTCGTCACCTTCCAAAAAGATGGCTTCTTCATTTTCAACTTCTGCATTTGAATTTGCAATGGTGGAGTTGGAGAATTCACTTTGATCTTGAATCTGTGCCATGATCTCCATAATCTCCCCAACTTGCCTTTCCAATTCATCCACCTTGTTGGTCCGGTCTTGCATCTCCTGGATTCGATTTTCCACTCCCTGATTCAAAGAAGTGAGTAACTTATTAAATGTATCATTATCCAGAGATGTACCTGAATCGAATTGGGCAGATTGTTGTGGTGGTTGTGATGGTGATGTATAGAACTCATCATACGGCTGCCAATATTCTCCTTGGTGAGTCTCCTTAGCTTGATTTTGTGACCCCTGCACCAAAGAGTTTAATTCATTAAGAATTTGATTATAATCCATGGGCATACTTGAATTCGATTGGAATTGTTGTGGCGGATGTTGTGGTGGCTGCATAGGTCTGGAATAGAACTCGTCTTGCTGCCAATATCCACTTTGTTGAAAATGTTGAGGTTCATCCCACATTTGATTTGAATAATCCCTCCAATCCGAATTGCAAGCGTCGGAATACATATTGCCCCTTGATTGGCTGTGGCCTTGATATCCCCAATCATCTTCATATGCAGAAAATTGAGGATATTGCTGAGTTTGATATCCTTGCCCATAGGGCACATCAAGTGTAGAGACACTTGGCATTGTGGTCCGTTCGGCATTTTGAGTCAATTGAGCAGTGAGCTGCGCCAATTGAGCTTGAATACTATCAAAATCCATGTCTTACTCCAATTAAACCTAAAATCAAAGAAAGAAAAATAAATCAAATACCAAAAATAAAACACACAAACACAAATATAAACATAAACACAAATATAAATAAAAAACACAAACAAAAATATAAAGGGATTAGCAAAGTTACTAATCCCCGGCAACGGCGCCATAATTTGACGGGGTTTTAAACCGCACAAATTTAACCCTCTTTTTGACAGTTGTAGTAATGATGTAAGTAGGGTATCGTTCTAGGCCGGGGATTAGGAGGGCTTGCTAAAACCTCTAAAATAATTTAAAAACGTAAAAACAAAGTTTAAAACACAAAACTAAAATAAAAACTCGAAACACACTAAAAATGACTCAAAATAATGAAAACAATTTAAAATAAAAACTAGGAAATTAATTAGACGGAAATTAAATTAAAAGATTAAAAATAATAAAAACTAACTAAATAATAATATTTTAATAATGGGGGGATTGATTTTTGAAGAAACGTAAATTAAACTTAAATAAATTACAAAATTGACAAAAACATAAAATAAAAGTGAAAGGATGGACGACGGATTGGCTAGAGGGTTTTTCTCCACACATGACACATATGCAACCTAAATTGATTTTCAGTTGTTCTTTCAATAAATTATGAATTCTCAACGCCCCAAATTAACCATGAATTGCATAGATTAATTCTCAGATTTTCCTTAAGTTAATGGATTGGATGATTGCATACGACAACCCAAAACATTCCCCACAAGTTCCCTACATGAATTGCATAATAGAGATACAAGCGAGAATCATTAAGTTCTATGAAAACCATAAGCATTGACGAGGCACTTATTACTATGAATTGCATGAAACTTATGCCAAGAATTTACTTAACGCGATTGTGACTAGCAACCTTCACTACTCATGAATATAAGTTCATAACGATTAGGTGAAATTCACTTATATTCTAGCATCAAATTCAGGCATGTAAATTAAGTTTGCATTCTTAATCGACAAACATAAATAAGTTATTAATCAAACAGTTAAGCAAATTAAATCACAACTCAGAAATCACAACTGAAATTACCAATTCAAATTACAAATATAATCATGGTTTCGAATTAACCTCTAGCCAATATAAAATTTATTTACACATATTTATAAATTAAAACAAACATAAAACAGAGTTTGGAGGGGATTAAACCAAATTAGAGTGTGGGGGTCTGTGCACTAAGCCTCTGTGCGTTGGGCTTCTGTCCGTGTGGTGCTGGCAGCTGGGATACGAGCCCAGATTTCCATAGTTTCAACGCTTCCTTTGGCTCCCTCATGATCTCCCGAGGGTCTCCCTTCTGCCTTTTGACTCGCGAGAGCTCCCCCTTCTTCACGTTACACGCTGCCTTATTCCTCCTCCGTCCCAGAAAGGCTCCTGACTTCTCTGGCCCAGGACTCTCGCGAGGTCTCCCCTCTTTGGCCTGTCCGCCCAAGCTGCCAAGCAAGGCAGCTCTTATTATTCTTTTTATGTTTTTCCTTTTTTTCCCGCAGCTCCCGAGGAGCTCTCCCAGATCCCATTCTAATATTTTTTTTCTCCTGGTTCTGTTTCTTTCCCCCTTTATTCCTCGCTGCTTCATCTCTTCTTAAGCTGCAAAAGCAGCTTTGCTTTCTTTTTTTTAATTCACTCCCACTCAGCTTACTATTTTATTTTTTCTTTTAATCATGCTCTGGCTGCTGCCTTTAATTATTTCTGTTTCCACCGAATGTTTTCCTCCACTTGCCTTCCATTATCTTTGTCTGCATGTAATCACACACACACAAAACATTTAAATATATAAATATTTATATATATAAATATAAATAAATATATATATATATATATATATTATTTTCCAAATGATAAGTATAATTCAACAGACAAGATAGTTTAGACGAATTTATTACTTAACATTCATTTATTCTATTTTTATTTTCTTTTCTTGAAAAACTTCTAAAACATCAAAATAACGTAAATAGCTCAAAATATAACGAACTAACTAAGAAAAGACGAGTGAATTTGATATAAAAATATATATAAATATGGTCCGATCAGGGGGATTCATGCAACACTTAGGGTGAAATTCAAACTTTTGGACCCTTTTCTTCAACAATCAACACTTTCAAACTCATTCTTTCTTCTTTTCTTTTCTCTTTTTTTTTTTTTTTTTTTTTTTGTTTTTTTTTTGTTTTCAAAACGTACAAATGAGCTAAAAAATAACCATTCCCTCCCCCACACTTATTTTCTTGCATAATGTAACTCAAAAGGAATTAATTTTAAGTTATGCTCACTATATTTTAAGAACAAGGGGTGGACTGTCCTAAACTAGGATAGGTGAGGTTAATGTAGTTAACAACAAAGCATAAGCCATAAGGGAAGTAAGGCTATTTGGCTATGGTGGCAACTACACAACTTCATCTTGATCGTGTGTTATGCAAATATCATGCTTTGAATGATACGGATATAAGTTCTAGCATTTAGTTCTATCATGATACGCATGCATTCTAAGTAGCAACCAAGCAAAGAATAATGAGATCATGCAACGACTTAAGAACACAAGAAATCACAGATTATAACTCTCCAAAAGAAGTAAAGGCTCAAGTCTCACAAGGATGTAGCGTTAGTTGAGTTCTTTCCTTCAAGCATGTTACAAAAACTGATTTTTAACCACTTTATAATCAAATGTGAGTTCATAAACTGACGGGATTTTAAACCGCACAAATTTAACCCTCTTTTTGACAGTTGTAGTATAGGTATAAGTAGGGTATCGTTCTAGGCCGGGGATTAGGAGGGCTTGCTAAAACCTCTAAAATAATTTAAAAACGTAAAAAACAAAGTTTAAAACACTAAACTAAAATAAAAACACTTAACTAAAATAACTCAAAATAAAACTAACTAAACTAAAACAACTCAAAAGACTCAAAACAACTCAAGACTCTAGAAAATACAAACTAAGCTAAAAACTCGAAACACACTAAAAATGACTCAAAATAATGAAAACAATTTAAAATAAAAACTAGGAAATTAATTAGACGGAAATTAAATTCAAAGATTAAAAATAATAAAAACTAACTAAATAATAATATTTTAATAATGGGGGGATTGATTTTTGAAGAAACGTAAATTAAACTTAAATAAATTACAAAATTGACAAAAACATAAAATTAAAGTAAACGGATAGACGACGAATTGGCTAGAGGGTTTTTCTCCACACATGACACAAATGCAACCTAAATTGATTTTCAGTTGTTCTTTCAATAAATTATGAATTCTCAACGCTCCAAATTAATTATGAATTGCATAGATTAATTCTCAGATTTTCCTTAAGTTAATGGATTGGATGATTGCATACGACAACCCAAAACATTCCCCACAAGTTCCCTACATGAATTGCATAATAGAGATACAAGCGAGAATCATTAAGTTCTATGAAAACCATAAGCATTGACGAGGCACTTATTACTATGAATTGCATGAAACTTATGCCAAGAATTCACTTAACGCGATTGTGACTAGCAACCTTCACTACTCATGAATATAAGTTCATAACGATTAGGTGAAATTCACTTATATTCTAGCATCAAATTCATGCATGTAAATTAAGTATGCATTCTTAATCGACAAACATAAATAAGTTATTAATCAAGCAGTTAAGTAAATTAAATCACAACTCAGAAATCACAACTGAAGTTATCAATTCAAATTACAAATGTAATCATGGTTTCAAATTAACCTCTAGCCAATATAAATTAATTACACATTATTAAAACAGAAATTAAAACAGAAATAAAATGTGAGTTTGGAGGATTAAACCAAAATGGGAACTTTCTGTGCACTGTACTTTGCATGCGCTGCCTACTGTGTGATGTTGGCCTTCCTATTGGCTGCTTCCAACGCTGCCAAGAACTTCTGATTGGCTCCGTGGCTTTCTCTTCCCCTAGGCTCACACCTCGTGCACTCCCCTCAAACTCGCTGCTGCAAGATGCTCCCACCGAGGCTTTGGCCTGCTTGCGCTGCACCGAAGGCAGCACCTCACGCTGCCAACCTTCCCTTGCACCGCCGCCTTTCCTTTCTGCCAAAGCTCAAGGCCCCTGCGTCCCTGGCAGCGAGCTGCCTTCTCCGCTCCCCTGAGCCTTGATGGTCCGTGCACTATAGCTGCACATGGCAGCTCTCTCCCCCTCTGCGCTGCCTTCAAATGGCAGCTGCCTTTTTACTCCCTCTCGTACTGCTTCTCTAAAGACAAGAAGCAGCGCTTGTTTTTCTCCTTCCCGCGAACTGCCAGCTGCCTTCGCAGCTTCCCTTATGCTTCTGCCTGACTGCCCCCTCACGGCATCTTTCCTCTCCCTGCCGAGACTTTTCTAATTTCCACCCCAAGCTGCTTGCGCAGCTTCTCCCCCCTTTTCTCTCGCTGCACTGCTTTTGTTTTTATATTTTGCCGAGCCCCTCTGAGTCACCTCAATTGGCTGCCTTCAAAATGCACTCATAAAATGCATCTCCTTTATTTATTTATTTTCTTTCTTTGCTCCACCGACTCCAGCTCCACATCCTCTTGTTTTTGCCCAATTCACCACTAGTAAAATATAAACAAAGAAAATAAGTGAGTACGGTAGACTTGACGAAATTATTATTTAAAACTTCACTTATTCTATTTTTATTTTATTAACTAGATAAATTTATAAAACATAAAAATAACGTAAATAGCTCAAAATATAACGAACTAACTAAGAAAAGACGAGTGAATTTGATATAAAAATATATATAAATATGATCCGATCAAATACCCCCACACTTAGCTTTTGCTAGTCCTCGAGCAAAACAAAGAAAATAGAAAAAGTAATAACATGAAAAACATTAACTTCCCCCTATTTGACCCTCATAGAATTTCATTTGAAAACATAAATTAGCAAGAACCATAGCTAGCACCAAACAAACTAATCCAAGCTCATCTTCCTTATTCAAATATTAGCAGTAATCTTTAAATCATCCTTGAAGTGTAGTGTGTGAGATAGCCATGCTAATGCAATTTCAAGTTTTTATTTTTAAAATCACCATATGCAAACCAGCAACCTTCTCGCTGGATATGCACTCAATCACACATGTGTTTAGTTTTAATGTGTTTCGCTCAAAGAAACAAATGTGAAAGATCTACCATAAGCTTGCATAAAAATCACTTCTCCACAATCATAATTGCAAAACTTAAATCAAGAGGACTTTTATTGGATGTAATGAGGCTTAGAGATAGGGCTATTGAAACGACAGAATAGGAAAGCACAAGTTCCAAGCAACATTGCAAGCAATTCTTTTGATGAGATTTATAAGAACTCAAACTTTCCAGCGATTCTTTTAACACCTCCAACCACATCCTTAAACTGAAACTTTAAAAACTTTTTATTTTCTTCTCTTTTCTCATTTTTTTTTTTTTTTTTTTTTACAAATATGAAATACCCCCACACTTATTCTTTTGCCAAACTCATTCCAAGTACTTCACAAACATTTCTCATAAAATAGTCTCAAATTGCTCGCTTGGAAAGGGTAAGGAAACATGTTTTGAGGTATAAGGGTATACATATCTGGTGATAAGAAATAAAAGGCTCAACATAAACGGCTCAAATTGGCAATCTAATGATATCATTTTTTTCTTTGGGAAATATGGATATTTGGGCCATGGTGGTGAACCTAATGCCTCTATCATTTTCAAGTTCATGCAATTAATGACAAATATTTCGAAAGATCGTTACGCAAGTTCTAGAGATGCATCTCACATAAGTTCATCACACATGAAAGAATAGGAGTGTATGAAAAATGCACACACTTTCAATAGGCTCAAAAACTCACATGGGATGTATATGGTCACTAAATTCACATATGAAGCTTTAATTCATGCTTTAGTTTCACATCAACACGGCTATGTGCATTTGAATTTTCAAAGATGAACAAACATGTACAATACTAACAAGAGAATAAGGAATTTCATAAAACACATGTTAACTAAGTTCTTGATAATCATGGTTCAAATTTCATCCAGTTATATCATTGGGTCGGGAAACTAATAAAAAACTAATTCAAAACAATAAGGAAAACAAGACAATATTTTTGGATTTTTAAAATTTTTTCGAAAAAAATTAAATAAAACAGAACTAATTAAGAAAACAAAAAGCAATAACATGGAAACAAATGAAACCAGTTCAAAGTCAAAGGTACAAAAATTTTCAATTTGGTCATTTTTTATACTTGATACCCCCACACTTAAACTAGACATTGTCCCCAATGTCAGAAAACAATAATAAGCAAATAAAAATAAAAGGAATAAATAAAACGAAACAAAATAAAGAAAAGGGACTGAAAACTTCTCTAATTTGCAGAAAACCAAGCGATGACCCCCAAGCGTAAATTTTGCAATCAACTTCAAGGGAGGAAATAACCAAACGTTCCTGCAAAGAAAAGAAATAAATCAGTTAAGCACGCAAGAAAATATAGAAAATGCAAACGAAAATTGAAAATGAAAATAAAAGATAACGAAAAGAACTAATAGGCGGTCATTGGTCGCTTGTTGATTTTCCACAGCTTTCATCTTGAACTGGATGGGCCTCCTTCTTGCAAGTGCTCCTCAGCTTAGTTGAGGATGAGTCAGCACGTTGTCTCCACATGCTTCAAGTAGTCCGGTCTCCACGCAGGTGTGGCATCTTCTTGAACTCTTGGATCAACCCAGACTCATCTGCTCTTGGGTGCACCTCAGACTCCTCCTGCTTCGTCTGTGAGGTACTTTTGTTTTTGAAGAAGTACCTCAACACAGGTTTATTTTTGAAGTGGGCTGGGAGGGGTCTGAGATGAGTACTCGAGAGCAAGACTAGGTAAGCAATCAGGATCTCACTTTCTCCACGTTCCTCAGATGAAGGAGAGGAGAAAGCATAATATGAGATACTTTTGCTTTTAACCTTTTTAATATGAAATACTTTTGCTCTGGAAGGTTTGTTTTCTGGGGTGATCCAAGGGATGAAGAACACTGAATAACTCGAAAGCTTTCTTTGGAAAGACATTATCGGAGATGAAGAGAGGTTGAGAGGTTGAGAGGTTGAGAGGGTGTGAGGGTGTGAAGGTGTGCCTTTGCTGTGAAAGGCGAAGGTCGAACTTATAGAAATTTGGCTTCACAACCGGAACTATTCCTTCACTATTTGTCGGCAGCCGGTGAATGGATGAACAGTGCCCGTTACGCGCTTTCTGACAAAGCGTCCGTAAATTCCGCAAGGCTGACGGTGCAGGCGACGAGTGACGACAAATTGGAATGATGATCTTTTGAAAACCGGGGTTCAAAACCGGGTGCGGCTCATGGTTTTCGCAACGCTCCACGCTGCACGGGATGAGTCACGACAAACTGGAAAAACTGAGCCCTCGTGATGCCACGTGATTGCTGAGTCAAGCCCAGCTTTTGAGAAAGGAAACGGCTCTTTTGAGAAAGGAGCGTCCAGCTTTTCCGAATTGCGTGAGGACGCGTCTTCAACCTCCGAGGAGCGCCTCTCTTTGATTTGCTTCTTTTTATAGAGGCGCTAATTCTGCTTCACATCACACTTGAACTCCCTTTCTCAAACACTCTCCTCTGTAAACACTCTCTTCTGCACTTCTTAATCTTACTCATTCCGCTCTCTTCTTCCGCTTCAGCAATCTTAATTTTTCCGAACTCTTTTCTTCCTCAACCCCCTATAAAAATGTCTTGCCCTTCCGACCGTCGCCTAAACTTGAATGTCGGGGAAGACGATGACTCGTCTTCTCCGAACAACATTTGGAATCCATCCTTCATATCCCCCAATGGTCCTCTTACAGTCGGGGACACAATGATGAGGAACGATATAACCGCAACGGTGGTTGCAAGAAACCTTCTTACTCCAAGAGACACTAGGTTGCTGTCTATGCGGTCAGACGAGCTGGCTGTTCAGGACTCACTGGCTCTCAGTGTCCAGTGTGCAGGCTCAGTTTCAAACATGGGTCAGCGCCTGCTTGCAAGATCTCGTCAGGTGGAGTCGCTAATGGCGGAGGTGGTCAGTCTTCGGCAAGAAGTCAGAGGACTCAGGCACGAGAACAAGGAGTTGCACATGCTCGCAACTAGCTACTCGACCAGCATGAAGAGGAAGCTGGACCAGTTGCAGGAGTCGGACGGTCGAATCCAGAGTGATCATGAGCGGTTCATGGCGTTACTCCCGCGGTTTATGTTGCCTTCGTCCTCTGGAGCAGCACCAAGCGTTCCGGCTCCGGAGATTCCAACTCTGGCTCTTCGTCTTCCCGGAGCTCCGTCAACCTCTGAGGCGCCACCTAACCAAAACCAATGATTGCTATTAGTTTTTCGTATTATTGTAATTTTTTTTTTTTTGCTTTTAATGTTTATTTAACTAAATATATATATATATATATATATATATATATTACTAATATTATTTTTATTATTATTAAAAATTTTTTTTTTTAGGTTTATTTTAAGCAATATAAAATATGTAAATTAAAATATGCAAATTAATGTAAAAAGGCTTTATTTATCCGTACGTAAAATAAATAAGGCCCTTAATTTATTTAAACACAAACTAAATAAAAATCAACCAAATAAAACAATTAACTAAACAAAACAAAAATGAAAGTAAAGGCAATAAAGAAGAAGGTTAAGAAATGCAAATCTGAATGCTTGGGTTGCCTCCCAAGAAGCGCTTGCTTTAACGTCTTTAGCCGGACGAATCTTTCCTTAACCTCCCCACGGCTCCATAGCATGGAATTTATCTTTTAATGGGAGGTGATACTTGAAATGATTCGGCAGCGGTCTAAATTCAAGAGTGGGCGCCTGAATCATTAAAATTAGAGACAAGTTAGTAAAAATTAAAATTAAAATTAAAATTGGAGAAGATGGCTTACTGTCTTTCTCCGATTCAAACTCAATAACAAAAATTACGCCTCTGGACAATTCCGGGATTTTGAACTGGGCCAGGTTTACTATGATGGTTGTGGCCTGTCCCGTATCATCAAATTCAACTTCTTGGGCCTTGATTGTCTGGACAGCCTCTTTGATATTTTCAACGCATTTTCCAGCCACTTCGATATCACTTTGGACCTTTGGAAGAGCTTCCACCATGTCTTTTTCACTTTCTTCGTTATTTGGAATTAAAAACCTGCAAGGAAAAGGGACATTTAGTGGAATAATGTTAGAATGAATTTCATTTGGAACATCATTACCGAGGTTGGACAACATAGGGACTTCAGGGGTTTGAGACAAGAATTCTTCTAAACTGCCTAGGTTGTCCTCCTCCTCTTCTTCTTGCAGCGGTGATTCGTCCAAGTTTGGGCTGTGTTTTGATGGTTCTGGAACAACTTCATCCTCCACATCACTTATGGCTTCATCGATTTCTACTTCTCCCTTTGAATTTGCAAATGTGGAGTTGGAAAGTTCACTTTGATCTTTAATCTGTGCCATGAATTCCATAATTTGCCCAACTTGTATATTCAATTCGTCCACTCTGTTGGTCCGGTCTTGCATCTCTTGGATTCGATTTTCCACTCCCTGATTCAAAGAGGAAAGTAACTTATTAAATGCATCATTATCCAGAGATGTACCTGAATCGAATTGGGCAAATTGTTGCGGAGGCTGTGGTGGTGATGTATAGAACTCATCATACGGCTGCCAATATTCTCCTTGGTAAGTCTCTTCAGCTTGATTTTGTGACCCCTGCACCAAAGAGTTTAATTCGTTAAGAATTTGATTATAATCCACGGGCATACTTGAATTCGATTGGAATTGTTGTGGGGGATGTTGTGGTGGCTGCATAGGTCTGGAATAGAACTCGTCTTGCTGCCAATATCCACTTTGTTGAAATTGCTGAGGTTCATCCCACATCTGATTTGAATAACCTCTCCAATCCGAATTGCAAGCGTTGGAATACACGTTGCCCCTTGATTGGCTGTGGCCGTGACATCCCCAATCATCGTCATATGCCAAAAATTGAGGATATTGCTGAGTTTGATATCCTTGCCCATAGGGCACATCAAGTGTAGGGACACTTGGCATTGAGGTTCGTTCGGCATTATTAGTCAATTGAGCAGTAAGTTGCGCCAATTGAGCTTGAATGCTATCAAAATCCATGTCTTACTCCAATTATACCTAAAATCAAAGAAAGAAAAATAAATCAAATACCAAAAGTAAAACACACAAACACAAATATAAAAATAAACACAAACAAAAATAAAGGATTAGCAAAGTTACTAATCCCCGGCAACGGCGCCAAAAATTTGACGGGATTTTAAACCGCACAAATTTAACCCTCTTTTTGACAGTTGTAGTATAGGTATAAGTAGGGTATCGTTCTAGGCCGGGGATTAGGAGGGCTTGCTAAAACCTCTAAAATAATTTAAAAACGTAAAAAACAAAGTTTAAAACACTAAACTAAAATAAAAACACTTAACTAAAATAACTCAAAATAAAACTAACTAAACTAAAACAACTCAAAAGACTCAAAACAACTCAAGACTCTAGAAAATACAAACTAAGCTAAAAACTCGAAACACACTAAAAATGACTCAAAATAATGAAAACAATTTAAAATAACAACTAGGAAATTAATTAGACGGAAATTAAATTCAAAGATTAAAAATAATAAAAACTAACTAAATAATAATATTTTAATAATGGGGGGATTGATTTTTGAAGAAACGTAAATTAAACTTAAATAAATTACAAAATTGACAAAAACATAAAATTAAAGTAAACGGATAGACGACGAATTGGCTAGAGGGTTTTTCTCCACACATGACACAAATGCAACCTAAATTGATTTTCAGTTGTTCTTTCAATAAATTATGAATTCTCAACGCTCCAAATTAATTATGAATTGCATAGATTAATTCTCAGATTTTCCTTAAGTTAATGGATTGGATGATTGCATACGACAACCCAAAACATTCCCCACAAGTTCCCTACATGAATTGCATAATAGAGATACAAGCGAGAATCATTAAGTTCTATGAAAACCATAAGCATTGACGAGGCACTTATTACTATGAATTGCATGAAACTTATGCCAAGAATTCACTTAACGCGATTGTGACTAGCAACCTTCACTACTCATGAATATAAGTTCATAACGATTAGGTGAAATTCACTTATATTCTAGCATCAAATTCATGCATGTAAATTAAGTATGCATTCTTAATCGACAAACATAAATAAGTTATTAATCAAGCAGTTAAGTAAATTAAATCACAACTCAGAAATCACAACTGAAGTTATCAATTCAAATTACAAATGTAATCATGGTTTCAAATTAACCTCTAGCCAATATAAATTAATTACACATTATTAAAACAGAAATTAAAACAGAAATAAAATGTGAGTTTGGAGGATTAAACCAAAATGGGAACTTTCTGTGCACTGTGCTTTGCATGCGCTGCCTACTGTGTGATGTTGGCCTTCCTATTGGCTGCTTCCAACGCTGCCAAGAACTTCTGATTGGCTCCGTGGCTTTCTCTTCCCCGAGGCTCACACCTCGTGCACTCCCCTCAAACTCGCTGCTGCAAGATGCTCCCACCGAGGCTTTGGCCTGCTTGCGCTGCACCGAAGGCAGCACCTCACGCTGCCAACCTTCCCTTGCACCGCCGCCTTTCCTTTCTGCCAAAGCTCAAGGCCCCTGCGTCCCTGGCAGCGAGCTGCCTTCTCCGCTCCCCTGAGCCTTGATGGTCCGTGCACTATAGCTGCACATGGCAGCTCTCTCCCCCTCTGCGCTGCCTTCAAATGGCAGCTGCCTTTTTACTCCCTCTCGTACTGCTTCTCTAAAGACAAGAAGCAGCGCTTGTTTTTCTCCTTCCCGCGAACTGCCAGCTGCCTTCGCAGCTTCCCTTATGCTTCTGCCTGACTGCCCCCTCACGGCATCTTTCCTCTCCCTGCCGAGACTTTTCTAATTTCCACCCCAAGCTGCTTGCGCAGCTTCTCCCCCCTTTTCTCTCGCTGCACTGCTTCTGTTTTTATATTTTGCCGAGCCCCTCTGAGTCACCTCAATTGGCTGCCTTCAAAATGGCATCCATTAATCTTTACTCTTTTTTTTTTATCTTTATTTTTTTTCTTATCTCCGCCACTTTTAAGCTGCCAAAGGCAGCCTTGTCTGCCAACAATATTGCTTTCTGTTTGTTGCATACTTTACGAATACATAAGCACTAGCACCAGCAATTATTAATTTTGGTGTTCTCCAGCTTTCATCATTTCATGCACTCATAAAATGCATCTCCTTTATTTATTTATTTTCTTTCTTTGCTCCACCGACTCCAGCTCCACATCCTCTTGTTTTTGCCCAATTCACCACTAGTAAAATATAAACAAAGAAAATAAGTGAGTACGGTAGACTTGACGAAATTATTATTTAAAACTTCACTTATTCTATTTTTATTTTATTAACTAGATAAATTTATAAAACATAAAAATAACGTAAATAGCTCAAAATATAACGAACTAACTAAGAAAAGACGAGTGAATTTGATATAAAAATATATATAAATATGATCCGATCATAAACATCAACTACAACTAAGCATAAGCCAAGAACATATCAAACTTCAATCCATGCTTGTAACTTTTTTTTAATAGTTATGCGCAATTCAAAACCAAATCCTCATCATTGTGTTGGAAGGTACCTACGACACAAACACACCAAAACAACTCAAAAACAACTCTTTTTGGTATTTTCCAAACTTATTTTCAAATTTTTACGAGTTTTTCGGATTTTTATGCCACAACACACTAAAATGCTTCAAAACACACTAAAAACACTTAAAAACAGTGAGAAACAACATTGGAAGTGATAGGTGAATAAAACCCACGAAAATTATGCAAAACAGATTGTTTACCCCCCCACACTTGAATCAAACATTGTCCTCAATGTTTTAAATAGAAACTCAAACCAAATTAAACAAACTAAACATAGAAGAATAGAAACAACAAATAGAAAGAGTTAGGAACGCAAATCTGGAATTGGAGTGATTCCTAGGTCTTCCTTTGTTGAATTCATGGGTTGCCTCCCACGAAGCGCTTGCTTTAACGTCTTGCAGCCAGAAGATGCCACAGTGATCAACCTTCATGGAAACCCACGGCATAGTGGGTTGTCTCCTCAACATCATGTTCTACAAAGCCCTCGTAGTAAGGCTTCAATCTGTGCCCATTCACTTTGAACTCTTTACATGTTTTGAAGCTACGAACTTGGACTGCACCATGAGGAAAAACGTTAGTAATAACAAAGGGTCCAATCCAACGTGAACGTAACTTACCCGGAAATAGACGAAGACGAGAATTAAACAACAACACTTTCTGTCCAACAGAGAAGGACTTGGTGCGAATCATCTTATCATGAAAGGCCTTCGTCTTTTCTTTGTAAATGCGAGCATTCTCGTAAGCTTCATTCCGTATCTCCTCAAGTTCATTCAATTGAAGCTTACGATAAAGTCCCGCGGCATCCACATCCATGTTAAACTTCCTCACGGCCCAATGAGCCTTGTGCTCCAACTCCACAGGTAAGTGACATGGCTTGCCAAAAACAAGCCGAAAGGGGGACATTCCTATGGGTGTTTTGTAGGCGGTCCTATAAGCCCACAATGCATCTTCTAGCCTTAAGCTCCAATCTTTTCTTGTTGGACCCACTGTCTTCTCAAGAATCTGTTTTATCTCCCGATTCGACACCTCGGCTTGCCCGCTTGTTTGAGGATGATAGGGTGTGGAAACCCTATGTGTAACGTTGTACTTCTTGAGCAAAGCCGCAATTGTACGATTACAGAAATGTGAACCTCCATCACTTATAAGGACTCGAGGCATCCCGAACCTAGGAAAAATGTTAGACTTCACAAAATCTGCAACTACCTTGGAATCGTTAGTACGGGTGGCTTTTGCTTCCACCCATTTGGAAACATAATCCATCGCCAACAAGATATAAAGAAAACCATGTGATGAAGGAAAAGGACCCATAAAATCAATGCCCCACACATCAAATATTTCAACAGAAAATATAGGGTTTTGTGGCATTTGATCCTTAGCACTTATATTACCCATTCGTTGACAACGATCACATGTAAGGCAAAACGTCCTAGCATCCCTAAAGATGGTTGGCCAATAAAACCCACATTCTAAGACTTTAAGGGCAGTGCGTTGGGTGCCAAAATGTCCCCCACAGGCATATGAATGACAAAATGTTAAAATAGATTGAAACTCAGATTCATTCACACAACGTCGGACAATCTGATCGGGACAAAATTTCCAAAGGTATGGGTCATCCCAAACATAAAACCTAGCATCATTTCTAAGCTTATCACGTTGATTCCTATTAAGTGTGCTAGGGGTATGTTTAGACACCAAAAAGTTCACCAAATCTGCGTACCAAGGCTCACTTACCTGGATAGACATTATTTGTTCATCGGGGAAGGTTTCAGAAATTGGCATTGCTTCCTCATGCACCATTCGGCTTAGGTGGTCAGCCACCACATTCTCCACGCCCTTCTTATCCCGAATCTCTATGTCAAACTCTTGTAGAAGCAACATCCATCGAATTAGTCTAGGCTTGGCCTCCTTTTTCGTGAGCAAATATTTGAGAGCTGCATGATCAGTAAAAATAAGAACTTTAGTACCAAGTAAGTAAGATCGAAACTTATCTAATGCAAAAACCACAGCAAGTGATTCTTTCTCAGTGGTTGAATAATTTAATTGAGCATCATTCAATGTCCTAGAAGCATAATAGATAACGTGGGGTTGCTTGTTCTTTCTCTGCCCCAAAACAGCACCAATGGCATAGTCCGAAGCATCACACATCAACTCGAATGGAAGGCTCCAATCTGGAGGTGTGATAATAGGAGCCGAAGTGAGGGCCTCCTTTAAGTGCTTGAATGCCGTGGAACATGCTTCATCAAACTTGAAAACCACCTCTTTTTGAAGCAATCGGCATAGTGGCTGTGCAATCTTGGAGAAATCCTTAATGAAACGCCTATAAAAACCTGCGTGACCAAGAAACGAACGAACCTCTCTAACCGAAGTTGGAGAGGGTAAGTGGCGAACAAGGTCTACCTTAGATTTATCCACTTCAATGCCTTTTTCAGAAATAATATGTCCTAGAACAATACCTTGCTTAACCATGAAGTGACATTTTTCCCAATTAAGCACAAGATTCGTTTCAACACAACGTTTCAAGATTAAGGTCAGATTATTCAAGCAATGATCAAATGAATTACCAAAAACACTAAAATCATCCATGAATATCTCAATAATCTTTTCCACATAATCAGAAAATATACTCACCATGCATCGTTGAAACGTCACCGGAGCATTGCACAAACCAAATGGCATGCGTCTATATGCAAAAGTGCCAAAGGGGCACGTAAATGTTGTCTTCTCTTGGTCCTCCGGAGCTATCACAATTTGGTTATATCCTGAATATCCATCAAGAAAGCAATAAAATTCATAACCGGCTAACCTTTCCAACATTTGGTCGAGGAATGGTAATGGAAAGTGATCCTTCCTTGTCATGGCATTTAACTTCCTGTAATCAATACAAACACGCCAACCAGTCACAACACGAGTGGGTACAAGTTCTTGTTCTTCATTCTTTACCACTGTGACTCCGGACTTCTTTGGAACAACCTGCACAGGTGACACCCAACGACTATCAGAAATAGGATATATAACACCACAATCAAGCAATTTTATAACCTCTTTTTTTACTACTTCCAACATGGGTGGATTAAGGCGACGTTGAGCTTCACGAGATGGTTTGGCTTCCTCCTCCAAAAGGATACGATGCATACACGTGGTGGGACAAATGCCTTTGATATCCGCCAATGTCCATCCAATGGCAGATTTGTGCTCTTTTAACACCCTTATCAACTTGTCTTCTTCTTGGGCCGTGAGTAAGTTGGAGATGATGACGGGTAGCGTCTGATCTTGTCCCAAGAAAACATACTTCAAGTGACTAGGTAATGGCTTTAACTCAAGTGTAGGTGGCTGCACAATTGATGGAAGTAACTTGTTAGTCAAAACCGAATCTAAAAGTGAGAGTGGAGACTTACCAGAGTAGGAGGGTAATGACTCGAGGGCAGCGATCATTTCAAGTACTTCATCACAAGGGGGCACGACAATATGGTCAGATTGCATGCCGTGGGTTTCAAAGGCTCCCCCACACCTAATTCTTGCTCATATGCCGTGCACTAGAGCTACCTCAAGTGCATCTTCGTTCATTTGATCCAATTGCACCTGTGCCAAAGAATCAACAATGTCAATAGCAAAACAAGAATGGTCCTCAAGTGGATATTTAATGGTTTCAGAAAGATTAAAATGAATAATGTCCCCATCAAACTCCATGGTTAATGTTCCCGTGAACACATCAATCTTTGTTCTTGCTGTTTTCATGAATGGACGGCCTAGCAAGATTGGCAATGATGGAGCATGGCTTGAATCCTCCATGTCTAAAACATAGAAATCTGCAGGGAAGATAAGGTGATTGACCTGCACTAAAACATCCTCAAGGACTCCCTTGGGATAAGCATTAGAATGATCGGCCAATTGAATTATAACGCCAAACCTCACCAAGATTCATTGAAGCATAAATGGAATATGGCATTACATTGATAGAAGCACCTAAATCTAACATGCATTGTTCAAATCTAGTGTTTCCAATTATGCATGGGATAGTAAAACTCCCTGGATCCTTACACTTTGGAGGTAATTTTCGTTGCAAGACCGCGGATACATTTTCACTTACTTTCACAACTTCTTTGTTTGAAATTCTCTTCCTAGTTGTGCATAACTCTTTTAAAAACTTTGCATACCTGGGCACTTGCTTAATGGCATCAAGTAAAGGAATGTTTACTTGGACTTTTCGAAAGGTATCCAAAATGTCCTTGTCGCTTTCTTCCTTCTTTGATTGTGCAAATCTGCGAGGAAAAGGAACATTGGGCAGATTAGTGTTTGATATCACAACATTTGGGACAACATTACCTGAGGTGGATGGATTGGAATGCTTAGATGGCTGCGGCATGGTTGGTGCCATCCTTGCCGTGGGGTTAGATTGCTCTTCTTCTTCCTTGTTTAGGGCATGTTCATGTGCTTTGCTTCCCATTTCTTTTCCACTTCTTAAAATGATGGCTTTTGCAGATTCAAAACCACCCTTTGGATTGATCACCGTATTGCTTGGTAACTTACCATTCTCACGAAATTGTCCCAAAAATTCGGCCATTTGGCCCATTTGCTTCTTAAGCTCATTAACCTCCTTTGCTTGATTCTGCATTCCCTGTGCCATTGTGGTTAATAACTGATATGTTTTATCATCATTCATAGACATACCTGAGTTGGTTTGGGATGATTGTGCTTGAGGAGGCGGTTGTGGTGCCATTGGCCTTGGAAAGAAACCCGAGGGTTGTCGGAATCTACCTTGTTGGGCAGGTTGTTGTGCATCTCTCCATCTGAAATTGGGGTGATCACGCCATCCCGGATTGTATGTGTTCGAATATGGATCGTTTCGAGGCTGATTCTGATTTTGGAACCCAATGGCATTAGCGCTCTCCCATCCACCGTTTTCAATCAATTGAGGACACTTTTCAGAAGGGTGTCCTTGGATGGAACACACGCCACAAACACTAGGTCCTTGCACTTTCATCCCCTCGGCCATCTGTGACACAATGGAAGTGAGATTAGCTAATTGGGATTGAATATCAGATGAAGAGCTTACCTCATGCACTTGTTGCCGTGGCATGTCCCTTTGGCCAATTCCTTCATATTGTTGTGCATTCAATGCACGGTTTGCAATTAGTATCTTGGCTGCCATGGGTGTTTTGTCCACCAACGCACCTCCCGCCGAAGCATCAAGCATTTGCCTTTCGAGTGGAAGAAGGCCTTCATAGAAGTATTGAAGGAGAAGCTCTTCCTTCATTTGGTGCTGCGGACAAGAAGCAACAAGACTTTTAAAACGTTCATAATAAGTTGGAAATGACTCACCTTGGTTTTGTTGGATTCCACTAATCTTCTTCCTCAGGAGAATGACTCTTGAAGTGGGGAAAAACTTTTCTAAGAATGCCCTCTTCATGCTCTCCCAAGAGGTGACAGTTCCAGGGGCTAATTCGTACAACCAATCCTTAGCTTTCTCTAGAAGAGAGAATGGAAAGGCTTTCATCTTCAAAATGTTTCCATCGACATTGATTGGGGTCATGCTTGAACACACCACTTCGAACTCCTTCAAGTGCTTATTGGGGTCCTCCATTGATAACCCATGGAACTTGGGTATGTGATGTAGCAAACTAGACTTCAACTCAAATTCATCGGTCTTCTCAGGGGCTGCCCTAGGGTATTGGATGCATAGGGGTGCGGTGTTGTCCCATCCCGAAGCTGAGAGCTCCTTGATTGTTCGGTTATCTGCCGCCATGATTTGTGGTTGCTCAACTCCTTGAGCCTTGGGCTCCTTTTCCTCTTCTACTTTGTTTTCCTCAAGCTCAGGTTCAAGATTGGATGGTTGAGCTTCTTGTTGTTTCTTTGTCCTTCTCAAAGTTCGCTCAAAGTCATTGTCAAAGTCAGAGATATGCTTTTGAATCGGATGAGAACTTCGAGTCATACACTAGTACCTAAGAAGCAAGAAGAATAAAGCAAAGTTACTATCTAAATTAAAACATAAAAAATAAAAAAATAAAAAAGAAATAAGGGATTAGCAAAGTTGCTAATCCCCGGCAACGGCGCCAAAATTTGATGCGAAAATAAACTAACACACAAATTAAACCCTCTTGTTGACAATTGTAGTATATATGCAAGTAGGGATCATTCTTAAACCGGGGATTAGGAGGGATTGCTAATCTATATAAAATGAATTTAGAAGCACTAAATAAAACTTTTAAAAACACAAATCTAAAATCAGAACATTTAACTAGATTCAAATGATTCCAAATAAACTAGAATAACTTAAAATAAAATTAATAAATAAACTAAAACAAAATCACGAATGAATTTAAAAGATTCAAGCTATGAAAATTAACCAACTCTAAACTAAATTACTCAAAGAACTCAAAAGAAATCAAATAAGGTAAATTCAAGTCAAAAGACAAAAATTGAAAAAGGGGGATTTGATCTTGATGAGAATAACTTGAAAATAAACAAATTGAAAACTAGATAGATTTAAGCACAAAATATGGTTGTTTGAATGGATGATGGATTAGCTAGAGGGGTTTCCTCCACACATGATACACTTGTATATAAACCAATTTTTAGTTGTTCTTTCGATAACTTATGAAACTCAATACTCCGGGTTAACCGTGATAGCACTTTTTTAACCTTCAAGTTCTCCTTAGTTTAATGAATTGAATGGGAAAGCGCATATAACAATTCAAAACATTCTTCAAAAGTTCCATACGTGAAAAGCACAATATAGATACAATCAAAGATCATTAAGATTCATGAGAACTATAAGTATTGACGAGGCATTCGTAACTATGAAAAGCATGATACTCTTGCCAAGAATTCACTTAACACGATTGTGGATAACAACCTTCACTACTCTTGAATATAAGTTCATAACGATTAGGTGAAATTCCCTTATATTCTAGCATCAAACTTATGCATGAAAACTAAGCGTGCACTCTTAATCAACATACATAAATAAGTTATCAATCAAATAGTTAAGCGAATTGAAATCATAAATTATTAAATCACAACCAAAAGTAATTAATTCATAATGCAAATGTAATCATGGCTTTGAATCCCCCCTAGCAAAGAGGGGGGGTTTAGTTCCTCATAATCATAAAACAAAGGTAAATAGATTTATACATTGAACATAAAAGAAAGTGGCGCCGTTGCCGGGGATTAGCAACTTTGCTAATCCTTTATTTTTGTTTGTGTTTATTTTTATATTTGTGTTTTTGTTTGTGTTTTTATTTATATTTGTGTTTGTGTGTTTTACTTTTGGTATTTGATTTATTTTTCTTTCTTTGATTTTAGGTATAATTGGAATAAGACATGGATTTTGATAGTATTCAAGCTCAATTGGCGCAGCTCACTGCTCAATTGACTCATAATGCCGAACGGACCTCAATGCCAAGTGTCTCTACATTTGATGTGCCCTATGGGGAAGGATATCAAACTCAGCAATATCCTCAATTTTCTGCATATGAAGATGATTGGGGATATCAAGGCCACAGCCAACCAAGGGGCAATATGTATTCCAACGCTTGCAATTCGGATTGGAGAGGTTATTCAAATCAAATGTGGGATGAACCTCAACATTTTCAACAAAATGGATATTGGCAGCAAGACGAGTTCTATTCCAGACCTATGCAGCCACCACAGTATCCCCCACAACAATTCCAATCGAATTCAAGTATGGCCGTAAATTATAATGAAATTCTTGAAGGACTAATTTCTTTGACGCAGGGCTCACAAAAAGAAGAACAATTGCCGTCATCGGAAGAGTTCTATCAATGGCCATGTCAACCGTCACAGCCACCACAAGAATATGCCCAATTCGATTCAGGTACATCTCTGGATAATGATACATTTAATAAGTTACTCACTTCTTTGAATCAGGGAGTGGAAAATCGAATCCAGGAGATGCAAGACCGGACCAACAAGGTGGATGAATTGGAAAGGCAAGTTGGGGAGATTATGGAGATCATGGCACAGATTCAAGATCAAAGTGAATTCTCCAACTCCACCATTGCAAATTCAAAGGCAGAAGTTGAAAATGAAGAAGCCATCTCTTTGGAAGGTGACGTGGAGGATGAAGTTGTCCCAGAACCATCCAACCATAGCCCGAACGTGGATGACTTGCCGCTGCAAGAAGAAGATGAGGAGGACGACTTGGGCAGTTTAGACGAATTCTTGTCTCAAACCCCTCAAGTCCCTATGTCATCCAACTATGGTGAGGTTGTTCCAAGTTCAATTCATTCTGATATTTTTCCACCGAATGTTCTTTTTCCTTGCAGAATTTTAATTCCAAATTTCGAAGATAGTGAAAAAGACATTGTGGACGCTCTTCCAATGGTTCAAGATATCGAAGTGGTTGGGCAACATCAAGAATACATCAATGAGGCTGTGCAGGAAACAAAGGCCCAAGAAATTGAGTTTGATGACACGGGACAGGCCACAACCATCATCGTCAATCTGGCCAAGTGCAAAGTCCCCGAAATATCCAAAAATGTGGTTTTTGTTATTGATTTTGAGTCGGAGAAAGATAGTAAGCCATCTTCTCCAATTTTAATTTTTATTTCATTTTATACTAACATGTTTCTAATTTTGATGATTCAGGCATCCACCCTAGAATTCAGACCATTGCCGAATCATTTCAAGTATCACCTCCCATTAAAAGATAAATTCCGTGCTATGGAGCTGAGGGGAGGTTAAAGGAAAGATTCGTCCGGCTAAAGACGTTAAATCAAGCGCTTCTTGGGAGGCAACCCAAGCAATCAGATTTGCATTTCTTAACCTTCTTCTTTATTGCCTTTACTTTCATTTTTTGTTTTGTTTAGTTAGTTGTTTTATTTGGTTGATTTTTATTTAGTTTGTGTTTAAATAAATTAAGGGCCTTATTTATTTTACGTACGGATAAATAAAGTATTTTTACATTAATTTACATTTATTTACTCTACATATTTTAATTTGCTTAAAAAAAAACCTAAAAAAAAATAAAAATAAAAAAAATAATAATAATAATAAATAAACATTAAAAGCATAAATAAATTTACAATAATACGAAAACTAATAGAATTCATTGGTCATTGGTCATTGGGCAGGTGGTGCCTGAGAAGTCGACAGAGCTCCGGGTAAACGAAGAGCCAGAGTTGGAATCTCCGGAGCCGGAACGCTTGGTGCTGCTCCAGAGGACGAAGGCAACATAAACCGCGGGAGTAACGCCATGAACCGCTCATGATCACTCTGGATTCGACCGTCCGACTCCTGCAGCTGGTCCAGCTTCCTCTTCATGCTGGTCGAGTAGCTAGTTGCGAGCATGTGCAACTCCTTGTTCTCGTGCCTGAGTCCTCTGACTTCTTGCCGAAGACTGACCACCTCCGCCATTAGCGACTCCACCTGACGAGATCTTGCAAGCAGGCGTTGACCCATGTTCGAAACTGAGCCTGCACACTGGACACTGAGAGCCAGTGAGTCCTGAACAGCCAGCTCGTCTGACCGCATAGACAGCAACCTAGTGTCTCTGGGAGTAAGAAGGTTTCTTGCAACCACCGTTGCGGTTATATCGTTCCTCATCATTGTGTCCCCGACTGTAAGAGGACCATTGGGGGATATGAAGGATGGATTCCAAATGTTGTTCGGAGAAGACGAGTCATCGTCTTCCCCAACATTCAAGTTAAGGCGACGGTCGGAAGGGCAAGACATTTTTAGAGAGGGTTGAGGAAGAAAAGAGTTCGGAAAAATTAAGATTGCTGAAGCGGAACAAGAGATCGGAAAGATTAAAAGTGCAGAAGTGCAGGAAGAGAGCAGAGGGAGTAAGATTATGAGTGAGGAGTATGAGTGCAGAAGTGTTTGAGGAAGGGAGTTCAAGTGTGATGTGAAGCAGAATTAGCGCCTCTATAAAAAGAAGAAAATGAAGAGCGCCCGCTCCTCAGAGATCAAAGAGCGCTCCTCGGAGGTTGAAGACGCGTCCTCACGCAATTCGGAAAAGCTGGACGCTCCTTTCTCAAAAGAGCCGTTTCCTTTCTCAAAAGCTGGGCTTGACTCAGCAATCACGTGGCATCACGAGGGCTCAGTTTTTCCAGTTTGTCGTGACTCATCACGTGCAGCGTGGAACGTTGCGAAAACCATGAGCCGCACCCGGTTTTGAACCCCGGTTTTGAAAAGATCATCATTCCAATTTGTCGTCACTCGTCGCCTGCACCGTCAGCCTTGCGGAATTTACGGACGCTTTGTCAGAAAGCGCGTAACGGGCACTGTTCATCCATTCACCGGCTGCCGACAAATAGTGAAGGAATAGTTCCGGTTGTGAAGCCAAATTTCTATAAGTTCGACCTTCGCCTTCCACAGCAAAGGCACACCTTCACACCCTCTCCACCTCTCAACCTCTCTTCCTCTCTTCATCTCCGATAATGTCTTCCCAAAGAAAGCTTTCGAGTTATTCAGTGTTCTTCATCCCTTGGATCACCCCAGAAAACAAACCTTCCAGAGCAAAAGTATTTCATATTAAAAAGGTTAAAAGCAAAAGTATCTCATATTATGCTTTCTCCTCTCCTTCATCTGAGGAACGTGGAGAAAGTGAGATCCTGATTGCTTACCTAGTCTTGCTCTCGAGTACTCATCTCAGACCCCTCCCAGCCCACTTCAAACATAAACCTGTGTTGAGGTACTTCTTCAAAAACAAAAGTACCTCACAGACGAAGCAGGAGGAGTCTGAGGTGCACCCAAGAGCAGATGAGTCTGGGTTGATCCAAGAGTTCAAGAAGATGCCACACCTGCGTGGAGACCGGACTACTTGAAGCATGTGGAGACAACGTGCTGATTCATCCTCAACTAAGCTGAGGAGCACTTGCCAGAAGGAGGCCCACCCTGTTCAAGATGAAAGCTGTGGAAAATCAAAAAGGACGACCAATGATCGCCTATTAGTTCTTTTCGTTGTCGTTTATTTTCATTTTCAATTTTTCGTTTGTTTTTTTTCGATATTTTGCTTGCGTGCTTAACTGGTTTATTTCTTTTCTTTGCAGGAACGTTTGGTTATTTCCTCCCTTGAAGTTGATTGCAAAATTTACGCTTGGGGGTCATCGCTTGGTTTTCTGCAAATTAGAGAAGTTTTCAGTCCTTTACTTTATTTTGTTTCGTATTATTTATTTATTTTATTTTTATTTGCTTATTAATGTTTTCTGACATTGGGGACAATGTCTAGTTTAAGTGTGGGGGTATCAAGATAAAAAATGACCAAATTGAAAATTTTTGTACCTTCGACTTTGAACTGGTTTCATTTGTTTTCATGTTATTGCTTTTTGTTTTCTTAATTAGCTTTGTGTTTTACTTAATTTTTTCGGAGTTTTGTGTTTTATTTAATTTTTCTCGAAAAAATTTAAAAAATCCAAAAATATTGTCTTGTTTTCCTTATGGTTTTAAATTAGATTTTTATTAGTTTCCCGACCCAATGATATAACTGGATGAAATTTGAACCATGATTATCAAGAACTTAGTTAACATGTGTTATGTGAATTTCCTTATTCTCTTGTTAGTATTGTACATGTTTGATTATCTTTGAAAAACCAAATGCACATAGCCTTGTTGATGTGAAACTAAAGCATGAATTAAAGCTTCATATGTGAATTTAGTGACCATATACATCCTATGTGAGTTTTTGAGCCTATTGAAAGTGTGTGCATTTTTCATACACTCCTATTCTTTCATGTGTGATGAACTTATGTGAGATGCATCTCTAGAACTTGCGTAACGATCTTTCGAAATATTTGTCATTGATTGCATGAACTTGAAAATGATAAAGGCATTAGGTTCACCACCATGGCCCAAATAACCATATTTCCCAAAGAAAAAAAAAATGATATCATTAGATTGCCAATTTGAGCCATTTTTGTTGAGCCTTTTATTTCTTATCACCAGATATGTCTACCCTTATACCTCAAACCATGTTTCCTTACCCTTTCTAAGCGACCAATTTGAGACTGTCTTATGAGAAATATTTGTGAAGTACTTGGAAGGAGTTTGGCAAAAGAATAAGTGTGGGGGTATTTCATGTTTGTATTTATTTTTATAAAAAAAAAAAAAAGAGAGAAAAGAGAAAAAAAAAAAAAAAAAAAAAAAGAAAGTTTAAAGTTTCAGTTTAAGGGTGTGATTGTAGGTGTTAAAAGAATCGCTGAAAGCTTGAGTTCTTATAATCTCAACAAAAAAATTGCTTGCAATATAGCTTGGAACTTGTGTTTTCCTATTCTTTCGTTTCAATAGCCCTATCCCTAAGCCTCATTACATCCAATAAAAGTCCTCTTGATTTAAGTTTTGCAATTATGACTGTGGAGAAGTGATCTTTATGCAAGCTTATGGTAGAACTTTCACATTTGTTTCTTTGAGCGAAACACATTTAAACTAAACACATGTGTGATTGAGTGCATATCCCGTGAGAAGGTTGCTAGTTTGCATATGATGATTTTAAAAATAAAAACTTGAAATTGCATTAGCATGGCTATCTCACACACTACACTTCAAGGATGATTTAAAGATTACTGCTAATATTTGAATAAGGAAGATGAACTTGGATTAGTTTGTTTGGTGCTAGCTATGGTTTTTGCTGATTTATGTTCTCGAATGAAATTCTCTAAGGGTCAAATGGGGAAGCTAATGTTTTTCATGTTATTACTTTTTCTGTTTTCGTTGTTTTGCTCGAGGACTAGCAAAAGCTAAGTGTGGGGGTATTTGATCGGATCATATTTATATATATTTTTATATCAAATTCACTCGCCTTTTCTTAGTTAGTTCGTTATATTTTGAGCTATTTACGTTGATTTTGTGTTTTATAAGAATTTATCTAGTTAAGAAAATAAAAATATAATAAGTGAAGTGTTAAGTAATAATTTCGTCTAAACTATCTTGCTTGTTGAATTATACTTATCATTTGAAAATTAATATATATATATATATGTATATTTATATATATATATATATTTATTTATATATTTATATATTTTAAATATAACATATTGTGATGATAGGGAACTCGGTGGAAGGCAGCAAGGCTGGCAATCACTACATGAACTCGGTGGGAGGCCAGTCAGGAAGCAGCGGCTGAAAAGAAAAATAAATAAGAGGGAATAATTGAAAGAAGGCAGCTGGAAGTGTGGGGGTCGGTGAGCTGCCATTAAAAGTGGGCAGCGTGGAAAGGCGAGGGAAGGACGGTATTAAAGAGCAGGACAAAAGCTTGAAGAAGGGGGGATAGAGCTGCCTTAAGGCAGCTTGGTCAGAAATAAAAAAAAGGAAGTTCAAAAACAGAATTTGGAGCAGCCAAAGGACAAGAGGTGCAGCCTTGTCAGCGAGAAGGAAGGGCAGGGAATGAAGAGCTACCACTAGGCAGCTTTGGGAGCAGTCTCGGGTTGAGGGGAGCTGCACTTGGCAGCGAGACAAATCAGAAAAATCAGAGAGTGGCGAGAGGAAAAGCAAGCTGCCATCTTGGCAGCCTACGCACGGTGCAAAAGCACACTGCACAGAGAACCCTCTTCTCTCTATTTTTGGTTTAATCCTCCAACTCAAATGTTTTAATTTCTGTTTTAATTTCTGTTTTAATAATGTGTAATTAATTTATTTTGGCTAGAGGATAATTCGAAACCATGATTATATTTGTAATTTAAATTGGTAACTTCAGTTGTGATTTCTGAGTTGTGATTTAATTTGCTTAACTGCTTGATTAATAACTTATTTATGTTTGTCGATTAAGAATGCATACTTAATTTACATGCATGAATTTGATGCTAGAATATAAGTGAATTTCACCTAATCGTTATGAACTTATATTCATGAGTAGTGAAGGTTGCTAGTCACAATCGCGTTAAGTAAATTCCTGGCATAAGTTTCATGCAATTCATAGTAATAAGTGCCTTGTCAATGCTTATGGTTTTCATAGAACTTAATGATTCTCGCTTGTATCTCTATTATGCAATTCATGTAGGGAACTTGTGGGGAATGTTTTGGGTTGTCGTATGCAATCATCCAATCCATTAACTTAAGGAAAATCTGAGAATTAATCTATGCAATTCATGGTTAATTTGGGGCGTTGAAAATTCATAACTTATTGGAAGAACAACTGAAGGTCAATTTAGATTACATTTGTGTCTTGTGTGGAGAAAAACCCTCTAGCCAATCCGTCAACCATCCGTTCACTTTAATTTTATGTTTTTGTCAATTCTGTTATTTATTTAAGTTTAATTTACGTTTCTTCAAAACCAAATCTCCCCATTATTATATTGTATTATTTAGTTAATTTTTATTAGTTTTTATCTTTTAATTTAATTTCCGTCTAATTAATTTCTTAGTTTTTATTTTAAATTGTTTTCATTATTTTGAGTCTTTTAAATTGTTTTAATTTATTTGTTAGTTTTATTTTAAGTTTTTCTAGTTAAGTGTTTTTTTTATTTTAGTTTAGTATTTTAAATTTTGTTTTTACGTTTTTAATTTAATTTTAGAGTGATTAGCAATCCCTCCTAATCCCCGGTCCAGAACGATACCCTACTTACATCATTACTACAACTGTCAAAAAAGAGGGTTTAATTTGTGTGCATATAATTCTCACATCAGAAAGAAAGCACCTAAACGCTCCAACGATCCTCGTTGAGTGACAAGCATGTCCAAGCACTTTCCTTTCCTTCCTTTGATATGGCACAAGGAGTGGATGTGGTTTGAAGGTTTGGTTGTATGGAGGAGTGGATAGGGGGATGTATGGTGGTGTTTAGGATGGTTAAGGGGGGGGGGGGGGTGGCACGGCTAGGATAGTTTATGGGCAGATTTTGTGGAGGAAAGAAAGGGTTTTGGCTAGGATAGTTTAGGGTGTGTGAAATGGGATTGTTGTGTGAATTGGTGAGTCTAAGCCTTGCAAGAAGGCTTTATTTATAGGTGCACAAAGGTAAGGAGCCACTCAAGTGATTCTAATAAACAAATACAAAGCAAGAATTAATCATCAAAAACAGCTAGCACACATGCTTCATTGCAGAAATTTCATGATGAAAGAACTTGCATTCATCCTCCTTGGTCCATGCCTTGGATTCCTCTTGGTCTTGGATTCCTCTTGATGAATCAGCTAGAACACTTGCAAAACAGCTAGCACACTTGTATTTCATGATTAAACAAGCTAGCACACTTGCAAAACATAATCATTCATCCATGCCATGGGTCATCCTTGCAGCTGTCCGCCTATTCCTTCCCCATGTGCTCTCTTGACCTTCCCTTACTAAAATGCCCATAACTTCTTCTAGAAAAATGATCTTAACAATCCGCAAAATGCTCCAGAAAATAGACATCTGTAGCTTTCCAAGCATATAAGGCTCATTCTCTAGTTCATTTTGGGCCGTTCACAAATTTCTTCCACAATGGGCTGATCCGCACAGGCAGTTTTGACCCATGTGCTCTCTTGACCTTCCCTTACTAAAATGCTCATAACTTCTTCTAGAAAAATGATCTTAACAATCCGCAAAATGCTCCAGAAAATAGACTTCTGTAGCTTTCCAAGCATATAAGGCTCATTCTCTAGTTCATTTTGGGCCGTTCGCAAATTGCTTCCAAAATGGGCTGATCTGCACAGGCAGTTTTGACGAATTTGTTACATAAAATCTCACTTGTGCTATTTTTCTTTTATTTGCTTGACAAATCATATAAAACACAAAATCAAAGTAAATAGCTCAAAAATATAAGGAACTAACTAAGAAAAGACGAGAAAATTTGATGTAAAATATATATAAATATGAGCTTATCAAATACCCCCACACTTAGCTTTTGCTAGTCCTTGAGCAAAACAAAGAAAACAAAAAGAAACAAAACACAATCTAAGCCTTCCAACGTTACCTCAGGGATTTCTAATGCACATGTTAAAAATCATTACTTGCACAGATTTTGGTCATCAATATCCTTAAGCATACACTTAACCACAGTCACCATTTACTAGTTCTCTTTTAATCATTTAAAACATCATTTTGAATGTAATAACATGCTTTAGAGAATTCCCTCAATTCCTTACTAGATATGCACTCATTTTTCACTCAGATTTTCAAACTCATTCCCTACACTAGGTATATGTGAGAAGATTGATATACACATGAAAACTAAAACTCACATATTTTAACAAAGAAAGCTCTTTTCTGGAGTTATAAGTGAATATATGAATATGATCTCATGAAAGGAATGCTACTACTTAGATGCAAGAACTAGTGACACCATATGCTCATACCAATCCCAAACTCCACATATTGAACACATAACACTCAAGATAGAAGTGTAAGGGTTGTAACGCATAGCGAACAGATACGGAAAACAAGGGTTCTTAAAAACATAGTGAGCAATAGCAATGAAATCAACTTAGAATTCACTTTTGAATGCAAACTCAAATTTGAACACAAGGGGGGATTCATGCAACACTTAGGGTCAAATTCAAACTTTTGGACCCTTTTCTTCAACAATCAACACTTTCAAACTCATTCTTTCTTCTTTTCTTTTCTCTTTCTTTTTTTTTTTTTTTTTTTTTTTTTTTTTTGTTTTCAAAACGTACAAATGAGCTCAAAAATAACCATTCCCTCCCCCACACTTATTTTCTTGCATAATGTAACTCAAAAGGAATTAATTTTAAGTTATGCTCACTATATTTTAAGAACAAGGGGTGGACTGTCCTAAACTAGGATAGGTGAGGTTAATGTAGTTAACAACAAAGCATAAGCCATAAGGGAAGTAAGGCTATTTGGCTATGGTGGCAACTACACAACTTCATCTTGATCGTGTGTTATGCAAATATCATGCTTTGAATGATACGGATATAAGTTCTAGCATTTAGTTCTATCATGATACGCATGCATTCTAAGTAGCAACCAAGCAAAGAATAATGAGATCATGCAACGACTTAAGAACACAAGAAATCACAGATTATAACTCTCCAAAAGAAGTAAAGGCTCAAGTCTCACAAGGATGTAGCGTTAGTTGAGTTCTTTCCATCAAGCATGTTACAAAAACTGATTTTTAACCACTTTATAATCAAATGTGAGTTCATAAACATCAACTACAACTAAGCATAAGCCAAGAACATATCAAACTTCAATCCATGCTTGTAACTTTTTTTTAATAGTTATGCGCAATTCAAAACCAAATCCTCATCATTGTGTTGGAAGGTACCTACGACACAAACACACCAAAACAACTCAAAAACAACTCTTTTTGGTATTTTCCAAACTTATTTTCAAATTTTTATGAGTTTTTCGGATTTTTATGCCACAACACACTAAAATGCTTCAAAACACACTAAAAACACTTAAAAACAGTGAGAAACAACATTGGAAGTGATAGGTGAATAAAACCCACGAAAATTATGCAAAACAGATTGTTTACCCCCCCACACTTGAATCAAACATTGTCCTCAATGTTTTAAATAGAAACTCAAACCAAATTAAACAAACTAAACATAGAAGAATAGAAACAACAAATAGAAAGAGTTAGGAACGCAAATCTGGAATTGGAGTGATTCCTAGGTCTTCCTTTGTTGAATTCATGGGTTGCCTCCCACGAAGCGCTTGCTTTAACGTCTTGCAGCCAGACGATGCCACAGTGATCAACCTTCATGGAAACCCACGGCATAGTGGGTTGTCTCCTCAACATCATGTTCTACAAAGCCCTCGTAGTAAGGCTTCAATCTGTGCCCATTCACTTTGAACTCTTTACCTGTTTTGAAGCTACGAACTTGGACTGCACCATGAGGAAAAACGTTAGTAATAACAAAGGGTCCAATCCAACGTGAATGTAACTTACCCGAAAATAGACGAAGACGAGAATTAAACAACAACACTTTCTGTCCAACAGAGAAGGACTTGGTGCGAATCATCTTATCATGAAAGGCCTTCGTCTTTTCTTTGTAAATGCGAGCATTCTCGTAAGCTTCATTCCGTATCTCCTCAAGTTCATTCAATTGAAGCTTACGATAAAGTCCCGCGTGATCGGATGATATTTATACATATTTTTATATCAAATTCTCTCGTCTTTTCTTAGTTAGTTCGTTATATTTTGAGCTATTTACGTTATTTTTATGTTTTATAAGTTTATCTAGCTAAGAAAATAAAAATAGAATAAGTGAAGTGTTAAGTATTAATTTCGTCTAAATTATCTTGCTTGTTGAATTATACTTATCATTTGAAAATTAATATATATATATATATATTTATATATATATATATATATATTTATTTATTTATATATTTATATATTTTAATATAATATAATGTGTGGGTGGCAGCTTGTAGTCGGTGGAAGTGGGAAGCATCGGTGAGTGGAATTAAGAAAAGAATAAAGGTTAAGGGAGAGGGACCGAGAGAAATGATGCTGCTTTGGCAGCTAGAGCATCCAAGGAGGTGCTGCCATAATAAGGCAGGAGAAAAGAAAACGGAGAGGAAAAATATAGAGGAGGGCGCAAGAAACAGGGGGACGGAGACAGAACCTTGAGGCGCGGGGAAATTAAATAAAAAAGGCCTCAGGGCCTTGCCTGGCAGCTTGGAAGCCGAGAGTTGCAAAGAAGGAGCTGAGGGGCTGCACTGAGCTGCCTTGGGGTGAGTGTGAGCTGCCATTTTTGGCAGCTTAGGAAAAGAAAACAGAGAATAATTTGGGAGCAAGGCGCCTCGGGAGGAGAAATCAGGAGAAAGGGCTTGCGGGGCAGCTTCAAGGTTCGATTGACGCAGCCTCGGGAAAAAAGGGCAGGGCCCAATTGACAGGAAAGCAGGCGCAAGCCTGCGGTGCTGCCAGGGAGAAAGACAGAAGCCAGAGGGATAGGCACGGTGCGCACAGAAAGTCCTCCCGTTTCGGTTTAATCCTCCAACTTCATTTTTTATTTCTGTTTTTATTTTATAAATATGTGTAATTAATTAGTATTGGCTAGAGGATAATTCAAAACCATGATTATATTTATAATTTGAATTGGTAATTTCAGTTGTGATTTCTGAGTTGTGATTTAATTTACTTAACTGCTCGATTAATAACTTATTTATGTTTGTCGATTAAGAATGCATACTTAATTTACATGCATGAATTTGATGCTAGAATATAAGTGAATTTCACCTAATCGTTATGAACTTATATTCATGAGTAGTGAAGGTTGCTAGTCACAATCGCGTTAAGTAAATTCTTGGCATAAGTTTCATGCAATTCATAGTAATAAGTGCCTCGTCAATGCTTATGGTTTTCATAGAACTTAATGATTCTCGCTTGTATCTCTATTATGCAATTCATGTAGGGAACTTGTGGGGAATGTTTTGGGTTGTCGTATGCAATCATCCAATCCATTAACTTAAGGAAAATCTGAGAATTCATCTATGCAATTCATGGTTAATTTGGGGCGTTGAGAATTCATAATTTATTGAAAGAACAACTGAAAATCAATTTAGGTTGCATTTGTGTCATGTGTGGAGAAAAACCCTCTAGCCAATCCGTCGTCTATCCGTTCACTTTAATTTTATGTTTTTGTCGATTTTGTAATTTAGTTAAGTTTAATTTGCGTTTCGTAAAAACCAAACCCCCCCATTATTATATTATATTATTTAATTAGTTTTTATTGTTTTGAATCTTTTAATTCGAATTCCGTCCATTTCAATTCCTAGTTTTTATTTTAAATTGTTTTCATTATTTTGAGTCATTTTTAGTGTGTTTTGAGTTTTTAGCTTAGTTTGTATTTTCTAGAGTCTTGAGTTGTTTTGAGTCTTTTGATTTATTTTAGTTTATTTGTTAGTTTTATTTTGAGTTATTTTAGTTAAGTGTTTTTATTTTAGTTTAGTGTTTTAAACTTTGTTTTTACGTTTTTAAATTATTTTAGAGGTTTTAGCAAGCCCTCCTAATCCCCGGCCTAGAACGATACCCTACTTACACCTATACTACATCTGTCAAAAAGAGGGTTAAATTTGTGCGGTTTTAAAATCCCGTCACCGCGGCATCCACATCCATGTTAAACTTCCTCACGGCCCAATGAGCCTTGTGCTCCAACTCCACAGGTAAGTGACATGGCTTGCCAAAAACAAGCCGAAAGGGGGACATTCCTATGGGTGTTTTGTAGGCGGTCCTATAAGCCCACAATGCATCTTCTAGCCTTAAGCTCCAATCTTTTCTTGTTGGACCCACTGTCTTCTCAAGAATCTGTTTTATCTCCCGATTCGACACCTCGGCTTGCCCGCTTGTTTGAGGATGATAGGGTGTGGAAACCCTATGTGTAACGTTGTACTTCTTGAGCAAAGCCGCAATTGTACGATTACAGAAATGTGAACCTCCATCACTTATAAGGACTCGAGGCATCCCGAACCTAGCAAAAATGTTAGACTTCACAAAATCTGCAACTACCTTGGAATCGTTAGTACGGGTGGCTTTTGCTTCCACCCATTTGGAAACATAATCCACCGCCAACAAGATATAGAGAAAACCATGTGATGAAGGAAAAGGACCCATAAAATCAATGCCCCACACATCAAATATTTCAACAGAAAATATAGGGTTTTGTGGCATTTGATCCTTAGCACTTATATTACCCATTCGTTGACAACGATCACATGTAAGGCAAAACGTCCTAGCATCCCTAAAGATGGTTGGCCAATAAAACCCACATTCTAAGACTTTAAGGGCAGTGCGTTGGGTGCCAAAATGTCCCCCACAGGCATATGAATGACAAAATGTTAAAATAGATTGAAACTCAGATTCATTCACACAACGTCGGACAATCTGATCGGGACAAAATTTCCAAAGGTATGGGTCATCCCAAACATAAAACCTAGCATCATTTCTAAGCTTATCACGTTGATTCCTATTAAGTGTGCTAGGGGTATGTTTAGACACCAAAAAGTTCACCAAATCTGCGTACCAAGGCTCACTTACCTGGATAGACATTATTTGTTCATCGGGGAAGGTTTCAGAAATTGGCATTGCTTCCTCATGCACCATTCGGCTTAGGTGGTCAGCCACCACATTCTCCACGCCCTTCTTATCCCGAATCTCTATGTCAAACTCTTGTAGAAGCAACATCCATCGAATTAGTCTAGGCTTGGCCTCCTTTTTCGTGAGCAAATATTTGAGAGCTGCATGATCAGTAAAAATAAGAACTTTAGTACCAAGTAAGTAAGATCGAAACTTATCTAATGCAAAAACCACAGCAAGTGATTCTTTCTCAGTGGTTGAATAATTTAATTGAGCATGTCCTAGAAGCATAATAGATAACGTGGGGTTGCTTGTTCTTTCTCTGCCCCAAAACAGCACCAATGGCATAGTCCGAAGCATCACACATCAACTCGAATGGAAGGCTCCAATCTGGAGGTGTGATAATAGGAGCCGAAGTGAGGGCCTCCTTTAAGTGCTTGAATGCCGTGGAACATGCTTCATCAAACTTGAAAACCACCTCTTTTTGAAGCAATCGGCATAGTGGCTGTGCAATCTTGGAGAAATCCTTAATGAAACGCCTATAAAAACCTGCGTGACCAAGAAACGAACGAACCTCTCTAACCGAAGTTGGAGAGGGTAAGTGGCGAACAAGGTCTACCTTAGATTTATCCACTTCAATGCCTTTTTCAGAAATAATATGTCCTAGAACAATACCTTGCTTAACCATGAAGTGACATTTTTCCCAATTAAGCACAAGATTCGTTTCAACACAACGTTTCAAGATTAAGGTCAGATTATTCAAGCAATGATCAAATGAATTACCAAAAACACTAAAATCATCCATGAATATCTCAATAATCTTTTCCACATAATCAGAAAATATACTCACCATGCATCGTTGAAACGTCGCCGGAGCATTGCACAAACCAAATGGCATGCGTCTATATGCAAAAGTGCCAAAGGGGCACGTAAATGTTGTCTTCTCTTGGTCCTCCGGAGCTATCACAATTTGGTTATATCCGGAATATCCATCAAGAAAGCAATAAAATTCATAACCGGCTAACCTTTCCAACATTTGGTCGAGGAATGGTAATGGAAAGTGATCCTTCCTTGTCATGGCATTTAACTTCCTGTAATCAATACAAACACGCCAACCAGTCACAACACGAGTGGGTACAAGTTCTTGTTCTTCATTCTTTACCACTGTGACTCCGGACTTCTTTGGAACAACCTGCACAGGTGACACCCAACGACTATCAGAAATAGGATATATAACACCACAATCAAGCAATTTTATAACCTCTTTTTTTACTACTTCCAACATGGGTGGATTAAGGCGACGTTGAGCTTCACGAGATGGTTTGGCTTCCTCCTCCAAAAGGATACGATGCATACACGTGGTGGGACTAATGCCTTTGATATCCGCCAATGTCCATCCAATGGCAGATTTGTGCTCTTTTAACACCCTTATCAACTTGTCTTCTTCTTGGGCCGTGAGTAAGTTGGAGATGATGACGGGTAGCGTCTGATCTTGTCCCAAGAAAACATACTTCAAGTGACTAGGTAATGGCTTTAACTCAAGTGTAGGTGGCTGCACAATTGATGGAAGTAACTTGTTAGTCAAAACCGAATCTAAAAGTGAAAGTGGAGACTTACCAGAGTAGGAGGGTAATGACTCGAGGGCAGCGACCATTTCAAGTACTTCATCACAAGGGGGCACGACAATATGGTCAGATTGCATGTCGTGGGTTTCAAAGGCTCCCCCACACCTAATTCTTGCTCCTATGCCGTGCACTAGAGCTACCTCAAGTGCATCTTCGTTCATTTGATCCAATTGCACCTGTGCCAAAGAATCAACAATGTCAATAGCAAAACAAGAATGGTCCTCAAGTGGATATTTAATGGTTTCAGAAAGATTAAAATGAATAATGTCCCCATCAAACTCCATGGTTAATGTTCCCGTGAACACATCAATCTTTGTTCTTGCTGTTTTCATGAATGGACGGCCTAGCAAGATTGGCAATGATGGAGCATGGCTTGAATCCTCCATGTCTAAAACATAGAAATCTGCAGGGAAGATAAGGTGATTGACCTGCACTAAAACATCCTCAAGGACTCCCTTGGGATAAGCATTAGAATGATCGGCCAATTGAATTATAACGCCAAACCTCACCAAGATTCATTGAAGCATAAATGGAATATGGCATTACATTGATAGAAGCACCTAAATCTAACATGCATTGTTCAAATCTAGTGTTTCCAATTATGCATGGGATAGTAAAACTCCCTGGATCCTTACACTTTGGAGGTAACTTTCGTTGCAAGACCGCGGATACATTTTCACTTACTTTCACAACTTCTTTGTTTGAAATTCTCTTCCTAGTTGTGCATAACTCTTTTAAAAACTTTGCATACCTGGGCACTTGCTTAATGGCATCAAGTAAAGGAATGTTTACTTGGACTTTTCGAAAGGTATCCAAAATGTCCTTGTCGCTTTCTTCCTTCTTTGATTGTGCAAATCTGCGAGGAAAAGGAACATTGGGCAGATTAGTGTTTGATATCACAACATTTGGGACAACATTACCTGAGGTGGATGGATTGGAATGCTTAGATGGCTGCGGCATGGTTGGTGCCATCCTTGCCGTGGGGTTAGATTGCTCTTCTTCTTCCTTGTTTAGGGCATGTTCATGTGCTTTGCTTCCCATTTCTTTTCCACTTCTTAAAATGATGGCTTTTGCAGATTCAAAACCACCCTTTGGATTGATCACCGTATTGCTTGGTAACTTACCATTCTCACGAAATTGTCCCAAAAATTCGGCCATTTGGCCCATTTGCTTCTTAAGCTCATTAACCTCCTTTGCTTGATTCTGCATTCCCTGTGCCATTGTGGTTAATAACTGATATGTTTTATCATCATTCATAGACATACCTGAGTTGGTTTGGGATGATTGTGCTTGAGGAGGCGGTTGTGGTGCCATTGGCCTTGGAAAGAAACCCGAGGGTTGTCGGAATCTACCTTGTTGGGCAGGTTGTTGTGCATCTCTCCATCTGAAATTGGGGTGATCACGCCATCCCGGATTGTATGTGTTCGAATATGGATCGTTTCGAGGCTGATTCTGATTTTGGAACCCAATGGCATTAGCGCTCTCCCATCCACCGTTTTCAATCAATTGAGGACACTTTTCAGAAGGGTGTCCTTGGATGGAACACACGCCACAAACACTAGGTCCTTGCACTTTCATCCCCTCGGCCATCTGTGACACAATGGAAGTGAGATTAGCTAATTGGGATTGAATATCAGATGAAGAGCTTACCTCATGCACTTGTTGCCGTGGCATGTCCCTTTGGCCAATTCCTTCATATTGTTGTGCATTCAATGCACGGTTTGCAATTAGTATCTTGGCTGCCATGGGTGTTTTGTCCACCAACGCACCTCCCGCCGAAGCATCAAGCATTTGCCTTTCGAGTGGAAGAAGGCCTTCATAGAAGTATTGAAGGAGAAGCTCTTCCTTCATTTGGTGCTGCGGACAAGAAGCAACAAGACTTTTAAAACGTTCATAATAAGTTGGAAATGACTCACCTTGGTTTTGTTGGATTCCACTAATCTTCTTCCTCAGGAGAATGACTCTTGAAGTGGGGAAAAACTTTTCTAAGAATGCCCTCTTCATGCTCTCCCAAGAGGTGACAGTTCCAGGGGCTAATTCGTACAACCAATCCTTAGCTTTCTCTAGAAGAGAGAATGGAAAGGCTTTCATCTTCAAAATGTTTCCATCGACATTGATTGGGGTCATGCTTGAACACACCACTTCGAACTCCTTCAAGTGCTTATTGGGGTCCTCCATTGATAACCCATGGAACTTGGGTATGTGATGTAGCAAACTAGACTTCAACTCAAATTCATCGGTCTTCTCAGGGGCTGCCCTAGGGTATTGGATGCATAGGGGTGCGGTGTTGTCCCATCCCGAAGCTGAGAGCTCCTTGATTGTTCGGTTATCTGCCGCCATGATTTGTGGTTGCTCAACTCCTTGAGCCTTGGGCTCCTTTTCCTCTTCTACTTTGTTTTCCTCAAGCTCAGGTTCAAGATTGGATGGTTGAGCTTCTTGTTGTTTCTTTGTCCTTCTCAAAGTTCGCTCAAAGTCATTGTCAAAGTCAGAGATATGCTTTTGAATCGGATGAGAACTTCGAGTCATACACTAGTACCTAAGAAGCAAGAAGAATAAAGCAAAGTTACTATCTAAATTAAAACATAAAAAATAAAAAAATAAAAAAGAAATAAGGGATTAGCAAAGTTGCTAATCCCCGGCAACGGCGCCAAAATTTGATGCGAAAATAAACTAACACACAAATTAAACCCTCTTGTTGACAATTGTAGTATATATGCAAGTAGGGATCATTCTTAAACCGGGGATTAGGAGGGATTGCTAATCTATATAAAATGAATTTAGAAGCACTAAATAAAACTTTTAAAAACACAAATCTAAAATCAGAACATTTAACTAGATTCAAATGATTCCAAATAAACTAGAATAACTTAAAATAAAATTAATAAATAAACTAAAACAAAATCACGAATGAATTTAAAAGATTCAAGCTATGAAAATTAACCAACTCTAAACTAAATTACTCAAAGAACTCAAAAGAAATCAAATAAGGTAAATTCAAGTCAAAAGACAAAAATTGAAAAAGGGGGATTTGATCTTGATGAGAATAACTTGAAAATAAACAAATTGAAAACTAGATAGATTTAAGCACAAAATATGGTTGTTTGAATGGATGATGGATTAGCTAGAGGGGTTTCCTCCACACATGATACACTTGTATATAAACCAATTTTTAGTTGTTCTTTCGATAACTTATGAAACTCAATACTCCGGGTTAACCGTGATAGCACTTTTTTAACCTTCAAGTTCTCCTTAGTTTAATGAATTGAATGGGAAAGCGCATATAACAATTCAAAACATTCTTCAAAAGTTCCATACGTGAAAAGCACAATATAGATACAATCAAAGATCATTAAGATTCATGAGAACTATAAGTATTGACGAGGCATTCGTAACTATGAAAAGCATGATACTCTTGCCAAGAATTCACTTAACACGATTGTGGATAACAACCTTCACTACTCTTGAATATAAGTTCATAACGATTAGGTGAAATTCCCTTATATTCTAGCATCAAACTTATGCATGAAAACTAAGCGTGCACTCTTAATCAACATACATAAATAAGTTATCAATCAAATAGTTAAGCGAATTGAAATCATAAATTATTAAATCACAACCAAAAGTAATTAATTCATAATGCAAATGTAATCATGGCTTTGAATCCCCCCTAGCAAAGAGGGGGGGTTTAGTTCCTCATAATCATAAAACAAAGGTAAATAGATTTATACATTGAACATAAAAGAAAGTGGCGCCGTTGCCGGGGATTAGCAACTTTGCTAATCCTTTATTTTTGTTTGTGTTTATTTTTATATTTGTGTTTTTGTTTGTGTTTTTATTTATATTTGTGTTTGTGTGTTTTACTTTTGGTATTTGATTTATTTTTCTTTCTTTGATTTTAGGTATAATTGGAATAAGACATGGATTTTGATAGTATTCAAGCTCAATTGGCGCAGCTCACTGCTCAATTGACTCATAATGCCGAACGGACCTCAATGCCAAGTGTCTCTACATTTGATGTGCCCTATGGGGAAGGATATCAAACTCAGCAATATCCTCAATTTTCTGCATATGAAGATGATTGGGGATATCAAGGCCACAGCCAACCAAGGGGCAATATGTATTCCAACGCTTGCAATTCGGATTGGAGAGGTTATTCAAATCAAATGTGGGATGAACCTCAACATTTTCAACAAAATGGATATTGGCAGCAAGACGAGTTCTATTCCAGACCTATGCAGCCACCACAGTATCCCCCACAACAATTCCAATCGAATTCAAGTATGGCCGTAAATTATAATGAAATTCTTGAAGGACTAATTTCTTTGACGCAGGGCTCACAAAAAGAAGAACAATTGCCGTCATCGGAAGAGTTCTATCAATGGCCATGTCAACCGTCACAGCCACCACAAGAATATGCCCAATTCGATTCAGGTACATCTCTGGATAATGATACATTTAATAAGTTACTCACTTCTTTGAATCAGGGAGTGGAAAATCGAATCCAGGAGATGCAAGACCGGACCAACAAGGTGGATGAATTGGAAAGGCAAGTTGGGGAGATTATGGAGATCATGGCACAGATTCAAGATCAAAGTGAATTCTCCAACTCCACCATTGCAAATTCAAAGGCAGAAGTTGAAAATGAAGAAGCCATCTCTTTGGAAGGTGACGTGGAGGATGAAGTTGTCCCAGAACCATCCAACCATAGCCCGAACGTGGATGACTTGCCGCTGCAAGAAGAAGATGAGGAGGACGACTTGGGCAGTTTAGACGAATTCTTGTCTCAAACCCCTCAAGTCCCTATGTCATCCAACTATGGTGAGGTTGTTCCAAGTTCAATTCATTCTGATATTTTTCCACCGAATGTTCTTTTTCCTTGCAGAATTTTAATTCCAAATTTCGAAGATAGTGAAAAAGACATTGTGGACGCTCTTCCAATGGTTCAAGATATCGAAGTGGTTGGGCAACATCAAGAATACATCAATGAGGCTGTGCAGGAAACAAAGGCCCAAGAAATTGAGTTTGATGACACGGGACAGGCCACAACCATCATCGTCAATCTGGCCAAGTGCAAAGTCCCCGAAATATCCAAAAATGTGGTTTTTGTTATTGATTTTGAGTCGGAGAAAGATAGTAAGCCATCTTCTCCAATTTTAATTTTTATTTCATTTTATACTAACATGTTTCTAATTTTGATGATTCAGGCATCCACCCTAGAATTCAGACCATTGCCGAATCATTTCAAGTATCACCTCCCATTAAAAGATAAATTCCGTGCTATGGAGCTGAGGGGAGGTTAAAGGAAAGATTCGTCCGGCTAAAGACGTTAAATCAAGCGCTTCTTGGGAGGCAACCCAAGCAATCAGATTTGCATTTCTTAACCTTCTTCTTTATTGCCTTTACTTTCATTTTTTGTTTTGTTTAGTTAGTTGTTTTATTTGGTTGATTTTTATTTAGTTTGTGTTTAAATAAATTAAGGGCCTTATTTATTTTACGTACGGATAAATAAAGTATTTTTACATTAATTTACATTTATTTACTCTACATATTTTAATTTGCTTAAAAAAAAACCTAAAAAAAAATAAAAATAAAAAAAATAATAATAATAATAAATAAACATTAAAAGCATAAATAAATTTACAATAATACGAAAACTAATAGAATTCATTGGTCATTGGTCATTGGGCAGGTGGTGCCTGAGAAGTCGACAGAGCTCCGGGTAAACGAAGAGCCAGAGTTGGAATCTCCGGAGCCGGAACGCTTGGTGCTGCTCCAGAGGACGAAGGCAACATAAACCGCGGGAGTAACGCCATGAACCGCTCATGATCACTCTGGATTCGACCGTCCGACTCCTGCAGCTGGTCCAGCTTCCTCTTCATGCTGGTCGAGTAGCTAGTTGCGAGCATGTGCAACTCCTTGTTCTCGTGCCTGAGTCCTCTGACTTCTTGCCGAAGACTGACCACCTCCGCCATTAGCGACTCCACCTGACGAGATCTTGCAAGCAGGCGTTGACCCATGTTCGAAACTGAGCCTGCACACTGGACACTGAGAGCCAGTGAGTCCTGAACAGCCAGCTCGTCTGACCGCATAGACAGCAACCTAGTGTCTCTGGGAGTAAGAAGGTTTCTTGCAACCACCGTTGCGGTTATATCGTTCCTCATCATTGTGTCCCCGACTGTAAGAGGACCATTGGGGGATATGAAGGATGGATTCCAAATGTTGTTCGGAGAAGACGAGTCATCGTCTTCCCCAACATTCAAGTTAAGGCGACGGTCGGAAGGGCAAGACATTTTTAGAGAGGGTTGAGGAAGAAAAGAGTTCGGAAAAATTAAGATTGCTGAAGCGGAACAAGAGATCGGAAAGATTAAAAGTGCAGAAGTGCAGGAAGAGAGCAGAGGGAGTAAGATTATGAGTGAGGAGTATGAGTGCAGAAGTGTTTGAGGAAGGGAGTTCAAGTGTGATGTGAAGCAGAATTAGCGCCTCTATAAAAAGAAGAAAATGAAGAGCGCCCGCTCCTCAGAGATCAAAGAGCGCTCCTCGGAGGTTGAAGACGCGTCCTCACGCAATTCGGAAAAGCTGGACGCTCCTTTCTCAAAAGAGCCGTTTCCTTTCTCAAAAGCTGGGCTTGACTCAGCAATCACGTGGCATCACGAGGGCTCAGTTTTTCCAGTTTGTCGTGACTCATCACGTGCAGCGTGGAACGTTGCGAAAACCATGAGCCGCACCCGGTTTTGAACCCCGGTTTTGAAAAGATCATCATTCCAATTTGTCGTCACTCGTCGCCTGCACCGTCAGCCTTGCGGAATTTACGGACGCTTTGTCAGAAAGCGCGTAACGGGCACTGTTCATCCATTCACCGGCTGCCGACAAATAGTGAAGGAATAGTTCCGGTTGTGAAGCCAAATTTCTATAAGTTCGACCTTCGCCTTCCACAGCAAAGGCACACCTTCACACCCTCTCCACCTCTCAACCTCTCTTCCTCTCTTCATCTCCGATAATGTCTTCCCAAAGAAAGCTTTCGAGTTATTCAGTGTTCTTCATCCCTTGGATCACCCCAGAAAACAAACCTTCCAGAGCAAAAGTATTTCATATTAAAAAGGTTAAAAGCAAAAGTATCTCATATTATGCTTTCTCCTCTCCTTCATCTGAGGAACGTGGAGAAAGTGAGATCCTGATTGCTTACCTAGTCTTGCTCTCGAGTACTCATCTCAGACCCCTCCCAGCCCACTTCAAACATAAACCTGTGTTGAGGTACTTCTTCAAAAACAAAAGTACCTCACAGACGAAGCAGGAGGAGTCTGAGGTGCACCCAAGAGCAGATGAGTCTGGGTTGATCCAAGAGTTCAAGAAGATGCCACACCTGCGTGGAGACCGGACTACTTGAAGCATGTGGAGACAACGTGCTGATTCATCCTCAACTAAGCTGAGGAGCACTTGCCAGAAGGAGGCCCACCCTGTTCAAGATGAAAGCTGTGGAAAATCAAAAAGGACGACCAATGATCGCCTATTAGTTCTTTTCGTTGTCGTTTATTTTCATTTTCAATTTTTCGTTTGTTTTTTTTCGATATTTTGCTTGCGTGCTTAACTGGTTTATTTCTTTTCTTTGCAGGAACGTTTGGTTATTTCCTCCCTTGAAGTTGATTGCAAAATTTACGCTTGGGGGTCATCGCTTGGTTTTCTGCAAATTAGAGAAGTTTTCAGTCCTTTACTTTATTTTGTTTCGTATTATTTATTTATTTTATTTTTATTTGCTTATTAATGTTTTCTGACATTGGGGACAATGTCTAGTTTAAGTGTGGGGGTATCAAGATAAAAAATGACCAAATTGAAAATTTTTGTACCTTCGACTTTGAACTGGTTTCATTTGTTTTCATGTTATTGCTTTTTGTTTTCTTAATTAGCTTTGTGTTTTACTTAATTTTTTCGGAGTTTTGTGTTTTATTTAATTTTTCTCGAAAAAATTTAAAAAATCCAAAAATATTGTCTTGTTTTCCTTATGGTTTTAAATTAGATTTTTATTAGTTTCCCGACCCAATGATATAACTGGATGAAATTTGAACCATGATTATCAAGAACTTAGTTAACATGTGTTATGTGAATTTCCTTATTCTCTTGTTAGTATTGTACATGTTTGATTATCTTTGAAAAACCAAATGCACATAGCCTTGTTGATGTGAAACTAAAGCATGAATTAAAGCTTCATATGTGAATTTAGTGACCATATACATCCTATGTGAGTTTTTGAGCCTATTGAAAGTGTGTGCATTTTTCATACACTCCTATTCTTTCATGTGTGATGAACTTATGTGAGATGCATCTCTAGAACTTGCGTAACGATCTTTCGAAATATTTGTCATTGATTGCATGAACTTGAAAATGATAAAGGCATTAGGTTCACCACCATGGCCCAAATAACCATATTTCCCAAAGAAAAAAAAAATGATATCATTAGATTGCCAATTTGAGCCATTTTTGTTGAGCCTTTTATTTCTTATCACCAGATATGTCTACCCTTATACCTCAAACCATGTTTCCTTACCCTTTCTAAGCGACCAATTTGAGACTGTCTTATGAGAAATATTTGTGAAGTACTTGGAAGGAGTTTGGCAAAAGAATAAGTGTGGGGGTATTTCATGTTTGTATTTATTTTTATAAAAAAAAAAAAAAGAGAGAAAAGAGAAAAAAAAAAAAAAAAAAAAAAAAGAAAGTTTAAAGTTTCAGTTTAAGGGTGTGATTGTAGGTGTTAAAAGAATCGCTGAAAGCTTGAGTTCTTATAATCTCAACAAAAAAATTGCTTGCAATATAGCTTGGAACTTGTGTTTTCCTATTCTTTCGTTTCAATAGCCCTATCCCTAAGCCTCATTACATCCAATAAAAGTCCTCTTGATTTAAGTTTTGCAATTATGACTGTGGAGAAGTGATCTTTATGCAAGCTTATGGTAGAACTTTCACATTTGTTTCTTTGAGCGAAACACATTTAAACTAAACACATGTGTGATTGAGTGCATATCCCGTGAGAAGGTTGCTAGTTTGCATATGATGATTTTAAAAATAAAAACTTGAAATTGCATTAGCATGGCTATCTCACACACTACACTTCAAGGATGATTTAAAGATTACTGCTAATATTTGAATAAGGAAGATGAACTTGGATTAGTTTGTTTGGTGCTAGCTATGGTTTTTGCTGATTTATGTTCTCGAATGAAATTCTCTAAGGGTCAAATGGGGAAGCTAATGTTTTTCATGTTATTACTTTTTCTGTTTTCGTTGTTTTGCTCGAGGACTAGCAAAAGCTAAGTGTGGGGGTATTTGATCGGATCATATTTATATATATTTTTATATCAAATTCACTCGCCTTTTCTTAGTTAGTTCGTTATATTTTGAGCTATTTACGTTGATTTTGTGTTTTATAAGAATTTATCTAGTTAAGAAAATAAAAATATAATAAGTGAAGTGTTAAGTAATAATTTCGTCTAAACTATCTTGCTTGTTGAATTATACTTATCATTTGAAAATTAATATATATATATATATGTATATTTATATATATATATATTTATTTATATATTTATATATTTTAAATATAACATATTGTGATGATAGGGAACTCGGTGGAAGGCAGCAAGGCTGGCAATCACTACATGAACTCGGTGGGAGGCCAGTCAGGAAGCAGCGGCTGAAAAGAAAAATAAATAAGAGGGAATAATTGAAAGAAGGCAGCTGGAAGTGTGGGGGTCGGTGAGCTGCCATTAAAAGTGGGCAGCGTGGAAAGGCGAGGGAAGGACGGTATTAAAGAGCAGGACAAAAGCTTGAAGAAGGGGGGATAGAGCTGCCTTAAGGCAGCTTGGTCAGAAATAAAAAAAAGGAAGTTCAAAAACAAAATTTGGAGCAGCCAAAGGACAAGAGGTGCAGCCTTGTCAGCGAGAAGGAAGGGCAGGGAATGAAGAGCTACCACTAGGCAGCTTTGGGAGCAGTCTCGGGTTGAGGGGAGCTGCACTTGGCAGCGAGACAAATCAGAAAAATCAGAGAGTGGCGAGAGGAAAAGCAAGCTGCCATCTTGGCAGCCTACGCACGGTGCAAAAGCACACTGCACAGAGAACCCTCTTCTCTCTATTTTTGGTTTAATCCTCCAACTCAAATGTTTTAATTTCTGTTTTAATTTCTGTTTTAATAATGTGTAATTAATTTATTTTGGCTAGAGGATAATTCGAAACCATGATTATATTTGTAATTTAAATTGGTAACTTCAGTTGTGATTTCTGAGTTGTGATTTAATTTGCTTAACTGCTTGATTAATAACTTATTTATGTTTGTCGATTAAGAATGCATACTTAATTTACATGCATGAATTTGATGCTAGAATATAAGTGAATTTCACCTAATCGTTATGAACTTATATTCATGAGTAGTGAAGGTTGCTAGTCACAATCGCGTTAAGTAAATTCCTGGCATAAGTTTCATGCAATTCATAGTAATAAGTGCCTTGTCAATGCTTATGGTTTTCATAGAACTTAATGATTCTCGCTTGTATCTCTATTATGCAATTCATGTAGGGAACTTGTGGGGAATGTTTTGGGTTGTCGTATGCAATCATCCAATCCATTAACTTAAGGAAAATCTGAGAATTAATCTATGCAATTCATGGTTAATTTGGGGCGTTGAAAATTCATAACTTATTGGAAGAACAACTGAAGGTCAATTTAGATTACATTTGTGTCTTGTGTGGAGAAAAACCCTCTAGCCAATCCGTCAACCATCCGTTCACTTTAATTTTATGTTTTTGTCAATTCTGTTATTTATTTAAGTTTAATTTACGTTTCTTCAAAACCAAATCTCCCCATTATTATATTGTATTATTTAGTTAATTTTTATTAGTTTTTATCTTTTAATTTAATTTCCGTCTAATTAATTTCTTAGTTTTTATTTTAAATTGTTTTCATTATTTTGAGTCTTTTAAATTGTTTTAATTTATTTGTTAGTTTTATTTTAAGTTTTTCTAGTTAAGTGTTTTTTTTATTTTAGTTTAGTATTTTAAATTTTGTTTTTACGTTTTTAATTTAATTTTAGAGTGATTAGCAATCCCTCCTAATCCCCGGTCCAGAACGATACCCTACTTACATCATTACTACAACTGTCAAAAAAGAGGGTTTAATTTGTGTGCATATAATTCTCACATCAGAAAGAAAGCACCTAAACGCTCCAACGATCCTCGTTGAGTGACAAGCATGTCCAAGCACTTTCCTTTCCTTCCTTTGATATGGCACAAGGAGTGGATGTGGTTTGAAGGTTTGGTTGTATGGAGGAGTGGATAGGGGGATGTATGGTGGTGTTTAGGATGGTTAAGGGGGGGGGTGGCACGGCTAGGATAGTTTATGGGCAGATTTTGTGGAGGAAAGAAAGGGTTTTGGCTAGGATAGTTTAGGGTGTGTGAAATGGGATTGTTGTGTGAATTGGTGAGTCTAAGCCTTGCAAGAAGGCTTTATTTATAGGTGCACAAAGGTAAGGAGCCACTCAAGTGATTCTAATAAACAAATACAAAGCAAGAATTAATCATCAAAAACAGCTAGCACACATGCTTCATTGCAGAAATTTCATGATGAAAGAACTTGCATTCATCCTCCTTGGTCCATGCCTTGGATTCCTCTTGGTCTTGGATTCCTCTTGATGAATCAGCTAGAACACTTGCAAAACAGCTAGCACACTTGTATTTCATGATTAAACAAGCTAGCACACTTGCAAAACATAATCATTCATCCATGCCATGGGTCATCCTTGCAGCTGTCCGCCTATTCCTTCCCCATGTGCTCTCTTGACCTTCCCTTACTAAAATGCCCATAACTTCTTCTAGAAAAATGATCTTAACAATCCGCAAAATGCTCCAGAAAATAGACATCTGTAGCTTTCCAAGCATATAAGGCTCATTCTCTAGTTCATTTTGGGCCGTTCACAAATTTCTTCCACAATGGGCTGATCCGCACAGGCAGTTTTGACCCATGTGCTCTCTTGACCTTCCCTTACTAAAATGCTCATAACTTCTTCTAGAAAAATGATCTTAACAATCCGCAAAATGCTCCAGAAAATAGACTTCTGTAGCTTTCCAAGCATATAAGGCTCATTCTCTAGTTCATTTTGGGCCGTTCGCAAATTGCTTCCAAAATGGGCTGATCTGCACAGGCAGTTTTGACGAATTTGTTACATAAAATCTCACTTGTGCTATTTTTCTTTTATTTGCTTGACAAATCATATAAAACACAAAATCAAAGTAAATAGCTCAAAAATATAAGGAACTAACTAAGAAAAGACGAGAAAATTTGATGTAAAATATATATAAATATGAGCTTATCAAATACCCCCACACTTAGCTTTTGCTAGTCCTTGAGCAAAACAAAGAAAACAAAAAGAAACAAAACACAATCTAAGCCTTCCAACGTTACCTCAGGGATTTCTAATGCACATGTTAAAAATCATTACTTGCACAGATTTTGGTCATCAATATCCTTAAGCATACACTTAACCACAGTCACCATTTACTAGTTCTCTTTTAATCATTTAAAACATCATTTTGAATGTAATAACATGCTTTAGAGAATTCCCTCAATTCCTTACTAGATATGCACTCATTTTTCACTCAGATTTTCAAACTCATTCCCTACACTAGGTATATGTGAGAAGATTGATATACACATGAAAACTAAAACTCACATATTTTAACAAAGAAAGCTCTTTTCTGGAGTTATAAGTGAATATATGAATATGATCTCATGAAAGGAATGCTACTACTTAGATGCAAGAACTAGTGACACCATATGCTCATACCAATCCCAAACTCCACATATTGAACACATAACACTCAAGATAGAAGTGTAAGGGTTGTAACGCATAGCGAACAGATACGGAAAACAAGGGTTCTTAAAAACATAGTGAGCAATAGCAATGAAATCAACTTAGAATTCACTTTTGAATGCAAACTCAAATTTGAACACAAGGGGGGATTCATGCAACACTTAGGGTCAAATTCAAACTTTTGGACCCTTTTCTTCAACAATCAACACTTTCAAACTCATTCTTTCTTCTTTTCTTTTCTCTTTCTTTTTTTTTTTTTTTTTTTTTTTTTTTTGTTTTCAAAACGTACAAATGAGCTCAAAAATAACCATTCCCTCCCCCACACTTATTTTCTTGCATAATGTAACTCAAAAGGAATTAATTTTAAGTTATGCTCACTATATTTTAAGAACAAGGGGTGGACTGTCCTAAACTAGGATAGGTGAGGTTAATGTAGTTAACAACAAAGCATAAGCCATAAGGGAAGTAAGGCTATTTGGCTATGGTGGCAACTACACAACTTCATCTTGATCGTGTGTTATGCAAATATCATGCTTTGAATGATACGGATATAAGTTCTAGCATTTAGTTCTATCATGATACGCATGCATTCTAAGTAGCAACCAAGCAAAGAATAATGAGATCATGCAACGACTTAAGAACACAAGAAATCACAGATTATAACTCTCCAAAAGAAGTAAAGGCTCAAGTCTCACAAGGATGTAGCGTTAGTTGAGTTCTTTCCTTCAAGCATGTTACAAAAACTGATTTTTAACCACTTTATAATCAAATGTGAGTTCATAAACATCAACTACAACTAAGCATAAGCCAAGAACATATCAAACTTCAATCCATGCTTGTAACTTTTTTTTAATAGTTATGCGCAATTCAAAACCAAATCCTCATCATTGTGTTGGAAGGTACCTACGACACAAACACACCAAAACAACTCAAAAACAACTCTTTTTGGTATTTTCCAAACTTATTTTCAAATTTTTATGAGTTTTTCGGATTTTTATGCCACAACACACTAAAATGCTTCAAAACACACTAAAAACACTTAAAAACAGTGAGAAACAACATTGGAAGTGATAGGTGAATAAAACCCACGAAAATTATGCAAAACAGATTGTTTACCCCCCCACACTTGAATCAAACATTGTCCTCAATGTTTTAAATAGAAACTCAAACCAAATTAAACAAACTAAACATAGAAGAATAGAAACAACAAATAGAAAGAGTTAGGAACGCAAATCTGGAATTGGAGTGATTCCTAGGTCTTCCTTTGTTGAATTCATGGGTTGCCTCCCACGAAGCGCTTGCTTTAACGTCTTGCAGCCAGACGATGCCACAGTGATCAACCTTCATGGAAACCCACGGCATAGTGGGTTGTCTCCTCAACATCATGTTCTACAAAGCCCTCGTAGTAAGGCTTCAATCTGTGCCCATTCACTTTGAACTCTTTACCTGTTTTGAAGCTACGAACTTGGACTGCACCATGAGGAAAAACGTTAGTAATAACAAAGGGTCCAATCCAACGTGAATGTAACTTACCCGAAAATAGACGAAGACGAGAATTAAACAACAACACTTTCTGTCCAACAGAGAAGGACTTGGTGCGAATCATCTTATCATGAAAGGCCTTCGTCTTTTCTTTGTAAATGCGAGCATTCTCGTAAGCTTCATTCCGTATCTCCTCAAGTTCATTCAATTGAAGCTTACGATAAAGTCCCGCGTGATCGGATGATATTTATACATATTTTTATATCAAATTCTCTCGTCTTTTCTTAGTTAGTTCGTTATATTTTGAGCTATTTACGTTATTTTTATGTTTTATAAGTTTATCTAGCTAAGAAAATAAAAATAGAATAAGTGAAGTGTTAAGTATTAATTTCGTCTAAATTATCTTGCTTGTTGAATTATACTTATCATTTGAAAATTAATATATATATATATATATTTATATATATATATATATATATATTTATTTATTTATATATTTATATATTTTAATATAATATAATGTGTGGGTGGCAGCTTGTAGTCGGTGGAAGTGGGAAGCATCGGTGAGTGGAATTAAGAAAAGAATAAAGGTTAAGGGAGAGGGACCGAGAGAAATGATGCTGCTTTGGCAGCTAGAGCATCCAAGGAGGTGCTGCCATAATAAGGCAGGAGAAAAGAAAACGGAGAGGAAAAATATAGAGGAGGGCGCAAGAAACAGGGGGACGGAGACAGAACCTTGAGGCGCGGGGAAATTAAATAAAAAAGGCCTCAGGGCCTTGCCTGGCAGCTTGGAAGCCGAGAGTTGCAAAGAAGGAGCTGAGGGGCTGCACTGAGCTGCCTTGGGGTGAGTGTGAGCTGCCATTTTTGGCAGCTTAGGAAAAGAAAACAGAGAATAATTTGGGAGCAAGGCGCCTCGGGAGGAGAAATCAGGAGAAAGGGCTTGCGGGGCAGCTTCAAGGTTCGATTGACGCAGCCTCGGGAAAAAAGGGCAGGGCCCAATTGACAGGAAAGCAGGCGCAAGCCTGCGGTGCTGCCAGGGAGAAAGACAGAAGCCAGAGGGATAGGCACGGTGCGCACAGAAAGTCCTCCCGTTTCGGTTTAATCCTCCAACTTCATTTTTTATTTCTGTTTTTATTTTATAAATATGTGTAATTAATTAGTATTGGCTAGAGGATAATTCAAAACCATGATTATATTTATAATTTGAATTGGTAATTTCAGTTGTGATTTCTGAGTTGTGATTTAATTTACTTAACTGCTCGATTAATAACTTATTTATGTTTGTCGATTAAGAATGCATACTTAATTTACATGCATGAATTTGATGCTAGAATATAAGTGAATTTCACCTAATCGTTATGAACTTATATTCATGAGTAGTGAAGGTTGCTAGTCACAATCGCGTTAAGTAAATTCTTGGCATAAGTTTCATGCAATTCATAGTAATAAGTGCCTCGTCAATGCTTATGGTTTTCATAGAACTTAATGATTCTCGCTTGTATCTCTATTATGCAATTCATGTAGGGAACTTGTGGGGAATGTTTTGGGTTGTCGTATGCAATCATCCAATCCATTAACTTAAGGAAAATCTGAGAATTCATCTATGCAATTCATGGTTAATTTGGGGCGTTGAGAATTCATAATTTATTGAAAGAACAACTGAAAATCAATTTAGGTTGCATTTGTGTCATGTGTGGAGAAAAACCCTCTAGCCAATCCGTCGTCTATCCGTTCACTTTAATTTTATGTTTTTGTCGATTTTGTAATTTAGTTAAGTTTAATTTGCGTTTCGTAAAAACCAAACCCCCCCATTATTATATTATATTATTTAATTAGTTTTTATTGTTTTGAATCTTTTAATTCGAATTCCGTCCATTTCAATTCCTAGTTTTTATTTTAAATTGTTTTCATTATTTTGAGTCATTTTTAGTGTGTTTTGAGTTTTTAGCTTAGTTTGTATTTTCTAGAGTCTTGAGTTGTTTTGAGTCTTTTGATTTATTTTAGTTTATTTGTTAGTTTTATTTTGAGTTATTTTAGTTAAGTGTTTTTATTTTAGTTTAGTGTTTTAAACTTTGTTTTTACGTTTTTAAATTATTTTAGAGGTTTTAGCAAGCCCTCCTAATCCCCGGCCTAGAACGATACCCTACTTACACCTATACTACATCTGTCAAAAAGAGGGTTAAATTTGTGCGGTTTTAAAATCCCGTCACCGCGGCATCCACATCCATGTTAAACTTCCTCACGGCCCAATGAGCCTTGTGCTCCAACTCCACAGGTAAGTGACATGGCTTGCCAAAAACAAGCCGAAAGGGGGACATTCCTATGGGTGTTTTGTAGGCGGTCCTATAAGCCCACAATGCATCTTCTAGCCTTAAGCTCCAATCTTTTCTTGTTGGACCCACTGTCTTCTCAAGAATCTGTTTTATCTCCCGATTCGACACCTCGGCTTGCCCGCTTGTTTGAGGATGATAGGGTGTGGAAACCCTATGTGTAACGTTGTACTTCTTGAGCAAAGCCGCAATTGTACGATTACAGAAATGTGAACCTCCATCACTTATAAGGACTCGAGGCATCCCGAACCTAGCAAAAATGTTAGACTTCACAAAATCTGCAACTACCTTGGAATCGTTAGTACGGGTGGCTTTTGCTTCCACCCATTTGGAAACATAATCCACCGCCAACAAGATATAGAGAAAACCATGTGATGAAGGAAAAGGACCCATAAAATCAATGCCCCACACATCAAATATTTCAACAGAAAATATAGGGTTTTGTGGCATTTGATCCTTAGCACTTATATTACCCATTCGTTGACAACGATCACATGTAAGGCAAAACGTCCTAGCATCCCTAAAGATGGTTGGCCAATAAAACCCACATTCTAAGACTTTAAGGGCAGTGCGTTGGGTGCCAAAATGTCCCCCACAGGCATATGAATGACAAAATGTTAAAATAGATTGAAACTCAGATTCATTCACACAACGTCGGACAATCTGATCGGGACAAAATTTCCAAAGGTATGGGTCATCCCAAACATAAAACCTAGCATCATTTCTAAGCTTATCACGTTGATTCCTATTAAGTGTGCTAGGGGTATGTTTAGACACCAAAAAGTTCACCAAATCTGCGTACCAAGGCTCACTTACCTGGATAGACATTATTTGTTCATCGGGGAAGGTTTCAGAAATTGGCATTGCTTCCTCATGCACCATTCGGCTTAGGTGGTCAGCCACCACATTCTCCACGCCCTTCTTATCCCGAATCTCTATGTCAAACTCTTGTAGAAGCAACATCCATCGAATTAGTCTAGGCTTGGCCTCCTTTTTCGTGAGCAAATATTTGAGAGCTGCATGATCAGTAAAAATAAGAACTTTAGTACCAAGTAAGTAAGATCGAAACTTATCTAATGCAAAAACCACAGCAAGTGATTCTTTCTCAGTGGTTGAATAATTTAATTGAGCATGTCCTAGAAGCATAATAGATAACGTGGGGTTGCTTGTTCTTTCTCTGCCCCAAAACAGCACCAATGGCATAGTCCGAAGCATCACACATCAACTCGAATGGAAGGCTCCAATCTGGAGGTGTGATAATAGGAGCCGAAGTGAGGGCCTCCTTTAAGTGCTTGAATGCCGTGGAACATGCTTCATCAAACTTGAAAACCACCTCTTTTTGAAGCAATCGGCATAGTGGCTGTGCAATCTTGGAGAAATCCTTAATGAAACGCCTATAAAAACCTGCGTGACCAAGAAACGAACGAACCTCTCTAACCGAAGTTGGAGAGGGTAAGTGGCGAACAAGGTCTACCTTAGATTTATCCACTTCAATGCCTTTTTCAGAAATAATATGTCCTAGAACAATACCTTGCTTAACCATGAAGTGACATTTTTCCCAATTAAGCACAAGATTCGTTTCAACACAACGTTTCAAGATTAAGGTCAGATTATTCAAGCAATGATCAAATGAATTACCAAAAACACTAAAATCATCCATGAATATCTCAATAATCTTTTCCACATAATCAGAAAATATACTCACCATGCATCGTTGAAACGTCGCCGGAGCATTGCACAAACCAAATGGCATGCGTCTATATGCAAAAGTGCCAAAGGGGCACGTAAATGTTGTCTTCTCTTGGTCCTCCGGAGCTATCACAATTTGGTTATATCCGGAATATCCATCAAGAAAGCAATAAAATTCATAACCAGCTAACCTTTCCAACATTTGGTCGAGGAATGGTAATGGAAAGTGATCCTTCCTTGTCATGGCATTTAACTTCCTGTAATCAATACAAACACGCCAACCAGTCACAACACGAGTGGGTACAAGTTCTTGTTCTTCATTCTTTACCACTGTGACTCCGGACTTCTTTGGAACAACCTGCACAGGTGACACCCAACGACTATCAGAAATAGGATATATAACACCACAATCAAGCAATTTTATAACCTCTTTTTTTACTACTTCCAACATGGGTGGATTAAGGCGACGTTGAGCTTCACGAGATGGTTTGGCTTCCTCCTCCAAAAGGATACGATGCATACACGTGGTGGGACTAATGCCTTTGATATCCGCCAATGTCCATCCAATGGCAGATTTGTGCTCTTTTAACACCCTTATCAACTTGTCTTCTTCTTGGGCCGTGAGTAAGTTGGAGATGATGACGGGTAGCGTCTGATCTTGTCCCAAGAAAACATACTTCAAGTGACTAGGTAATGGCTTTAACTCAAGTGTAGGTGGCTGCACAATTGATGGAAGTAACTTGTTAGTCAAAACCGAATCTAAAAGTGAAAGTGGAGACTTACCAGAGTAGGAGGGTAATGACTCGAGGGCAGCGACCATTTCAAGTACTTCATCACAAGGGGGCACGACAATATGGTCAGATTGCATGTCGTGGGTTTCAAAGGCTCCCCCACACCTAATTCTTGCTCCTATGCCGTGCACTAGAGCTACCTCAAGTGCATCTTCGTTCATTTGATCCAATTGCACCTGTGCCAAAGAATCAACAATGTCAATAGCAAAACAAGAATGGTCCTCAAGTGGATATTTAATGGTTTCAGAAAGATTAAAATGAATAATGTCCCCATCAAACTCCATGGTTAATGTTCCCGTGAACACATCAATCTTTGTTCTTGCTGTTTTCATGAATGGACGGCCTAGCAAGATTGGCAATGATGGAGCATGGCTTGAATCCTCCATGTCTAAAACATAGAAATCTGCAGGGAAGATAAGGTGATTGACCTGCACTAAAACATCCTCAAGGACTCCCTTGGGATAAGCATTAGAATGATCGGCCAATTGAATTATAACGCCAAACCTCACCAAGATTCATTGAAGCATAAATGGAATATGGCATTACATTGATAGAAGCACCTAAATCTAACATGCATTGTTCAAATCTAGTGTTTCCAATTATGCATGGGATAGTAAAACTCCCTGGATCCTTACACTTTGGAGGTAACTTTCGTTGCAAGACCGCGGATACATTTTCACTTACTTTCACAACTTCTTTGTTTGAAATTCTCTTCCTAGTTGTGCATAACTCTTTTAAAAACTTTGCATACCTGGGCACTTGCTTAATGGCATCAAGTAAAGGAATGTTTACTTGGACTTTTCGAAAGGTATCCAAAATGTCCTTGTCGCTTTCTTCCTTCTTTGATTGTGCAAATCTGCGAGGAAAAGGAACATTGGGCAGATTAGTGTTTGATATCACAACATTTGGGACAACATTACCTGAGGTGGATGGATTGGAATGCTTAGATGGCTGCGGCATGGTTGGTGCCATCCTTGCCGTGGGGTTAGATTGCTCTTCTTCTTCCTTGTTTAGGGCATGTTCATGTGCTTTGCTTCCCATTTCTTTTCCACTTCTTAAAATGATGGCTTTTGCAGATTCAAAACCACCCTTTGGATTGATCACCGTATTGCTTGGTAACTTACCATTCTCACGAAATTGTCCCAAAAATTCGGCCATTTGGCCCATTTGCTTCTTAAGCTCATTAACCTCCTTTGCTTGATTCTGCATTCCCTGTGCCATTGTGGTTAATAACTGATATGTTTTATCATCATTCATAGACATACCTGAGTTGGTTTGGGATGATTGTGCTTGAGGAGGCGGTTGTGGTGCCATTGGCCTTGGAAAGAAACCCGGGGGTTGTCGGAATCCACCTTGTTGGGCAGGTTGTTGTGCATCTCTCCATCTGAAATTGGGGTGATCACGCCATCCCGGATTGTATGTGTTCGAATATGGATCGTTTCGAGGCTGATTCTGATTTTGGAACCCAATGGCATTAGCGCTTTCCCATCCACCGTTTTCAATCAATTGAGGACACTTTTCAGAAGGGTGTCCTTGGATGGAACACACGCCACAAACACTAGGTCCTTGCACTTTCATCCCCTCGGCCATCTGTGACACAATGTTAGTGAGATTAGCTAATTGGGATTGAATATCAGATGAAGAGCTTACCTCATGCACTTGTTGCCGTGGCATGTCCCTTTGGCCAATTCCTTCATATTGTTGTGCATTCAATGCACGGTTTGCAATTAGTATCTTGGCTGCCATGGGTGTTTTGTCCACCAACGCACCTCCCGCCGAAGCATCAAGCATTTGCCTTTTGAGTGGAAGAAGGCCTTCATAGAAGTATTGAAGGAGAAACTCTTCCTTCATTTGGTGCTGCGGACAAGAAGCAACAAGACTTTTAAAACGTTCATAATAAGTTGGAAATGACTCACCTTGGTTTTGTTGGATTCCACTAATCCTCTTCCTCAGGAGAATGACTCTTGAAGTGGGGAAAAACTTTTCTAAGAATGCCCTCTTCATGCTCTCCCAAGAGGTGATAGTTCCAGGGGCTAACTCGTACAACCAATCCTTAGCTTTCTCTAGAAGAGAGAATGGAAAGGCTTTCATCTTCAAAATGTTTCCATCGACATTGATTGGGGTCATGCTTGAACACACCACTTCGAACTCCTTCAAGTGCTTATTGGGGTCCTCCATTGATAACCCATGGAACTTGGGTATGTGATGTAGCAAACTAGACTTCAACTCAAATTCATAGGTCTTCTCAGGGGCTGCCCTAGGGTATTGGATGCATAGGGGTGCGGTGTTATCCCATCCCGAAGCTGAGAGCTCCTTGATTGTTCGGTAATCTGCCGCCATGATTTGTGGTTGCTCAACTCCTTGAGCCTTGGGCTCCTTTTCCTCTTCTACTTTGTTTTCCTCAAGCTCAGGTTCAAGATTGGATGGTTGAGCTTCTTGTTGTTTCTTTGTCCTTCTCAAAGTTCGCTCAAAGTCATTGTCAAAGTCAGAGATATGCTTTTGAATCAGATGAGAACTTCGAGTCATACACTAGTACCTAAGAAGCAAGAAGAATAAAGCAAAGTTACTATCTAAATTAAAACATAAAAAATAAAAAAATAAAAAAGAAATAAGGGATTAGCAAAGTTGCTAATCCCCGGCAACGGCGCCAAAATTTGATGCGAAAATAAACTAACACACAAATTAAACCCTCTTGTTGACAATTGTAGTATATATGCAAGTAGGGATCGTTCTTAAACCGGGGATTAGGAGGGATTGCTAATCTATATAAAATGAATTTAGAAGCACTAAATAAAACTTTTAAAAACACAAATCTAAAATCAGAACATTTAACTAGATTCAAATGATTCCAAATAAACTAGAATAACTTAAAATAAAATTAATAAATAAACTAAAACAAAATCACGAATGAATTTAAAAGATTCAAGCTATGAAAATTAACCAACTCTAAACTAAATTACTCAAAGAACTCAAAAGAAATCAAATAAGGTAAATTCAAGTCAAAAGACAAAAATTGAAAAAGGGGGATTTGATCTTGATGAGAATAACTTGAAAATAAACAAATTGAAAACTAGATAGATTTAAGCACAAAATATGGTTGTTTGAATGGATGATGGATTAGCTAGAGGGGTTTCCTCCACACATGATACACTTGTATATAAACCAATTTTTAGTTGTTCTTTCGATAACTTATGAAACTCAATACTCCGGGTTAACCGTGATAGCACTTTTTTAACCTTCAAGTTCTCCTTAGTTTAATGAATTGAATGGGAAAGCGCATATAACAATTCAAAACATTCTTCAAAAGTTCCATACGTGAAAAGCACAATATAGATACAATCAAAGATCATTAAGATTCATGAGAACTATAAGTATTGACGAGGCATTCGTAACTATGAAAAGCATGATACTCTTGCCAAGAATTCACTTAACACGATTGTGGATAACAACCTTCACTACTCTTGAATATAAGTTCATAACGATTAGGTGAAATTCCCTTATATTCTAGCATCAAACTTATGCATGAAAACTAAGCGTGCACTCTTAATCAACATACATAAATAAGTTATCAATCAAATAGTTAAGCGAATTGAAATCATAAATTATTAAATCACAACCAAAAGTAATTAATTCATAATGCAAATGTAATCATGGCTTTGAATCCCCCCCTAGCAAAGAGGGGGGGTTTAGTTCCTCATAATCATAAAACAAAGGTAAATAGATTTATACATTGAACATAAAAGAAAGAAAGCACCTAAACGCTCCAACGATCCTCGTTGAGTGACAAGCATGTCCAAGCACTTTCCTTTCCTTCCTTTGATATGGCACAAGGAGTGGATGTGGTTTGAAGGTTTGGTTGTATGGAGGAGTGGATAGGGGGATGTATGGTGGTGTTTAGGATGGTTAAGGGGGGGGGGGTGGCACGGCTAGGATAGTTTATGGGCAGATTTTGTGGAGGAAAGAAAGGGTTTTGGCTAGGATAGTTTAGGGTGTGTGAAATGGGATTGTTGTGTGAATTGGTGAGTCTAAGCCTTGCAAGAAGGCTTTATTTATAGGTGCACAAAGGTAAGGAGCCACTCAAGTGATTCTAATAAACAAATACAAAGCAAGAATTAATCATCAAAAACAGCTAGCACACATGCTTCATTGCAGAAATTTCATGATGAAAGAACTTGCATTCATCCTCCTTGGTCCATGCCTTGGATTCCTCTTGGTCTTGGATTCCTCTTGATGAATCAGCTAGAACACTTGCAAAACAGCTAGCACACTTGTATTTCATGATTAAACAAGCTAGCACACTTGCAAAACATAATCATTCATCCATGCCATGGGTCATCCTTGCAGCTGTCCGCCTATTCCTTCCCCATGTGCTCTCTTGACCTTCCCTTACTAAAATGCCCATAACTTCTTCTAGAAAAATGATCTTAACAATCCGCAAAATGCTCCAGAAAATAGACATCTGTAGCTTTCCAAGCATATAAGGCTCATTCTCTAGTTCATTTTGGGCCGTTCACAAATTTCTTCCACAATGGGCTGATCCGCACAGGCAGTTTTGACCCATGTGCTCTCTTGACCTTCCCTTACTAAAATGCTCATAACTTCTTCTAGAAAAATGATCTTAACAATCCGCAAAATGCTCCAGAAAATAGACTTCTGTAGCTTTCCAAGAATATAAGGCTCATTCTCTAGTTCATTTTGGGCCGTTCGCAAATTGCTTCCAAAATGGGCTGATCTGCACAGGCAGTTTTGACGAATTTGTTACATAAAATCTCACTTGTGCTATTTTTCTTTTATTTGCTTGACAAATCATATAAAACACAAAATCAAAGTAAATAGCTCAAAAATATAAGGAACTAACTAAGAAAAGACGAGAAAATTTGATGTAAAATATATATAAGTATGAGCTTATCATTGAGTCTTGGTTCACCATAACTACTAGGCTTTGAATTTCATGGGTAAAGTTTTGTTTTGAGTGCATACAAGCATGATTCTGCCTTTAATTATTAATTGCATGTTGTAGATATTGCTCAAATGAACTTGTTTTTCACAAATATTTCCTTCAAATCCAGTGGGGGTTCAAGTTCTAATGTGTCGCGGAGGGGTGGCCTGTCCTCAAGTGGTTCTCGTTTTCAAAAGCAAAGGAATTCTAATAGTTCTGGTGCTCCACTTCGTCGTAGATGCAATAACCATCATTTCGAAGAGTGTAAAAGAGGTAGCAGTGGATGTTTTACTTGTGGTCAGATGGGCCATCGAGCTAACCAGTGCCCGCAGAATTAGCAGAAACCTCAGCCTCCTACCTTACCACCTGCAGTTCCCCTTCAGCAGATTTAGGGACCTAGTGTGTATACTTCGACAGGTTATAGGGGGTGTTTATCATTACCAATGGGATGTAGCTCTGTATTCAGGAGGAGCATATCAGTATCCATCTGATCTTTATTATCAGGGTGGTTATCCTCAATATTAAGGAGGCTATACACTTTATGCACCATACCAGAGCGGTGGACCGTAATGGTATACTAGAGGACAGTCCCAGAACCTTGATGTCGCCTCTAGAGTGATGGTTCGACGAGACAGCCTAACCAGACCAGTCAGGGACGCGGTAATCAAAGAAACAGAGGTCGTATAGGCCGACAACAAGCGCAGGGTCGTGTCCATCACATCACTTTGTAAGATACTCATAGCAACCCTGATTTGATTATGGGTACGTTGAATATTCTTGGTCATTTTGCTAGAGTATTAATTGATTTAGGTGCTATTCATTCTGTTATTTCTCATATGTTTGTTCAAAAGACTCAACCTTACCCCACACATTTCGATTATGAGTTGGAGTTTTTGATGCCTACAGATGAAACTTGCTATGTTAGCTGGGAGTATCAAGGATGTCTTTTTCTTGTGGAGGATGTCATCATGCCAGCTAATCTTGTTCCATTGGATATTGTTGATTTTGATGTCATTCTGGGCATAGATTGGTTACGCTAAAATCGTGCCAAATTGGATTGTTATCAGAAGGTTGTTATTTTCCATTGGCCAGGCTTGCCTGTGGTTACTTTTGTAGGTGAGCGTAGTGGGTTAAGGCATGGCATTATTTCTGTCGTGAGAGTGAATGGACTGTTGAGGAAGTGTTGTCAAGTCTACTTAGCTCATATGGTATTGAACGAGGATACTTTTACTCGTGTGGAGGATGTTCGAGTAGGTAGACACTTCCGTGATGTTTTTCCTGACGATTTACCCTGACTACCACCAGATCGTGAAGTGGAATTCACTATTGATCTAATCCCAGGTACAGATCTTATTTCTTTAACCCTTTATTGAATGGTTGCTGCTGAGTTAAGATAATTGAAAACCTAGTTGCAAGAACTTGTTGATAAGGGTTTTTGAAGGGAAATTATGAGATTTATGTGGGATTTCTAGTGACTAGCATGCATATACAATTCAAAATTTATATACATAAGTAACGGAAGCATGTTATCACATATTATCAAAGCTATAGTCATGCAAATCCCCTTCAAGAAGCATAGGTTCATAGTTGATGCATCAAAACAAAAAGTTGAAGAACAAAGTGTAGGTGAAGTTTTATACCTCTTGATCTAGATTTTAGACCAAGGATGGACCACCTCCAAGCCCTTTGTTCTTGGAACTCCTTGAGCCTAGCCTCCCTCCTTGACTCCTCCACCTTGTTGAAGTATGAGCTCCTTGGTTCTCCTCTAGTCCCCAAGGTAGAAGACCTCTAAAGATCCACACCCACTAGTGTAGTGAGATGGATAATGGAGTAACCACAAGGAGGAAAGATGGTTAGTGTTTCCTCCTATTGTGGCTGGCCTTGTGTGTGTAGAGAGAGAGAGAGTTGTATTTTTCTTTTGTTCAAAACAACACACAAAACCCTAATGAAACTTTTCATTAAACTTCTCTTTTAAATCAAAAGAAACTAGTCAACATTTTGACCTTTCTCTCTCCTTCTCTCTTCCCTTTGGCCGGCCTCATTATGTTTGGTTTGGGCTTTGGGCTTTTATTATTATAAGTCATCTTATGCTTGAATAAAAGCCCAATTGGTTTGGGCCCAATGGGCCCGAATGAACCCGAACTTTTCTTTAAGCCCGAAACGATCCTTTATCGCTTCTATGATTTCTTTAGACTTTCTAATTAATCATAACATTTAATTAATCCAATTAATTAACTCCATCATCCTTTAGTTATCTCATCACAAGAGTGTATCGGTGTACAATCATTTTAGGTTCCAATTAGCAAGGCAGTGAGGTGATTGGAATCAATCCAATTGATTAGCATTTAACCAATCACTTAGTGAATTAAAACTTACTTTTAATTCTCCTTCTTCTTTGATGATTACATATTTAATCATCTAGAAGAACTGACAAGCCATGAGTGACATCTAACCATATATCATGGCTACCCAAGCTAATGTAGAATTTTGTCGGAGAACCTATTCAGTTGGAATTACAATGTAATTCGATCCTTCTCTAATACAATACTCTTAAGCACATTACTAGGGTATGGATTCTTAATGTCAAGCCCCTAATGTGATTATACTTAGTTATATGATTCAATTAAATCGTATAGGAACGCCTTCCATCATTACGCTCGATACTTCGGCTGAAGATTCCCGAATCATATCTTAGAGTATTCTTCCTTTCCTAACAAGGATTAGAGATCCCTTGTTGATCATTCACATGCCTCTGGGAATAAATCACTGACCCCAACAATGCATAGAACATAGTCAAGATGAGATGTGGTCATGTCTCATTATCAAATGATCAGCAACGTATCCTCAAGACAACTATGATGTCTCAGGTCAAAGGATTACTTACACATTCTAACCAGTAGAGTTACTTGCTTGACATGTGAGTAGACCTCTATGCAAGTGCTTTCTTCTGATTGTGTTCAGTGAACTCATTCTCTTAATCAGCACCTACATACTTGTCTTAGTGTCACTAAACGAATGGCATGAGACTTCCCATCCTTCCTATTCGAATGGGACATAGTATGTACTGGTCTATGTATTGTCCGTATCCCTCTGACAATCCTACGACCAGGAACCTTTTGAACATCATGGTTATGAGAAGAAGGTCTCTGTAGTCTAACATCATTAGATTACTTCTTCCATCGATCCATTGTCCATGGATTCACTATTTTGGACCTATATCATTTATCGAGATAGTCTTAATGAGTGACTTTGCCTTTTGCTGTATTTAGAGTTATCTATACATACAGACAATGTCCTGAAATGTTTCTTCCAAAGATTGACTCTCAGGGCATACCTCAAACAATCTCCCACTTGCACTAAAGTCAATCACTATTGCATCTTATAGATGCCAGTCGAGTGAACTTGAGCTTGTAGGTTAATTATATTATGTATTAATCCTTTTAATCTTAAAATGGATTTACTTATTAAATGTTTCAAAAACATTTAATGTTGTCTCTTTTAAATTTGTGTTCAAATACTTCGATGAGACCTTGATTCCATGGCTTGAGCTATCGCCCCATTTCGTCGCAGTATCCTACTAGCGACCTTATGGTTTGGATTCAATCATTGGTTCTTGGTGAACCCCGTCTATTCGAAACACCTTTTGAAGCAGTTTCTAAAACTTTAACATATATATTGACATATATTTCGTTTGTATACTTTATACAAACTGTTGCTCCAACCTTGAGACCATTGCAGTACCATACTGACAACATATTCATATGATTAGTACTTTATCCATCATGAAGTTCCATTTATTGAAATGGGTTTTTGTCACTTTGGTTTATAACCTAAGTGAATGTACGCTTCCATAGTCTCACTCTGATATTCCTTTCTCAAAGGTAATAATACTCTTATCAGTTGCTACGGTTCTGATCCTGGGCTACAACAATATCCTACAGTGACAACCACAATGGTTACTCACCTTTGGATATCATCTCACAAGTCCATACACGTGTCCCTTTTGTGATTTTGTGACATATTCTTTATAAGGGTTATGAAAGTAGTTTTATATCCTATATAGAATTACTTTCTCAAATCTTCAACATTTAAGATTCTATTTCCTTATATATAACTTTCTTGAGACAGCATTGCCGTATCAATAAGTTTATTTTAAGTCTATACTTCAAAATTGTATGATGTCACAATTTTGTCATTTTGAGTAACATTTGTATTTCATTGAGTCTATCAAATAGACTTCATTTATTACATGTTGCTCAAAAGCATGACATCACTCCCACTGACCTTGTTGTAACTAAGCATTCATTCGAAAACCTTAAGAAAAGTATAACACTTATATTTTCTTAATTTGAATGCATACAGCTCCCACTAACTTGTCTTGGATCTGTTGACAATCTTTAAGATCCATTAGCTTATTGATGATGTCTCAACAGTTTTGGACAATCAACAACATCTAGCTAATACAAGTTATTTCAACGAACATACACAAAAGGATTCCTTCTCAAGTAATCCCATGTGTAATGTGTGACTTGCTATATTAAGTCCATTCATTTAAATTATATGGTGTCAAACATCATATTATAAGTTTTATTCATACTAAAACCTTTTAAAGTAGTCATATAAGAATTATCCAAATCATTAGTGGAAGCATGGCTCCTACTAAGGATATTCAACCATTCCTACAAGGTGGTTGATTTTAATTCTTTATAAAAACTACATAGAGCATTATAGTCACACGAGGTGTCGAAATCTGATTGTCTTAGTGTTTCTTCCAAAGATTGACTTTCAGGGCATACCTCCAACAATCTCCCACTTGCACTAAAGTCAATCACTATTGCATCTTATAGATGCTAGTCGAGTGAACTTGAGCTCATAGGCTAATTATATTATGTATTGATCCTTTTAATCTTAATATGGATTTACTTATTAAATGTTTCCAAAACATTTAATGTTGTCTCTTTAATTTGTGTTCAAATACTTTGATGAGACCTTGATTCCATGGCTTGAGTTATCGCCCCATTTCGTCGCAGTATCCTACTAGCGACCTTATGGTTTGGATTCAATCATTGGTTCTTGGTGAACCCCGTCTATTCGAAACACCTTTTGAAGCAGTTTCTAAAACTTTATATTGCCATATATTTCGTTTGTATACTTTATACAAACTGTTGCTCCAACCTTAAGACCATTGCAGTACCATACTAACAACATATTCATATGATTAGTACTTCATCCATCATGAAGTTCCATTTATTGAAATGGCTTTTTGTCACTTTGGTTTATAACCTAAGTGAATGTACGCTTCCATAGTCTCACTCTGATATTCCTTTCTCAAAGGTAATAATACTCAATCAGTTGCTACAGTTCTGATCCTGGGCTACAGTAATATCCTAAAGTGACAACCACGAGGTGTCGAAATCGGATTGTCTTAGTGTTAAACTATATGTTGTGACTCATTTTGAAACTATTCCATTTTGTTTCACCAACTTGTCCATTTGCTTTGTACTTAGCTTGTTCTCATAAAAGAGAATGATGGACAACTCCCAACATATAACTATTTTATGCTAGGTTGGTGAAACCAACATTCATAGACTATTCTTAGAATGCTACACAACATAAAATTTTAACACTTTTAAAGAGCTTGAGACCTTTAACAATTAAAATTACAAGCTCAATAAGAATAGTACTGTACTATTAACTTTAGACAACTATAAACCAATCATATTCAAGTTTATTCTCCTTTTTCTTACCTCCCACTATTTCTCATGACCTTAATGAGAAATTGCATTATACATTCAAAGTGTATAATTATGAAGTATACGGGTAGAGGACATTGTGGAGTAGCTTCAAACTCTTTAAGCTTTATTGTTCCAACTCCACTAAGTTGATGTCTTGTTTTTAAATGACTAAGGTCTTTAAACCTTTTATAGATTTAGACACTTCATTCTAGGTTTGATCACTATTAACACATTTGGCATTTCCTAAAACAATTTAAGAATGCTCAATTAGTTGTTCATAACTACTAGTTGAACCAAGAGTGACCTTGGCTATTGTGTTTGAGTGGTAACCTTGTAAGAAAACGTTTTTCCTTATGTATTACTCACTTCATTATAATGTGATCTTCCTTTTCTTCAAGAAAGGAATCTCTAGACTTTCTCAATTCATATAGAGCTCACATGTAGGCAATTGGAACCAAATCTAAAGATTCATTGTATCCATCTATGGCCAAAATGTGAGACCTATCCTTAATTGATACATCCAAAGTTTGCATATCACATTCATGTAAGTGATACATTTCTTGTATTTCAACTAGAATACAACAAGACATTATTCAATTCATAACACTACTTTGAGGAACAAATGTAGTAGAAGGCATTCATCACATTACATTGATATGATAAGTAAAACATTCATAATGTTTAATACAAAAGAATTAGATCTTACATTAGAGACTAATTATATACCTTCATATAGGCACCAAAAGTGGGTCTTCCATCATATGAAGCCACATAATAAGTTCTTAGCAAAATAAGAAAGTTTAAAGACTATCTTTAAGTGCCTAACAAACTTCCTAAGTAGTTAGCAAAAAGTAATGGCCGAACTCTTCACTCCATCCCTTTCTTTGCTTGTCCATCTTCTACTTGGCTCCTTCACCTACATATAATTGCATAAGTGATTAGTATTTTATATCAAAATATAAAGATTAGAAGATCTAACATTTAGAATTGAAGATAAGAACAAAAACCATACCTTGTGGCTTGTCCTTCAGAGATGCAAGGTATAACCTGCAATTCCTCTTCCATTGCCCGTCCTTTCCACAGTGGTGGCAAGTCCCCTTGGGCTCCTTTGCCTTCTTTTTCTTCACTCCTCCTTGGGCCTTAGGAGTGGATGACTTCTCCTTTCCTTTGCCTTTGCCTTTCGGCTTGGCTTTGGAAGTGGATGGCTTGTTGTAGGCTACTGCAGCAGTCCCCACAATGTTCTCTTTCTTCATAGTCTTCTCAGCAGTTACTAACATGTTTAGTAACTCAGAGAGAGTGCTATCCATCTTGTTCATGTTGTAGTTCATAACGAACTACGAGAACGAGTAAAAAAGAGAAGCCAAGATGAAGTCCTGGGCCAATTCCCCGTCAAGTGGAGTACCTAAGTTCTCCAATTGTTCAATGAGTCCAATCATCTTCAGTACATGTTGATGTATTGGGGCTCCCTTGACCATTTTGGTCTTCACAAGTTCACTGACAGTGTTGAAGAGACGATTGCGCGTCCCTTCACCATATAACTCCGTAAGATGGAGTATGATGGAGGATGCACTGTCCATTCCCTCGTGCTATCTCTGTAACTCCTCATTCATGGAGGCCAACAGATAGCACTTGGCTTGTGTGTCATCCTCAACGTGCTTGTCATACTTAGCACGTTCATCCTCAGTGGCCTCAGAGCCAAGTGGTATGTGAGGTGGAGCCTTGTCCAGTACGTGATAGGAGCATATTTATGAAGGATTATTTTGGAAGATCATGTTCATTTAAGCAATATCATTAGCATGCAATTAACAAATTAAAGGCGGAATCATGCTTGCATATACTTAAAAACAAAACATTAACCATGAATGTTCAAAGCCTAGTAGATTGGTGAACCTTTAAACAACTCAAAACAAGTGAGTTGAAATTAATACCTTTGTAGATTCCTCTTTGCATAAGCAAAGGCTAATCACCCAAAGAGAGGGCCTTCATTCCTTGCATCTTAAAACTATGGATTTATATAGAAAGGATAGGTTCTCTAAGTTCTCAAAATTGAGAACCTCTAAGTTTCTACACCAAGGTTTTGATTAAGAGGAAATGAGTGACCTTGGAGGAGCTAGAGTGCTAGCTAAAACCCTCCAAGGGGGCCGGCCATTTCTAGAGAGAAGGGAGAGCTTTTCTTCTCTCCAATTTCCCAAAAAACAAACCCTAATGAATTTTGGCTATAAAATCATATTTATACCTTAATTCATTTGAGTGGCAAACTTGTAAATAAGTCCAAGTTTGCTACCCTTCACAATATGGCCGGCCTTAGGATATTTTTGGAGTATTTTGGGCCTTTGTAAATCATTATTTATTAAGTTGTCATACAACTTAAGTCAATGGACTTGACGTTCGAAGCCCATTGGGCCTTAAGGTCCAAAACCATCCCGAGGTCTTTAACGAACTTATTCGTTTGATTAATAATCATATTAATTAATCCTTGCCATAAATAATTAAACTATTTAATTATTCTTACTCATCTCCGTTGAATCTTCAATCTCTACCTTACACGGTGTACGATCCATTAGGTTCCTTTTAGCGAGGCAGTGGGCGATTCAAACTCTTTCAAATCGATTGTGAATTTGAAACTTACTTTCAATTCTCCCTTTAGTGTTTACACACGTTTAGGGCTTCCACAAACCATGAGTGACACCTAGCAGCATATCATGGTTACCCAAGCTAATCAGAAGAGGTGGAGAACCTATTCAGTTTAGGATTACAAATGCAATACGGTCCTTCTCTAATCCAATACTCTTGACCACATTGTTTGGATTGATAGTTTATTCATGTCTACTATCCAATGTGAATCTCGTGCTTATATGATTACCTTGAATGTGATCTGGAACGCATTCCAACATCTCATTCATACTCTGGCCAGAGATTCTAAATCATATCATAGAGTATTCTCCCTCAACGGTTTGAAGGTTAGAGATCCCTTGTTGCGCATTCACTTGTCTCCATGACTAGATAGCTTGACCCCAACCATGCCGTGGACACTCCAAAGGAATGCCATTTGACACGATCAAAGATCAAGGACCTAACCACAAGACAACTATGATGCCTCAGGTCAAAGGACTAATTTGCATTATCCTAACCATGAGTTCTCACGTGACATGAATATGAGAACTCGTCGTTGATCGTGTTCAGTGAACTCATTCTCTATTGAGCACCTACGTACTTGTCTTGGTGTCACTCACACCAATGACTCGAGACTAGTCACTCTCCCTAAGAGAAGACATAGCACGTACTGATCTTAACGGACTGTCAATGCCCAATTGGCAATCCTATGATCAGGAACGTTTAGGATGTGTCTACGAAAGAATGGTCTCATGAATCTAACTATTTAGATCGCATTCTCCCAATCACATATTCCTTGGACTTTATCGTTTAAGCATATAACATTTATATGAGACCGCTCAAACAATAATCTTTGCCCTTGATATTAAACTAGATTAGTTTAACATGTGAAATGTCCGTAAAGTATCATCATATGATTGGTTTTAGGGCACATTTCCAACAATTTATGCTACTTAGTGAGCTTGTTTTCTTGCACTTATGTAGTTAGTTATTGTTTATTATAGTGATTTAAGCTATTTTCGTGTGTTTGTAGGTTCAAATGGCAAAGTATGCAAAAAGGTGCATTTTGGTGCGTTTTGGAGCGATTTTGGGCCTATGATGGATTGGACATGTTTGGAACCAATTGGAGTGATGGAATTGAAGTGCAAATGAGCTAAGGAGTGAATGAAGATGTGAAGAGTGGAATTCAAGGCGAATGACGAATGAAGAGTCAAAATTGGAAACCGAAGTTTCTAAGTTTGGAAGTTTCTAATTTCGAAGGTTTCCATTCTTGAAGAGTTTCTATTCTTGGAACGGAAGTGTCTTAATCTTTTCTAGAAGCCTTATCTTAGCCCTATATGGATGCCGCACCCTCTAGGCCTTTTTCCTTGTGGATTTGGGCTATACAAATCCTTTTATAAAACTAAATGGGCCAAAACCCTTTTTCCTTGTGGATTTCCATCCTTGCCGCACCTAGGGCCTTCTAGAACCATTTTCCCTTGCCTTGCAAGGCATTCCTTGGGCCTTATCATCTCAGCCACATCTAAACCTTTCTAGAAGCAAGGCTTGCTGCACCCTAAACCCTAGCCCACCTTGTGCCGCACAAAACCTTCTAGAACCTCCTTTTGCCTTGCCTTGCAAGGCATTCTCCTACCTATGCCGCACCCTAGGCCTTAATTTCTGCTAAAGTCCTAGCCTAATATGCTTTACCCTAGGGTTTGCCACACCTATACATATATGTGCTAAGTGTGCCGCATGAATCATCACCCCTCACTCAGAAATCCAAGCAGCCGCCCATTCACCATCACAAAAACCTTTGCCGCAAGCATCCCTTCACCACCATTCAGCCACCGTCTGATGTGAAATATATAAGGACACAAATTAAACCCTCTTTTTATCAATTGTAGTGAAGAATGCAAGTAGGGATCGTTTTGGACCGAGGATTAGGAGGGATTGTTAATCACTTGGATTTGACTCAAAAACGTAAAAACATAATATAAAACACTAAACTAGACTCAAAGAATGCAAAACTAAAGTTTAAAACACTAAGACAAACCAAAAGACTCAAAACAGCAAGAAAACACTCAAAACTGCCTTAAAACCACTTTCTGGGCAGTTTTGAACACTAAAGAAGAATTTGGACGAAAATAGTTATAACTTGACTCAAGACACTTTAAAAACACAAACTAAACAGATTCTAAGACTTTTAAACAGGAAAGTAAAGGGGGGTTTTGTTTTTGACCAATTTGAAAACAAAACTTAAAACTTTGTAAAACGAACAGATTTTAAAACGACTTTGGATTTAAGGAATGGATGGAAGGCTAGCTAAGGGGTTCATCTCCACACATGTTATACTTGCATACGAAACGATTTCCAATTGCTTTTCAATAAACCATGAATTCTCAACGCCCCAAGTTAATTAGGTTCGCTTAAATTAACCTTCAGATTTTCCTAAAGTTATTGAATTGGATGATTGCATACGACAACCCAAAGCATTCCCCACAAGTCCCCTACATGATTGCATAATAGAGTGATCGGACCATATTTATACATATTTTTATATCAAATTCACTCATCTTTTCTTAGTTAGTTCATTTTATTTTGAGCTATTTACGTTATTTTTTATGTTTTATAAGTTTTTCAAGAAAAGGAAATAAAAATAGAATAAATGAAGTGTTAAGTAATTAATTCGTTTAAATTACCTTGCTTGTTGAATAGAACTTATTATTTAGAAAATAATTTATTTATATATTTATATAATTTATATATATATATATATATATATATATAATGTGTTTGTCAAGCTGGCAAAGCTTTCGGTGGAAAGCATTGAGTGGAAGAAAAGAATAATCACATGCTGCCAGCGCCCACTGAAGGTAGTGCGGTACAGGGTGCAAAGCAGCCTTAGAGCCATTCACGGGAGAGCTCATAAAGGCAGAGTTCAGAAGGAGAGGGGGGAGGTCCTCTCGAGCACAGAAAATCAATAAGCTGCCTTTGAAGGCAGCTGTCCAGACAGCTTGCGGAGGGGAGCCTGGGGAGGAGAAAATAGGTGGAAGGCAGCGAAAGCTGCCCGAGACAGCAGCGACGGAAAAGAAAATAAAAAAAAAAAGAAAGCAGCGAATTGAGGGAGGAATCACAAATTGAAGAAGCTCCTCGGAGCTTGGGCGGTCAAAGGCAAGAGTTTCAATTGGGTGAAGGCTGGCGCAAAACACACGGGGGGAGAGGACTGAGGAGAGCTGCCTTTGGCAGCTGAAGCACGCAGCACAGAGAGGAAAACCGAGGGTAGGAAGCTGCCTTGGGCGCGGGGAGTGAAATCAACGCAAGCAGCAATTGGAGGGGCACGAAATTGGAGGTCAGCGTGAATAGAAGAGAAACTGGGCAGCGAGCACAGCTGCCACACGAGGGAAGAAACGATTCAAAAATATAAAAAAACAAAAGAAGCCTCTGTGAGGCGCGGTGAAGTCAGGAAGGGCACGGTGGTGAACCTTTGCTGCTTTGGCAGCGTGATTATTAAGGAAGGCAGCTGCCATTTGGCAGCAGAGAAACAAAGCAAGTCAGAAGCTGCATTTGGCAGCGTTGGAGCCAATCCAGACAAGCACAGTGCACAGAAAACCTCTACACTCTCATTTCGGTTTATCTCCTCCAAACTTTTATTTTATTTTTGTTTAATTTAATAATGTGTAATTAATTTATATTGGCTAGAGGTTAATTCGAAACCATGATTATATTTGTAATTTGAATTGGTAACTTCAGTTGTGATTTAATTTGCTTAACTGTTTGATTAATAACTTATTTATGTTTGTCGATTAAGAATGCAAACTTAATTTACATGCATGAATTTGATGCTAGAATATAAGTGAATTTCACCTAATCGTTATAAACTTATATTCATGAGTAGTGAAGGTTGCTAGTCACAATCGCGTTAAGTGAATTCTTGGCATAAGTTTCATGCAATTCATAGTAATAAGTGCCTCGTCAATGCTTATGATTTTCATAGAATTTAATGATTCTCGCTTGTATCTCTATTATGCAATTCATGTAGGGAACTTGTGGGGAATGTTTTGGGTTGTCGTATGCAATCATCCAATTCAAAAACATAAGGAAAATCTGAAAGTTAACTAGTGCAATTCACGGTTAATTTGGGGCGTTGAAATTTACAACTTATTGAAAGAACAACTGAAAATCAATTTAGGTTGCTTATGTGTCATGTGTGGAGAAAAACCCTCGAGCCAATCTGTCGTCTATCCGTTCACTTTAATTTTATGTTTTTGTCGATTTTGTAATTTATTTAAGTTTAAGTTACGTTTCGTAAAAATCAATCCCCCCCATTATTAAAATATTATTATTTAGTTAATTTTTATTATCTTTTAATTTACTTTCCGTCCAATTAAATTCCAAGTTTTTATTTTAAATTGTTTTCATTATTTTGAGTTATTTTAATTAAGTGTTTTTATTTTAGTTTAGTGTTTTAAACTTTGTTTTTACGTTTTAAAATTATTTTAGAGGTTTTAGCAAGCCCTCCTAATCCCCGGCCTAGAACGATACCCTACTTACATCTATACTACATCTGTCAAAAAGAGGGTTAAATTTGTGCGGTTTAAAACCCCGTCATAGAGATACAAGCAAGAATCATTAAGTTCTATGAAAATCATAAGCATTGACGAATCACTCATTACTATGATTGCATGAAACTTATGCCAAGAATTTACTTAATTCGATTGAGATCATCAACCTTTACTACTTGTGAATATAAGTCCATAACGATTAGGTGAAACTTCCTTATATCCTAGCATTCAATTTATGCATGATAATTAAGCGTGCACTCTCAACCAACACACACAAACCAATGTAATTCACATAGATAAGTAAATTGAATTCATAACTTATGAAACCGCAATTAGAAGTAATCAAATCATATCGCAAGCATAAACATGTATTTCAAATCCCCCCTAGCCAAGGGGGGGGGGTTTAGTTCCTCATACGCACAAAACAAAGAGAATTAATTTAAACATTGAAATCAAAGGAAAAGAAACACCTAGAAATTCCAGCAACGCGAACTTGAATTGCATGAACTTCCAAGCTTCCTTCTCCTCCTCCTTGGTGTGGCAAAGGGTCTAGATCAGGCTCTAAGGGTTTAGGTGCATGGATGAATGGTTATGGATGGATGTAGGAGTGTTTATGGGAGGTAGATGGTGCGGCAAGAACCTAAAACTAGGGAGAAGGGTGTTTAGTGGCTGCGGCAAAGGCTTAGGAGAGGTTTGGGCGAATTTCTGAATTGTGGAGTGAATTATGGTAGAGGGTGGTGTAGGGGGTGGTGTTTAAATGGTGCAGCAAAGGATGGTATTTATAGGCTGAAATTCGCAGCTTCTATGTAGCAAAGGAAAATGATTTAAAGGCCTAATTTGTATAGGATAATAACACACAATCCTTGAAGGAAAAGGCTAAGGCTTTTAGAAACCAAGGGGGAAAGGAATAATCAGGTTTCTAGAAGTTCTAGAAAGGTTTGGGGCGTCACTTTTGTAGGACAAGGGATAAGGCCTTCTAGAAAGGTTGTTTTGTGGCTGATTCCTAGAAAAACAAGGGATAATGTGTGGCACCTTTGTAGGAAAGGATAAGTGATAGGAGCATATTTATGCGACTTAGCTTGCTTGTTTTCTTGCATTTTGGTTATTATTTAGTATTTATTATAGTGTTTAAAGTTAAATTCGTGTGTTTGTAGGTTTTTTGGGCTAAGGGTGCATTATGAGCCAATTTGGAGTAGTTTGAAGTGTTTTTGGGCCCAAGATGGATTGCATATGATATGAGCAAGATGGATGGACGAATTTGAAGTCAAATGAGGCTAGGAACATGCTAAAAATATGGTGAAACAAATACAAGTTACAAGAAGGGATAGGTTTCTAGAAGGATTTACCAAAACTTCACTCAAAACCATGTTTTCCCCAAAAATTCACATCCTTGCCGTGCCTTCCCTTGTTGTTTTCCACCAGAAATTTGAGTGATGATGCAATGCCTAACTCACCATGACATTTGAGTGGATGATGCAATGCTTAACTTGTTGGAAATGTGCCCTAAAACCAATCATATGATGATACTTTACGGACATTTCACATGATTAAACTAATCTAGTTTAATATCAAGGGCAAAGATTATTGTTTGAGCGGTCTCATATAAATGTTATATGCTTAAACGATAAGGTCCAAGGAATATGTGATTGGGAGAATGCGATCTAAATAGTTAGATTCATGAGACCATTCTTTCGTAGACACATCCTAAACGTTCCTGATCATAGGATTGCCAATTGGGCATTGACAGTCCGTTAAGATCAGTACGTGCTATGTCTTCTCTCAGGGAGAGTGACTAGTCTCGAGTCATTGATGTGAGTGACACCAAGACAAGTACGTAGGTGCTCAATAGAGAATGAGTTCACTGAACACGATCAACGACGAGTTCTCATATTCATGTCACGTGAGAACTCATGGTTAGGATAATGCAAATTAGTCCTTTGACCTGAGGCATGGTGCGAGAATTTCTTGACACACAAATTAACCCTCTTTTGACAATTGTAGTATATGTATAAGTAGGGATCGTTCTAAACCGGGGATTAGGAGGGCTTGCTAAAACCTCTAAACTAATTCAAAAACATAAAAAAAACAAAGTTGAAAATGTGTAAATAAAAGATTTTAAAACAAGAAAGTAAAAGGGGGATTTTGGTTTGGTGAAATTAAACAATTAAATTTGTAAAACGAAATTGAGAAATAAGATGGTGGATGAATTAGTTAGGGGTCCGTTTTTCACACATGACACACTTGTACATGAATCGATTTCCAATTGCTTTTCAATAAATTATGATTCTCAACGCCCCAAATTAACCATGAATTGCATAGATTAATTCTCAGATTTTCCTTAAGTTAATGGATTGGATGATTGCATACGACAACCCAAGGCATTCCCCACAAGTTCCCTCAATGAATTGCATAAAAGAGATACAAGCAAGAATCATTAAGTTCTATGAAAACCATAAGCGTTGACGAGGCACTTGTTACTATGAATTGCATGAAACTTATGCCAAGAATTCAATTAACGCGATTGTGACAAGCAACCTTCACTACTCATGAATATAAACTTGTAACGATTAGGTGAAACTCATTTATATTCTAGCATCTAATTCATGTATGAAAACTAAGTATGCATCCTTAATAAACATACAAGAATTAGTTATTAAGAAAATAGATAATTGAATTGCAATCACAACTTATTAAATCACAATTGGAAGAAATCAATTCATATCACAAGCATGTTCATGGCTTCAAACTTCCCCCTAACTAAATAGGTTTAGTTCCTCATAAGCATAAAACAAAGATAAATAAATTTAGACATTGAAAACAAAAGAAAGAAAACACCTAAACGTTCCAACGATCCTTGTTGGATAGCAAGCACGTCCAAGAGCTTTCCTCTTCTTCTTTGCCGTGCCTCAAGGGTGGAATGATGTTGAAGGGTTGGTTATATGGAGGATTGGATGGGAGGAGTTTGGATATGTAGGGAGAGGCAAGGGAAGGCTTGTAGAATGGTTGATTCTTGGATGATTTGAATGAGGTTGCTACCATGGGTATTTATAGGGATAGGATGGACTTGTTTAATTCAATTTTTTGGTGGAAATCAAAAGGAAAGTCATGGCAAGGAGTAAAGAATCATGGTGGGTTAGGTATTGAGTCATCCACTCAATTTTTGTGCACAATCTACTCATTTCTTGGTGGGTTAGGTTTTGAGTCATCCACTCACATGTCATGGTGAGCTAAGCATTGCATCATCCACTCACATGTCATGGTGAGTTAAACATTGCATCATCCACTCAAATGTCATGGTGAGCTAAGCATTGCATCATCCACTCACTTCTAGAATTTGGGCTTCACTTATCCATCTTCAAAGTAGATTTCAACCCAATTAATCTCCAAATTCGTCCATCCATCTAGCTTGGATCATAAGCAATCCATCTTGGGCCCAAAAACACTTCAAACTACTCCAAATTGGCTCATAATGCACCCTTAGCCCATAAAACCTACAAACACACGAATTTAACTTTAAACACTATAATAAATACTAAATAATAACCAAAATGCAAGAAAACAAGCAAGCTAAGTCGCATAAATATGCTCCTATCAAATTCCCCCACACTTAGCTTTTGCTAGTCCTCGAGCAAAACAAAGAAATAAAACAAAACAAATAAACAAACATAACCTAAACCTTCCAACGTTTGCCTCAGGGATTTCCAATGCACATGACATGTTAAAGATTATCATTCCCACATATTTGAGTCAATTTAACACTTAAGCACATACTTAATCATAGTCACTACTTACTAGTTCACAATGAACCAATTAAAACAATGTTTTGAATGTAGTAACATGCCTTAGAGAATTCCCTCAATCCTTACAAGATATGCACTCTATTTTCACTCAGATTTTCTAACTACACACCCTATACTAGTTATATGTGAGAGAATTGATGTAGATATAAAAACGAATGCTCACATATATGTATCACAAGAACGTAATTTCCGGAGTTTAATAAGCATGTTTAGATATGATCTCATGAATGGAATACTACTACTTAGATGCGAGAACCAATGACACCATATGCTCATACCAAATTCAAACTCCACAAATTGAAACACATAACACTCAAGATTGAAGTCAAGGGTTGTAACGGGGCTTGGGGAGTTGGCTAACAATGAAAGGATAGGGAAAACAAACGTTCTTAAAGCAATAGTAAGCAAAATAATGAAATTGAACTTAGAATTCCCATTAGCATGCAAAAATCAACTTTTAAACACAAAGGGAAGTTTTAACAACAATTAGGGCCGAATTCAATGTTTTGGACCCTTTCTTCAACAAACAATACTTAAGGACTCTTTTTCACATCTTTTCAATTCTTTTTTTTTTTTTTTTTTTTTTTTTATTCTTTTCACAACTTTTCTTTTTCTTTTCTCCCCGTGCCTTTGCACACAAAATCACATGAAAAATACTTCCCCCACACTTGTTTTCTGCCATCCATTAATCAAAAGGAATTCAATTGTAGTCATGCTTACTATGCTTTAAAAACAAGGGTATGTATGGTCCTAATCTAGGCTAGGTGAAGATAGCATGGGTTAACAAAGAACATAGGCTAACAAGGTTCAATGGGGTTAACTTAAACATAAAATGGAGTAGGGCACACGGCTGTTTGGCTTAGGTGGTGGTCACTACACAACTTCATCTTGAACATGTGTTATGGAAATCAATAGCATGCTTTGAATGAAATGGGCATGAGTTCTAGCATTTGGAACTAAATGATGAAACGCCTTCTAAGTAGTAACCAAGCAAAGAATAATGAGATCATGCAACGACTTTAGGAAACAAAGATGCACAGTTTATAAACTCTCTGAATAAACATTTAGGCTCAAGTCTCACAAGGTTGTAGCGTTAGTTTGAGTTCTTTCCTTTAAGCATGTTACAAAAACTGATTTTTCCTTTATGATTACATGTGAATTCATAAGTTATAACCACAACCAAGCATAAACCAAAGAGTAAATCAAACTTTCATCCATTATTACAACTCTTTTTAACAGTTATGCAATTACAAACCGAATCCTCATCATTGTGTTGGAAGGTACCCTAAGACACAAAAACACACAAAAACAACTCTTTTTGGGTTTTTAAAACAATTTTTCAAATTTTTATGGGATTTTCGGATTTTTGACACAAAACACACTAAAACACACCAAAACAGCTTAAAAAGGCTATAAAAAAAAACAGTGAAAAACAACATTAGAAATTATGAGTGAGAAAACCCTACGAATTTGCATCAAAACACTTTGGTTTCCCCCCCCCACACTTAAATCAAACATTGTCCTCAATGTTTCAAGCATAAAATCACACCAAACATAAAGAAACAAACAAACAGCAAGTAAAACATTAAACTGGGCAGATTAAAAACAAGCAACAAAGTGAAGGGTTTTAGGAACGCAAATCTGGAATTGGAGTGATTCCTAGTGCTTCCTTTGTTGAATTGCATGGGTTGCCTCCCAAGTAGCGCTTTCTTTAACGTCTTTTAGCCGGACGAAGTTTCCTTTCATACTTTAATGGAACCCACGGCATGGAGTTGATTATTGAATGGACGATGATACTTGAAATGTTCCGGCAATGGTTGAATTTCAAGAGTGGGTGCCCTAATCATTGACATCAACAACATATTAGTCAAAAACAACTTTGAAATTTGAGTTGGTGGCTTTCCTACGTGCTCCAATAAGAACTTAAGTACATTCTCCACGAAATGCTTCTCAAAACATGCAAGCATTGGATCTTTGTATGGAAGGGAATAGAGATCTGTCCTGAGATCCATGTAAACTCTTTCACCAAATTGGATTTGAGTAGGTGCCTGCAATGAAGAGGGTAACACACGATTAATTGAAGTGGGAATTGGAATTGGAGTTGGTGGCTTACCTATGGGCTGCAATATTGGCTCTAAAGTAGCAGCACATTCAACAAATGCACAAGGGATGTTTTCAGCCAGATTGGGCATTTTGAAGGTTGTGGCCGTGTGATCCACTCCAATTTCCTCCTTGATGAATTCAAGATGCTCCTCAACCACTTTTTCCTCGTGAATTGTTGGAAAGGTGTCCAAGATGTCTTTCTTCCCCTCATCTTTCATGGATTGCATGAACCTGCCAGGGAAAGGTGCATTTGGGGAAACAAAGTTAGAAATAATTAAATTTGGAACAATCTTACTTGAATGGGGTGGTGTAGGAACATTGGGAGGTTGCGGCAAGGGTTGTTCTTCCCTTGCCGTGCCTTGTGCATCCTCCTCCTCTTCGAGCAGTAGCAATTCATCCATGGGCTCATCTTCAACCATTTGTTCTTGAATTTGTACCATGAACTCCAAAATTTGCCCAACATGCTTCTCCAATTCGCTCGTCTTCTTGGCTTGATTTTGTATCTCTTTGTTTCGATATTCTTCGGCCTGATTCAACGAGGTGAGTAATTTATTAAGTATATCATTATTCGAAGACGTACCTGAATTGAATTGGGCAATTTGTTGTGGTGGCTGTGATAGTTCATATGGCCAGTGATAGAACTCCTCTTCTTGTTGCCAATATCCACCTTGTTGGAATTGTTGAGGTTCCCACCACATAGAAGTTGAATGATCACTCCAATCTCTTCGTGGATATTGGTTAAAATCCATGTCTTGTTTCTCTAGTACCTGAAATCAAAGAAAGAGAACTAAATAAAATATCAAAAGTAACACCAAACAAAGAAAATAAACTAAGTCAGAAACAAAAACAAAAACAAACTAAACGAAAAGAAAAGAACCAAGGGATTAGCAAAGTTGCTAATCCCCGGCAACGGCGCCAAAATTTGGTGCGAGAATTTCTTGACACACAAATTAACCCTCTTTTGACAATTGTAGTATATGTATAAGTAGGGATCGTTCTAAACCGGGGATTAGGAGGGCTTGCTAAAACCTCTAAACTAATTCAAAAACATAAAAAAAACAAAGTTGAAAATGTGTAAATAAAAGATTTTAAAACAAGAAAGTAAAAGGGGGATTTTGGTTTGGTGAAATTAAACAATTAAATTTGTAAAACGAAATTGAGAAATAAGATGGTGGATGAATTAGTTAGGGGTCCGTTTTTCACACATGACACACTTGTACATGAATCGATTTCCAATTGCTTTTCAATAAATTATGATTCTCAACGCCCCAAATTAACCATGAATTGCATAGATTAATTCTCAGATTTTCCTTAAGTTAATGGATTGGATGATTGCATACGACAACCCAAGGCATTCCCCACAAGTTCCCTCAATGAATTGCATAAAAGAGATACAAGCAAGAATCATTAAGTTCTATGAAAACCATAAGCGTTGACGAGGCACTTGTTACTATGAATTGCATGAAACTTATGCCAAGAATTCAATTAACGCGATTGTGACAAGCAACCTTCACTACTCATGAATATAAACTTGTAACGATTAGGTGAAACTCATTTATATTCTAGCATCTAATTCATGTATGAAAACTAAGTATGCATCCTTAATAAACATACAAGAATTAGTTATTAAGAAAATAGATAATTGAATTGCAATCACAACTTATTAAATCACAATTGGAAGAAATCAATTCATATCACAAGCATGTTCATGGCTTCAAACTTCCCCCTAACTAAATAGGTTTAGTTCCTCATAAGCATAAAACAAAGATAAATAAATTTAGACATTGAAAACAAAAGAAAGAAAACACCTAAACGTTCCAACGATCCTTGTTGGATAGCAAGCACGTCCAAGAGCTTTCCTCTTCTTCTTTGCCGTGCCTCAAGGGTGGAATGATGTTGAAGGGTTGGTTATATGGAGGATTGGATGGGAGGAGTTTGGATATGTAGGGAGAGGCAAGGGAAGGCTTGTAGAATGGTTGATTCTTGGATGATTTGAATGAGGTTGCTACCATGGGTATTTATAGGGATAGGATGGACTTGTTTAATTCAATTTTTTGGTGGAAATCAAAAGGAAAGTCATGGCAAGGAGTAAAGAATCATGGTGGGTTAGGTATTGAGTCATCCACTCAATTTTTGTGCACAATCTACTCATTTCTTGGTGGGTTAGGTTTTGAGTCATCCACTCACATGTCATGGTGAGCTAAGCATTGCATCATCCACTCACATGTCATGGTGAGTTAAACATTGCATCATCCACTCAAATGTCATGGTGAGCTAAGCATTGCATCATCCACTCACTTCTAGAATTTGGGCTTCACTTATCCATCTTCAAAGTAGATTTCAACCCAATTAATCTCCAAATTCGTCCATCCATCTAGCTTGGATCATAAGCAATCCATCTTGGGCCCAAAAACACTTCAAACTACTCCAAATTGGCTCATAATGCACCCTTAGCCCATAAAACCTACAAACACACGAATTTAACTTTAAACACTATAATAAATACTAAATAATAACCAAAATGCAAGAAAACAAGCAAGCTAAGTCGCATAAATATGCTCCTATCAAGGCATCATAGTTGTCTTGTGGTTAGGTCCTTGATCTTTGATCGTGTCAAATGGCATTCCTTTGGAGTGTCCACGGCATGGTTGGGGTCAAGCTATCTAGTCATGGAGACAAGTGAATGCGCAACAAGGGATCTCTAACCTTCAAACCGTTGAGGGAGAATACTCTATGATATGATTTAGAATCTCTGGCCAGAGTATGAATGAGATGTTGGAATGCGTTCCAGATCACATTCAAGGTAATCATATAAGCACGAGATTCACATTGGATAGTAGACATGAATAAACTATCAAGCCAAACAATGTGGTCAAGAGTATTGTATTAGAGAAGGACCGTATTGCATTTGTAATCCTAAACTGAATAGGTTCTCCACCTCTTCTGATTAGCTTGGGTAACCATGATATGCTGCTAGGTGTCACTCATGGTTTGTGGAAGCCCTAAACGTGTTTAAACACTAAAGGGAGAATTGAAAGTTAGTTTCAAATTCACAATCGATTTGAAAGAGTTTGAATCGCCCACTGCCTCGCTAAAAGGAACCTAATGGATCGTACACCGTGTAAGGTAGAGATTGAAGATTCAACGGAAATGAGTAAGAATAATTAAATGGTTTAATTATTTATGGCAAGGATTAATTAATATGATTATTAATCAAACGAATAAGTTCGTTAAAGACCTCGGGATGGTTTTGGACCTTAAGGCCCAATGGGCTTCGAACGTCAAGTCCATTGACTTAAGTTGTATGACAACTTAATAAATAATGATTTAACAAAGGCCCAAAATACTCCAAAAATATCCCTAAGGCCGGCCACTATGTAAGGGTAGTGAACTTGGACTTATTTACAAGTTTGCCACTCAAATGAATTAAGGTATAAATTTGACTTTATAGCCAAAATTCATTTAGGGTTGTTTTTGGGGAAATTAGAGAGATGAAATGCTCTCCCTTCTCTCTAGAAATGGCCGGCCCCCTTTGGAGGGATTAGCTAGCAATCCTACTCCTCCAAGGTCACTCGTTTCTTCTTCATCTAACCTTGGTGTGGAGACTTAGAGGTTCCCAATTTTGGGAACTTAGAGAAACTTTTTATCCAACCAAATCCATAGATTTAAGATGCAAGGAATGAAGGCCCTCTCTTTGGGTGATTAGCCTTTGCTTATGCAAAGAGGAATCTACAAAGGTATTAATTTCAACTCACTTGTTTTGAGTTGTTTAAAGGTTCACCAATCTACTAGGCTTTGAACATTCATGGGTAATGTTTTGTTTTTAAGTATATGCAAGCATGATTCCGCCTTTAATTTGTTAATTGCATGCTAATGATATTGCTTAAATGAACATGATCTTCCAAAATAATCCTTCAAGTGGTATCAGAGCCTAGGTCTAGTAGTTGGTGAATCCTTTTGGGTTTTGTAGTTCATAATATGTGATTTAAAAGTTGTAAAATGTTACAAGCTTTATTCTTGTTTTATGAATGTAAATTTTGTTGGAAAATTTGGCATCTCAAATGTTGTAGATGTAGTTCATATGAGCATGAATATTGAAGCTAAAATTTGGTGCCATAAGTTTTGGGATTTTCGGCCAAATTAAAAGGGTGATTTTTTGGGTTCTTGTTTGTCTTGTTAAAATGTTTTTCAAGTGACTTTTGGAACCCCTAAGTACCCTAGTTTGGTTATATGAAATTTCCCTTAAGTATAAATGATTTTGGGATGTGTTTGGGTGAAAAATCATCATGGAAAAATTTTGAGTTTTTCATGAGTGTTCTTCATTGTTCTTGACATTTTAGCCAAGAACAAAAAGGTTTAGTGTTTTGATTCAAAGTTTTGAATTATTTCATAAAGTTTTGTTATTAGATATTTTCATATATTTATTAATGATTAATATTTTTAATGTTAGTCAAAACTTTGAATATATGTTAGATATTTGTTTGAAAGGTGTAAGAAACTTTAATGGGTGTGTAAGGTATAAATCCCATTCACACACACCTTACATGCTTTATGTCAAACTTACATATCAACACACACATCACTCCCTTTCATCCCAAGGCCGGCCACTCCCTCAAGTGGGAGTACTTTTGGGGCTTTCATGCAATTACATAAAGTTTTGATACTTTTGTGTATTTGCACTTTGGCCCAAAAGTTTACGTTTTTACGTTTAGGTCCAAAAACGCTAAAGGACAAATTGTTTTGCTCCTTTAATGAAGTTTTTACATTTGTGGAAAATTTTGGGTTCTAGTTGTGATTACATGAAGTAGTGTACTTTTGTGTTTTTACAAAGTGACCCCAAAAGTTTAAGTTTTTGCAAAATAGCCCAAAAGTTGTGGTTAATTGCACTATGGCCCAAAAGTTGTGGCTAATTGCAAAATAGCCCAAATGTTGAGGTTAATTGCATAATGGCCCAAATAAGTTGAGGTCATTACATTTTGGCCCAAATTAAATAGAGAACAAAAATTGTTTTGTCTCTTTAAATGAGAATTGGATTTTCATTTTAGTTAGCTCCATTTAAATCAAATTTTATGGATACAAAAACCAAATGAAAAATGTTGCATTCAATTTAATTAGTTAAAGTGTTAATTAATTAAAGGGTGATTATGAACCTAAGCCTACGATAATTGAGCTATGTGAAAGGCCGTTTCAAATTTGTTTGAACCATGGGAATGTGTAGATTAGATTTTGGTTGTAATTTGATTAGATCAAATGTTGTAAAAGAGCATAAGCTCTTCTTTAATTTAAAGTAATTTGATTTGATCAATTGTTGTAAAAGAGCATAAGCTCTTCTTTATTTTGAAGTACTTCTTTCTTGCTTTATATGATATGCATGAAAATGAAGTAGTTGGGTCCAACGCCCCTAAGACAACACGCCTTAATATGATTAAACGCGTAACTAAAATCAATCACCATCCCTAGTCCGAGATTCAACACAAGGCTCGTGTTGGATCTAATAAAAAGGTTCATAGTCATCCTAAGGCCCTAAGGCAACTATATAGTCCATCAATGAATGCAAACCTTATATTAGTAGTATCATGTACTCTTGCTTTAAAAACCGTTTTAAAAGCTTAGTGGGAGTATTATATACAACTAAATAAATCATATGGACCAATAGTTGTGATAGGACCAAAAATGTTTTAATTGGATTAAAATGTATGTTTATATGTGATGAGACCTAAAAACCCTCAACCAAACCAATATTAAGTTGATAAGCGTGAGAGTGCTTTGAACACTCTTTCGTGGCCTTCCACCGTGGTAGGTCCGAACGTTTGTAAAATTGTACACCGGCTTCACCCTATCATGGGGGAGTTCAAAGTGCATGCTTACACTCGGGGAGGATTCTATATGCATACTTGATGTTGTGAAAGGTAGGCAACGAGAATAGCCAACATCGTATCATCGTGAGGTTGTTCTTGAACCCCTAACTTGAACTCGCATGGTGGGAATGACTTAACTAAGTGCAATGAAGCCAACATCATATCATTGTGAGGTTACATTCTCTAGAGGCCAAATGAAATGGGTTCTTACATTAGATGTAAAGGAGTAAGTGTACTCTCTCATTATTATTAATGCTAGCCAACATCGTATCATCGTGAGGTGAACTTGGTAATAGTGAGTCTCCCATAACCTACTAAGAGTTTCCTCCAAAACTCTCGAATTCCGATGAGGGATATGGAATTTGCCAAAAATAGTGGGTGGTGCTATTTTGATTTAAAGACCCAAATCAAATAGTTTAAAATCAATCATTTATATTCGTTATGTATTTGTTTACCAATATATTTGCAAACGCTATCCAAAACTTGACAAAAAGAAAGCCGAATACTTTAGTTTCCGAACTTGGTACCACAATCCCATAGATTGTCTTGTATGGATTGTAAAAGTGCCTAAGTAGTCTCATCCTCACAATCTTCCTATTGATAATGTATCATTGGAAGAACATGTTAGATAAGTCTATCATAAAGAGGACAACAATTTTAATGTCATAATTCTTCAAATACAAATTGTTGTATGAAGAAATAAGAGTTGCTTTGAACAACCCTTAAATCAACACAAACATTAGTGCTTATTTCTTTGTTACATGAACAAGGAACTTGAGAAGAAAGCACAAGGGCATGGACACTTAATGTGCCATGATTCTTCACTTACAAATCGTTGTATGAAGAAATGAGAGTTGCCTTAAACAACTCTTGAACGTTTGTAATTATGTTTAGAACATAATGGTTGGTTGACAAAAATAGTCCATCAACATGGACTTATGATGATTTTGAATCATTGTATGTTGAAGTGTTAAAACACTTAACGAGACGGAAACTAGATTAGGACTTCACCTTTGAGTCCCTATCCTAATCGTTCACTAAGTTTATTGTAAACTATATGGTGAACAATAACCACACGCTCTCCAAATTGTTTGATGTGTAAAACACGATTGAAACAAGTTTCAAGAGAGATAGTGGGAGTTTAGGGACCATGACTATTGTAGTCAAAGGAGAAGTTAAATGAAGAAAACAAATAACTCCAAGGGAACAAACTTTCTTTATGAAAGGATGGACATTGGAAGGGGTATTTGCAAGAAATGTCTTGCAAGTGTCAAGAACACATCTTTTGAAGGTGTTGTAAAATGTTCTTGAATTGTTCATAACAGTTGGTTCTTCTACTTGAATTCTTGATTCTGTATTAGTAACTAAGTTTTACAAATCGTTGTAAAAGTGTGGCTAATAAGAAGTAGAAGATTAATGAGAGAAGAGAAAGTACTTCACATTCGGAAAGTGAATAAAATATAGATCTCTGCGAAAGCGGATTGTACTTACTTCCTCATATGAACTACCAAATAAGAATGATTAGATTATTGTAATCTAATTAATTGTCTCTATAGTAGAGATGATATGGTAGTGTTAACTGTTTAGAATATAACGATGCTTAAAACCCAAAAGGTTGCAAGGTAGTGACTAATCCCAACTAAGTTGTGATACCTCTAAAACATAAGTTACGAGTTGGTCATGGATGGATGCTTTGGATCGTTAGATCCGGATCCAATACCTTCTTGTTAAAATTGTATAGAGGCGAAATGTTCGAATCTTTATTCTTTTGGAAAGAAGAAAGAATCACAAAGTTGTTGAGGTTAATTCACTTAGATGTTAGTGGCACTAGTCCACAACATAATACTACTCAACTTTATGACATTCACCGAAGATCACTCTCGGTTGGACTATAGTTTATTTTGAATAAACACAAGTCCGAATACTTTGCAAAAGGTTTCAAAGAATTCAAGAAATGTAAGTTGATGAATAAGGCGTCTAAAGTATTTACCTCCTTAGATTTGATCCAAGGAGAGATAACACTTTAGATAAGTTTCCTTGAAAGATATCAAGGAAATTGGCATCATAAGATAATAAATTTCTCCATTAGGAGAAGAACGAACTTGAAATAAGATTTAGTTCGTTGGACATTATCAATTACCCATATATAGGATATATATACTTCTAAAACAATGTGATTGTGAATTAGAAGATCTTCCAAAATTTTCATGACTCCATAAGATGTAGTTGGAAAGAAAGACAAATCTTAAGCATGTTAAAGATTTGGGGTTGTGTGCTAATGAGCAATATTTGTTTGATAACAATCTTGTGGGATATCCTTAAATTAACCTTTGGATATCACTTCTATAAACCAACTAACAAATGTTGTTTTGTTGGATAGTTCATTGTAATCCTACAATATGATTTGCCTAAACGCAAATGAACTAGAGATAGAACTCAAAGAATGTGTTCTTTAAGAGACAAGAAAGTGATCAACAAATATAACAACCTAGTTCCTATACCACAAGCTCCAAAGTAGTCAAGAAGGATTTATAAACCGTCTTAGTTGAATGGTTTGAACTTTATGACTATGTCATAGAGTTGTACCTCTTAAATCGAAAGAAATAAGAATGAAAATCCTTCTGACTACATTGAGTGTATATACGATATATACTCAAGGAAATGGTAAAATACCATTTGACTCGAAATAATGAAACCTTAAAAGCTAATTGGTAGCTTAAGGTAACTACACTCAAAGAGTATGGTTGACTTTGAAGAAACCATCTTTGATATAGTCTTAGTTTCAATTAATTCGAGGATCACTAGCTACAACTAAATGGTGATTTAATGTTTGGACATAATATGGGTTTCCATAACCATTATTAAGATAGTCTTGATAATGTATGTCTAAAACTATAAATCACAAGACATGTAAGTTGTAGAGATCCATCCATCATGGATCTTACCACGCTAGTGGGAGCTATAAGCGTCTTATGAAGAAAGATCAAATCGTTTGATTTCTCATAAAGATGTAAATGAATCTTTTGTTTACTAGGTTTACAAAAGATTAGTGGGAGTTTATCATATTCCTAAATTTAAATATATATGATATATTAATTTTTGGAAATGAAATGAATTCTTCTTCGTTAAAGTTATGACTTTAAACATTCTATAAATGATAGAATAAATATGGGAGATATAGTCTATAATAGACAAGAGACGCTAGGAAGTTTCTCATATGATGATAAACTTCAATTTGAATGACAATTCTAGTGAGACTAGGAAATTGTTCTTCTCAAAGGGAATGTACCCTTTGACTCCCAAAGAAATAATGCGTAAATAGAATCCTTTATGCATATGCACAAAGGTGATTTATGTATTTCATATTGTATGAAAACATTGATATGAGTTGTACCTAGAACGGTACAAAACGATATCAGTGCAAACCCAGGATCAGAACCATGGCAACTGTCAAGTGAGTCCTTAAGTATTTGAGAAATACTAAAGGATAGATTCCTCAAAGAATGAGGAAGAATTAGAGTAACGTAATGGAAGCGTAAATGTATTAGATTATGAATCTAATCCATCATTGGATGTTTCTTCATTATGAATGAAGAGATGAACAGATATCTCTTCATTATTATGACTAAAGAGATATTTGGATGGAAACATTAAAGTAATGACTTTAGTGTGTTCCATTATGAATGCAAAATATATTGCCATATAGAAGCTTACAACAATGTTGTTTGGATGGGAAAGTTCATTTATGAACTATCTATTCGGTTCCAACCAGAAAGTGTATGACACTAATGGGGCGATAGCTCAAGCCAGGGAATCAAGGTCTCATCAAGGTCCGAACTCATATGAGAGACTAAACCACATGATTGGGAATCATGTATAATGGTGACGTCGTTATTCTCAAGGTTGCTTCTATGGATAACATATAGATATCCATTGTCTAGGCCTACTACTAAGCCATTTATGAAATGACTACATAAGAGGTATCATCACTGATGACCAAACTGATTGGCTCTAGTGCAAGTGGGAGATTGTTGGAAATGTGCCCTAAAACCAATCATATGATGATACTTTACGGACATTTCACATGATTAAACTAATCTAGTTTAATATCAAGGGCAAAGATTATTGTTTGAGCGGTCTCATATAAATGTTATATGCTTAAACGATAAAGTCCAAGGAATATGTGATTGGGAGAATGCGATCTAAATAGTTAGATTCATGAGACCATTCTTTCGTAGACACATCCTAAACGTTCCTGATCATAGGATTGCCAATTGGGCATTGACAGTCCGTTAAGATCAGTACGTGCTATGTCTTCTCTCAGGGAGAGTGACTAGTCTCGAGTCATTGATGTGAGTGACACCAAGACAAGTACGTAGGTGCTCAATAGAGAATGAGTTCACTGAACACGATCAACGACGAGTTCTCATATTCATGTCACGTGAGAACTCATGGTTAGGATAATGCAAATTAGTCCTTTGACCTGAGGCATCATAGTTGTCTTGTGGTTAGGTCCTTGATCTTTGATCGTGTCAAATGGCATTCCTTTGGAGTGTCCACGGCATGGTTGGGGTCAAGCTATCTAGTCATGGAGACAAGTGAATGCGCAACAAGGGATCTCTAACCTTCAAACCGTTGAGGGAGAATACTCTATGATATGATTTAGAATCTCTGGCCAGAGTATGAATGAGATGTTGGAATGCGTTCCAGATCACATTCAAGGTAATCATATAAGCACGAGATTCACATTGGATAGTAGACATGAATAAACTATCAAGCCAAACAATGTGGTCAAGAGTATTGTATTAGAGAAGGACCGTATTGCATTTGTAATCCTAAACTGAATAGGTTCTCCACCTCTTCTGATTAGCTTGGGTAACCATGATATGCTGCTAGGTGTCACTCATGGTTTGTGGAAGCCCTAAACGTGTTTAAACACTAAAGGGAGAATTGAAAGTTAGTTTCAAATTCACAATCGATTTGAAAGAGTTTGAATCGCCCACTGCCTCGCTAAAAGGAACCTAATGGATCGTACACCGTGTAAGGTAGAGATTGAAGATTCAACGGAAATGAGTAAGAATAATTAAATGGTTTAATTATTTATGGCAAGGATTAATTAATATGATTATTAATCAAACGAATAAGTTCGTTAAAGACCTCGGGATGGTTTTGGACCTTAAGGCCCAATGGGCTTCGAACGTCAAGTCCATTGACTTAAGTTGTATGACAACTTAATAAATAATGATTTAACAAAGGCCCAAAATACTCCAAAAATATCCCTAAGGCCGGCCACTATGTAAGGGTAGTGAACTTGGACTTATTTACAAGTTTGCCACTCAAATGAATTAAGGTATAAATTTGACTTTATAGCCAAAATTCATTTAGGGTTGTTTTTGGGGAAATTAGAGAGATGAAATGCTCTCCCTTCTCTCTAGAAATGGCCGGCCCCCTTTGGAGGGATTAGCTAGCAATCCTACTCCTCCAAGGTCACTCATTTCTTCTTCATCTAACCTTGGTGTGGAGACTTAGAGGTTCCCAATTTTGGGAACTTAGAGAAACTTTTTATCCAACCAAATCCATAGATTTAAGATGCAAGGAATGAAGGCCCTCTCTTTGGGTGATTAGCCTTTGCTTATGCAAAGAGGAATCTACAAAGGTATTAATTTCAACTCACTTGTTTTGAGTTGTTTAAAGGTTCACCAATCTACTAGGCTTTGAACATTCATGGGTAATGTTTTGTTTTTAAGTATATGCAAGCATGATTCCGCCTTTAATTTGTTAATTGCATGCTAATGATATTGCTTAAATGAACATGATCTTCCAAAATAATCCTTCATAACTCACCATGACATGTGAGTGGATGATGCAATGCTTAGCTCACCATGACATGTGAGTGGATGACTCAAAACCTAACCCACCAACATTCTCCACCATTGCCGTGAGTCACCTACTTCTTTTCACCAGAAAATTGAGTTAAACAAGTCCATCCTCTCCTATAAATACCATGGTAGCAACCTCATTCAAATCATCCAAGAATAAACCATTCTACAAGCCTTTCCTTGCCTCTCCCTACATATCTAAACTTCCCCCATCCATTCCTCCATAAAACCAACCCTTCAAACATCACTCCACCCTTGAGGCACGGCAAAGAAGAAGAGGAAAGCTCTTAGACGTGCTTGCTATCCAACAAGGATCGTTGGAACGTTTAGGTGTTTTCTTTCTTTTGTTTTTCAATGTTTAATTTAAATTGTTGTTCAATTATGTTAAACATGTGGAACTAATTTCTTTTTAGTTAGAGGTGAATTTGAAACCATGGATATATGTTTATTATAATTTGATTTACCCCAGTTATGAATTTATGAATGTTGGATGTGGTTTACTTTTCTGTTTTGATTAAGAACTTGTTTATGTATGTGGGTTAAGGGTCGACACTTAATTTGCATGCCTAAACTTGATGCTAGGATATAAGGGAATTTCACCTAATCGTTATGAACTTATATTCATGAGTAGTAAAGATCGCTAGTCACGATTGTGTTAAGTAAATCCTTGGCATAAGTTTCATGCAATTCATAGTAACAAGTGCCTCGTCAATGCTTATGGTTTTCATAGAACTTAATGATTCTTGCTTGTATCTCTATTATGCAATTCATGTAGGGAACTTGTGGGGAATGTTTTGGGTTGTCGTATGCAATCATCCAATCTAATGACTTTAGGAAAATCTGAAAGTTAATTTAAGCGGACCTAATTAACTTGGAGCATTGTCATTCATTCGTTTGTTGAATTCATAACTGGGAATCAAATTATATGCATATGTTCATGTGTGGATAAGGAACCCTCTAACTAGTTTCTCATCATTCTATTTCATCACAATCTATTTGCTTTGAGTTTGTTTTCAAAGTTTAAGTTTTAAAGTTCAATTTTCATCAAAACAAAACCCCTTGTTTTTAAGTCTTGCTTTTAGAGTCAAAACTTGTTTTCTTTAAATCTTTTGAGTCTTTTAAAGTTATATTGTCGTTCAAATCACTTGTTAAGTTTAGAATTGAGTCTTTTTTAATTATTATTTGCTGTTTTGAGTGTTTTTAAATTAGTTTTGAGTTTATAGAGTCTAGTTTAGTGTTTTTGAGTCTTATATTTATTGATTAGCATCCCTAGTTAATCCCCGGTCTAGAACGATCCCTACTTGCATCATTACTACAATTGTCATCAATAGGGTTTAATTTGTGTGTCAAGTAATTCTCACATCAAATTTTGGCGTCGTTGCCGGGGATTAGCGAAATTGCTAATCCCTTGTGTTTTTGCCGTGTGTTTTTAGTGTAATTTACCTAGTTTTCTTATTTTGTTTTGTTTTCTTGGTTTAGGTACTAATGCATGACGCGGAGTTCTCAAACTGTGCATATCTTGGACTTTAACGCCGATTTTGAACGTGATTTGAGAAGAAAGAGGAGGCATCCTGAACCTAGCGAACCTAGTGAACCTAGTTCAAGTTCAGAGGACGAATCTGAGTTTGAAGAAGTAAAAGAAGAAGTTATGGCAGCGGACAATCGCACCATTAAAGAGCTTTCGGCCTCGGGGTTGACCAATGCCGCACCATTATGCATTCAATACCCCGCGGCCGCCCAAGGCAAGACCAATGAATTCGAGTTGAAGTCAAGCTTGTTGCACCACATTCCGAAATACCATGGACTTTCCATGGAAGAGCCCAACAAGCATCTCAAGGAATTCGAGGTTGTTTGTTCAAGCATGACACCCATAAATGTTGACGGGAACATTCTAATGATGAAGGCTTTTCCATTCTCACTTTTGGAAAAGGCGAAGGATTGGCTTTACAAGTTAGCACCCGGAACGGTTACATCTTGGGATAGTATGAAAAGAGCTTTCTTGGAGAAGTTTTTCCCAACTTCAAGAGTCATCCTCTTGAGGAAACGGATTAGTGGCATCCAACAAAATCAAGGTGAATCGTTTCCTTCTTATTATGAACGTTTTAAATCACTTGTTGCTTCTTGTCCACAGCATCAAATGAAGGAGGAGCTACTCATTCAATACTTCTACGAAGGACTCCTCCCAATGGAACGTCAAATTCTTGATGCCTCGGCGGGAGTTGCGTTGGTGGACAAGACTCCGGGGGCTGCAAAAGTTCTAATTGCTAACCGAGCACATAACGCACAACAATACGAAGGTGTTGGACAAAGAGACCCCCCACGGACACAAGTGAATGAGGTAAGTTCTAGATCCGACATTCAATCCCAATTAGCTAACCTTACTTCTGTTGTTTCTCAGTTGGCCGAGGGAATAAAGATTCATGGACCACGTGTTTGTGGCGTATGCTCAATGCAAGGACATGCCAATGATCAATGCCCTCAATTGATTGAGAACGGCGGGTGGGAATCTGCTAATTCCATTGGATTCCAAAATCAAAACCAACCGAGAAATGATCCATATTCAAACACATATAATCCCGGTTGGAGAGACCACCCAAATTTCAAGTGGAGGGAGCCCCAACAACCTCAAAACCAAGGAGGCTTTAGGCAACAACCCCCGGGGTTCTTTCCCAAGCCATACGGCCCACCTCAAAACCAACCCCAATCTGCCTCAAACTCTTCAGGTACGTCTCTTGACAATGATACACTCCTTAAGTTACTAACTAAATTGTCTCTTGGGCAGGAAGATCAAGCTAAGGCTATGCAAAACCGAGACAAAAGAGTGGATCATTTGGAGAAACAAATTGGGCAAATTGCCGACTTTATGGGGCAGTTTCGTGAGCAAGGCAAGTTACCAAGCAATACCGTAGTGAATCCAAAGGGTGGTTTCGAAACCGCAAATGCAATCATGCTAAGGAGTGGAAAAGAAGTAGGGGCAGGTCCTACACCACCAACATTCGGACCTAAAGAGGAGGAAAAGTTGAAATCTGAAGAGGAGACACCAAGTCCACCCACGACAAAGGTGGAGCAACCTTTGCCGCAAGCATCCATGGCTCCTAAGCCTTCCAATTCATCCCCCCTAGGTAAGATGAGTCCAAGTTTGGTTAATTCTAATATTATTCCACCCAATGTGCCCTTTCCTAGTAGGTTTTTGCAATCCAAGAATGAAGAGGAAGAAAAAGATGTTCTAGAGACATTTAGGAAGGTTCAAGTTAACATACCTCTCTTGGATGCAATCAAGCAAATCCCGAAGTACGCCAAGTGTTTGAAGAAGCTTTGTACAACAAGGAAATGATTTCGGGAGAAAGAGGTGGTGCATGTAAGTGAGAATGTCTCTGCGATGTTGCAAAGGAAGCTGCCACCTAAATGCAAGGATCCGGGTAGTTTCACTATCCCTTGTGTAATTGGTAATACACGGTTTGAACATGCTATGCTAGATTTAGGTGCATCAATTAATGTCATGCCATATTCTATTTATGCATCTATGAATCTATGAGAGCTTAAAAATGATGGTGTTATTATTCAATTAGCCGATCGATCTAATGCATATCCGAAAGGAGTTTTGGAGGATGTTTTGGTGCAGATAGACCACTTGATTTTTCCTGCAGATTTCTATGTGCTTGACATGGAGGATTCGGCCCACTCTCCATCATCACCACTTCTACTTGGCCGACCTTTCATGAAAACGGCTCAAACCAAAATTGACGTGGCCAAGGGAGCAGTCACTATGGCTTTTGGTGGTGATATGATTAACTTTAAGATTTCTGAATCGGTTGAGAATACTAAAGATGTTCGTTCTTGTTGTGCTATGAATGTAATTGAAAATATAGGGTAGGAATGTTCAACGCTAGTCAAGAAGAATGCGCCTCAACCCACCATCGAGGAAGGAATTGGAGTGCACAACAAGGAGTGCACGGCCCCAACTTTACAATTACCAAATCTGGCCGAGACCACCCCTTGTGCAGTTGTCCATTGTGCTACCACTTCCTTGCTGTACAAAGGTAAGCCACCTATTCCAATTTCGATTCCCATTTCAACTAAAAGGTTGTTACCTTGTATGGAGCAGGTACCTAATCGAATTCAACGTGGTGGGAAAGTTCGTGTTGATTTAGAGAAGCCAAACACCATAATCAGAAAGGACCATTATCCCATCCCATTCAAGGACCCAAAGTATGAAGTATTTCTGAGGGCAGATCGTAGACGATACACCTCTCCATGCCGTGGGGTCCAATAAGCTTCAAAGGAGTTTCGTCCGGCTGCAAGACGTTAAAGAAAGCGCTACTTGGGAGGCAACCCATGCATACAACAAAGGAAGACCTAAAAAGCACTCCAAATTCCAGATTTGCGTTCCTAAACCCTTCTCTTTGTTGTTGTTTTCAATTATGCCATGTTAAATTACTTAGTTGCTGTTTTGTTTGTTTGTTGATTACTTGTGTTAGTCTTGCGTAAAACATTGAGGAGAATGTTTGATTGAAGTGTGGGGGGGTAACCAAAGTGTTTTGATGCAAATTCGTAGGGTTTTCTCACTCATAATTTCTAATGTTGTTTTTCATTGTTTTTAAGCCTTTTTAAGCTGTTTTGGTGTGTTTTAATGTGTTTTGTGTCAAAAATCCGAAAATCCCATAAAAATTTAAAAAAATTGTTTTAAAAACCCAAAAAGAGTTGTTTTGGTGTGTTTGTTTGTGTCTTAGGATACCTTCCAACACAATGATGAGGATTCGGCTTGTAATTGCATGACGGTTAAAGAAAGTTATAAACATGGATAAAAGTTTGATTTACTCTTTGGTTTATGCTTGGTTGTGGTTGTAACTTATGAATTCACATGTAATCATAAAGGAAAAATTAGTTTTTGTAACATGCTTGAAGGAAGTAACTCAAACCAACGCTACAACCTTGTGAGACTTGAGCCTAAACGTTTATTTGGAGAGTTAATAATCTGTGAACTTGTTGCTTTTCTAAATCGTTGCATGATCTCATTATTCCTTGCTTGATTGCTACTTAGAAGGCGTTTCATCGTTTAGTTCCAAATGATAGAACTCATGCCCAATTCATTCAAAGCATGCTATTGATTTGCATATCACATATTCAAGAAGAAGTTGTGTAGTGACCACCACTTTAGCCAAAATGCCATGTGCCCTACTCTATTTTATGTTTAAGTTAACCCCGTTGAGCCTTGTTAGCCTATGTTCTTTGTTAACCCATGTTTTCCTCACTTAGCCTAGATTAGGATTATCCATACCCTCGTTCTTTAAAGTATAGTAAGCATCATTCAAATTGAATTCCTTTGTGGCAGAAATCAAGTGTGGGGGAAGTTTTTATTTTGTGAATTGTGTGCCATAGGCACGGATAATAAATAAAAAATAAAAAATAAAATAAAAAAATAAAAAAATAAAAAAAAGAAAGTTGAAAAGATGTGAAACAGAGTTCCAAAGTATTGTTTGTTGAAGTAAGGGTCCAAAACAATGAATTCGGCCCTAAAGAGTTGTCTAAGTTTTCCCCTTGTGTTTTCAAGTTAAATTCCGCAATCTAAGTGAATTCTAAGTCTCAATTTCATTACTTTGCTTACTATTGCTTGAAGAACGTTTGTTTTCCTTATCCTTTCTTTGTTAACCAATACCCCAAGCCCCGTTGCAACCCTTAACTTCTTCTTGAGTGATATGTGTTTCAATTTGTGGAGTTTGAATTTGGTATGAGCATATGGTGTCATTGGTTCTCGCATCTAAGTAGTAGTATTCCATTCATGAGATCATATCTAAACATGCTTATTAACTCCGGAAATTACGTTCTTTGTGATACATATATGTGAGCATTCGTTTTTATATCTACATCAATTCTCTCACATATAACTAGTATAGGGTGTGTAGTTAGAAAATCTGAGTGAAAATAGAGTGCATATCTTGTAAGGATTGAGGGAATTCTCTAAGGCATGTTACTACATTCAAAACATTGTTTTAATTGGTTCATTGAGAACTAGTAAGTAGTGACTATGATTAAGTATGTGCTTAAGTGTTAAATTGACTCAAATATGTGGGAATGATAATCTTTAACATGTCATGTGCATTGGAAATCCCTGAGGCAAACGTTGGAAGGTTTAGGTTATGTTTGTTTATTTGTTTTGTTTTATTTCTTTGTTTTGCTCGAGGACTAGCAAAAGCTAAGTGTGGGGGAATTTGATAGGAGCATATTTATGCGACTTAGCTTGCTTGTTTTCTTGCATTTTGGTTATTATTTAGTATTTATTATAGTGTTTAAAGTTAAATTCGTGTGTTTGTAGGTTTTTTGGGCTAAGGGTGCATTATGAGCCAATTTGGAGTAGTTTGAAGTGTTTTTGGGCCCAAGATGGATTGCATATGATATGAGCAAGATGGATGGACGAATTTGAAGTCAAATGAGGCTAGGAACATGCTAAAAATATGGTGAAACAAATACAAGTTACAAGAAGGGATAGGTTTCTAGAAGGATTTACCAAAACTTCACTCAAAACCATGTTTACCCAAAAAATTCACATCCTTGCCGTGCCTTCCCTTGTTGTTTTCCACCAGAAATTTGAGTGATGATGCAATGCCTAACTCACCATGACATTTGAGTGGATGATGCAATGCTTAGCTCACCATGACATGTGAGTGGATGACTCAAAACCTAACCCACCAACATTCTCCACCATTGCCGTGAGTCACCTACTTCTTTCCACCAGAAAATTGAGTTAAACAAGTCCATCCTCTCCTATAAATACCATGGTAGCAACCTCATTCAAATCATCCAAGAATAAACCATTCTACAAGCCTTTCCTTGCCTCTCCCTACATATCTAAACTTCCCCCATCCATTCCTCCATAAAACCAACCCTTCAAACATCACTCCACCCTTGAGGCACGGCAAAGAAGAAGAGGAAAGCTCTTAGACGTGCTTGCTATCCAACAAGGATCGTTGGAACGTTTAGGTGTTTTCTTTCTTTTGTTTTTCAATGTTTAATTTAAATTGTTGTTCAATTATGTTAAACATGTGGAACTAATTTCTTTTTAGTTAGAGGCAAATTTGAAGCCATGGACGTATGTTGGTTATGATTTGATTTACCCCAGTTATGAATTTATGAATGTTGGATGTGGTTTACTTTTCTGTTTTGATTAAGAACTTGTTTATGTATATGGGTTAAGGGTCGACACTTAATTTGCATGCTTAGACTTGATGCTAGGATATAAGGGAATTTCACCTAATCGTTATGAACTTATATTCACAAGTAGTAAAGGTTGTTGATCACAATCGTGTTAAGTAAATTCTTGGCATAAGTTTCATGCAATTCATAGTAACAAGTGCCTCGTCAATGCTTATGGTTTTCATAGAACTTAATGATTCTTGCTTGTATCTCTATTATGCAATTCATGTAGGGAACTTGTGGGGAATGTTTTGGGTTGTCGTATGCAATCATCCAATCTAATGACTTTAGGAAAATCTGAAAGTTAATTTAAGCGGACCTAATTAACTTGGAGCATTGTCATTCATTCGTTTGTTGAATTCATAACTGGGAATCAAATTATATGCATATGTTCATGTGTGGATAAGGAACCCTCTAACTAGTTTCTCATCATTCTATTTCATCACAATCTATTTGCTTTGAGTTTGTTTTCAAAGTTTAAGTTTTAAAGTTCAATTTTCATCAAAACAAAACCCCTTGTTTTTAAGTCTTGCTTTTAGAGTCAAAACTTGTTTTCTTTAAATCTTTTGAGTCTTTTAAAGCTATATTGTCGTTCAAATCACTTGTTAAGTTTAGAATTGAGTCTTTTTTATTATTATTTGCTGTTTTGAGTGTTTTTAAATTAGTTTTGAGTTTATAGAGTCTAGTTTAGTGTTTTTGAGTCTTATATTTATTGATTAGCATCCCTAGTTAATTCATCGGTCTAGAACGATCCCTACTTGCATCATTACTACAATTGTCATCAATAGGGTTTAATTTGTGTGTCAAGTAATTCTCACATCAATAAGGGCTTCTAGAAACCTAATTTAAATGTACTCCAATCAGAAAATAAACCCTCATTGTCCCAGGAATTAAGTTTAGACAAGAATAGGATAAGATAAGGTTGGTTAAGATAGGATAAAGATTGGATAAGATAAGATAAGATAAGGTTGTTTGGATAATGTTTTGGATAATTCTCCTTCTTTTGAGCTGATTCCTTATCTTCTTTGACTTGAATTTATTTCTCCAACCTTGAAACATATTCCTAGCTCCATTTGGACTTCAAATTCGTCCATCTTCTTGCCCAAAGCTTGTGCAATCCATTCTAAGCCTAGATTTGCTCCAAAATGCCCCAAAATGCATCTTTTTGCCAACTTTGCTCCTTGGACCTAAAAACACACGAAAATGACTTTAAACACTATAATAAGCAATAAATAGCTAAGGAAATACACGAAAATATACTAACTAAGTAGCATAAATATGCTCCTATCACCGTCCAAACCACCTTCCATACAACTATAGCCGCACCTTCCCACCACCATAACCACCTTGTGCCGCCGCCTTTGGAGGAGAGAAGGAGTGTGCCGTGCAGTCCAAAGGAGAGAGGGAGCCTTGCACAAGCAATCTGCCACCATTGGAGTGTTTGGAGTTCTTTCTCTTCCCGTTTCTGTTTTCATGTTTAGTTTAATTTGTTTTTCAATTATGTAAAACATGTGGAACTAATTTCTTTATAGTTAGAGGCGAATTTGAAGCCATGGACATATGTTTATTATGATTTGATTTACTCCAGTTATGAATTCATGAACTTTGGATGTGGTTTACTATTCTGTGTTGATTAAGAACTTGTTTATGTATGTGGGTTAAGGGTCGACACTTAATTTGCATGCATAAACTTGATGCTAGGATATAAGGGAGTTTCACCTAATCGTTATGAACTTATATTCATGAGTAGTAAAGGTCGCTAGTCACGATTGTGTTTAGTAAACCCTAGGTTGGATTAACATGCGTATCCCATAGTTATGAATGCCTAGTCGATGTTTATGATTTCCATTAAACTTAATGATCTTTGTTGAATGTCTCTATCATGCGTATTCCATAGTTAGGGACTTTGATGAGGAATAATTTGGTTGTAATGCGTATCCCATTCAATTCAATGAATCTAGGGAAATCTGAGAATTGATTCGTTCAATACAATTAATTTGGAGCATTGTCATTCATAAGTTCATTGAAATCATAACTGGGAATCAAATTGTATGCATATGTTCATGTGTGGATGAGGAACCCTCTAACTAGTGTCTCACCATTCAATTCATCAAAATCTGTTTAGAATCTGTTTTGTTTACAAAGTTTTGTTTTAAATTCAATTTCGTCAAAACCAATCCCCAAGTTATTTTAAAGTGTTAGATTAGTTAGAAATCCATTTAGTTTGTGTTTTTAAGAGTCTTGAGTCAAGTTACAACTTATTTTCGTCCAAATTTGTGTTTGTGCTCAAAACTGCCCAGAAAGTGGTTTTAAGGCAGTTTTGAGTGTTTTTGTGTTGTTTTGAGTCTTTTGGTTTGTTTAAGTGTTTTAAACTCTAGTTTTGCATTCTTTGAGTCTAGTTTAGTGTTTTACATTGTGTTTTTATGTTTTTGAGTCAGTTTCACATTGATTAGCATCCCTAGTTAATCCCCGGTCTAGAACGATCCCTATTTGCTCATATACTACAATTGTTATCCATAGGGTTTAATTTGTGTGTCAAGTTAATTTTCACATCAGTACGTTAACAATTTTCTCCAAGGTTAGGAGAATCTTGCCATTACGGTACCATGATGGGAAATTGTTCCCCTCAAGGCAATGTTTGTCGAGTATCTTTGCAAGCGTGCTTCCAACCATATCTAAATACATAACAATAAAATAAATTAGTTTGATTGTTGATTAAGTCAAACGATTCGGGTCTTTAAACCGAATGACACCACCCACTATTTTTGGCAAATCCCATATCCCTCAAGATGGAATCCGGGAGATTTCAATGAAAGCTCCTAGCGGGTTATGGGAGGCTCACTATTACCAAGCCCACCTCACAATGATATGATGTTGACTAGCAAAAATAATAATGAGAGGGTACAATTACCCATTCACAACAACCTCTTGTGATTACCCATCTAGTTGGCCTCTAGAGAACAATGCCTCACAATGATATGATGTTGGCACCATTTCTCTTAGTTAAGTTTTGACCCACCATGCCGGTTTAGATAGGGGTCCAAGTATGACCTCACGATGATACGATGTTGGCCACACTTGTTGCCTACCTTCACCACATCAAATGTAGAAGTAGACTCCTCCTGAGTATAAGCACATACTTTGAACTCCCCCATGATAGGGTGAAGCCGGTGTATGAGTCATAAATGATTGGAGCCTACCATGGTGGAAGGCCACGAAAAAGTGTTCAAAGCACCTCTCCGCTTTCAACTTAATATTGGATGTTGGTTGAGGGATTTTAAGGTCTCATCATTTTATTTATTTAATCATATTACAATAAACTGTGTCCTATTAGAACTATTTAGTCCAAAGTAAATGAAATTAGTTGCATATGATATCTTCACTATTCGTTTTCGCAAAACAAATTAATATCAAAACCATTTTGCAAAATATTGGAGACATACATAACTACTAATTAAGTTCATTTTAGTTTAGTAGCACAAGATGCTCCCACTATTCGTTTTCACAAAACAAATCAATATCAAAACAATTTTTCAAAATATTGGAAGTATATACAACTACTAAGAGAAGTTTGCATTCCTTTGTTATTCGGACTTTATAGTTATTTTAGGCTCTTTGGATGACTATGGACTTTTAGGTTGATTCAACAACGAGCCAACATTGCTGAATAAGATCTAGGGAGGATTGTGTCGTTTTAATTATGTGCTTTCAATCCAATTAAAAACATTGAGCCATTAGAAACGAAAGACAATCATTCATTGCTAATTAGGGCGTTGGACCCAACAAATCTTTAATCTCATGAAAATCCCCTTTTAATATGTCTCCTTACCAAATAGTTAGAGAAACTCTAGTCTAGTACTAGAGGGAATCAACTAATTGAAAGAGATAGAGAAGTAATAAGAATTACAAACCGATTTGTACAAATTCCTACAAATTACATATACTAAGAGGGAGAGAAAGATTAACGTCTAATGTGTTGTGATCCAATTGAAACGATAATTAAAACACATTCCCATGGTTCAAACAATTTGAGTTTAGCGGCCTTACTTGTAGCTCAATTATCGTTTAAGGCATAAGTCCATAGTCAACCATTTTTCTAACTACTTAATCACATTAAATAATTAAATTGGAATGCAAAATAATCAATTAGATTTAGTACATATGGGCATAATTGTATGATGAGTTTAAGCTACAAACAAAATTAAAATCAAAATATTTTAACCTTATAAAGAGGTGGGTCCGAAATGCAATTTTGAAAAGTTATGGGTCAAATCGTAAATACTATAAAGTATAATCAACTTTTTAAATTGCAAAATAGCCCATAAAGGACCCTACATTTAGGGTTGGCCGGTTATTGCATGGGGAATGGGAGAAAATCAAATCTTGTTCCCTTAAATTCAAATTAAAGCAAGAGCCCATACTTTTCCTTGTCACCTTTTGTACTTTTGACTTTAAAGGTGTGATGTGTGTAAGGCTTCCTAGTCAAGTCTAGGATGGAGTAAATCTAGGGAAAGCTATTGATGGAAATTAAATCATCCAAATTTAAATTAAAGTAAGAACACAATAACAAAAACATTTACTCCAAGAACAAAACCATGAACACCAAGAACAAAACCATGAAAACAATTTCAAGATTTTCACTTTCTTGGTGATTTTTCAAAACAAAAAACAGAAGTGACAAGGCCTCTTGTTTCTAGCTTCAAAGTGTGTGTGTGTGACTTAAAATTATAACACAAACACAAGCCAAAAAATCCCCCAAAACCGTGCCCTCCCGTATGGAAAAAATAGCCCCAAATTTTGTTCAAAAATCTCACTCTTCATTCATGCATCCAAAACACTTTCTGCATACATATCTTTTCCAACTCTTGAAACACATTTTTCAACATTTGAAAAACAAAAGATAAACATATTTTGAATGAAGAAATAATATGTCAAACATAATATTAGAACCCATATGCATAAAATCCAAAAGGATACATCAAATATAAACCTTTGGCTCTTGATACCACTTGAAGGGAAATTATGAGATTTATGAGGGATTTCTAGTGACTAGCATGCATGTACAATTCAAAATTTATATACATAAGCAACGGAAGCATATTATCACATATTATCAAAGCAATAGTCATGCAAATCCCCTTCAAGAAGCATAGGTTCATAGTTGATGCATCTAATAAAATATTGAAGAACAAAGTGTAGGTGAAGTTTTATACCTCTTGATCTAGACTTTAGACCAAGGATGGACCACCTCCAAGCTCTTTGTTCTTGGAACTCCTTGAGCCTAGCCTCCCTCCTTGATTCCTCCACCTTGTTGAAGTATGAGCTCCTTGGTTCTCCTCTAGTCCCCAAGGTAGAAGACCTCTAAAGATCCACACCCACTAGTGTAGTGAGATGGATTATGGAGTAACCAAAAGGAGGAAAGATGGTTAGTGTTTCCTCCTATGGTGGCCAGCCTTGTGTGTAGAGAGAGAGAGAGACTTGTATTTTTATTTTGTTCAAAACAACACACAAAACCCTAACGAACTTTTTCATTAAACTTCCTTTATAAATGAAAAATAAGCTAGTCAACATTTTGACCTTTCTCTCCCCTTCTCTCTTACCTTTGGCCGGCCCCTATGTGGGTTTTTTGGGCTTTGGGTTTTTATTATTTTAAGTCATCTTATGTTTGAATAAAAGCCTAATGGGTTTGGGCCCAATGGGCCCGAATGAACCCGAACTTTTTCTTTAAGCCCGAAACGATCCTTTATCACTTCTATGATTTCTTTAGACTTTCTAATTAATCATAACACTTAATTAATCCAATTAATTAACTCCATCATCCTTTAGTTATCTCATCACAAGAGTGTATCGGTGTACAATCGTTTTAGGTTCTAATTAGCAAGGTAGTGAGGTGATTGGTATCAATCCAATTGATTGGTACTTATCCAATCACTTAGTGAATTAAAACTTACTTTTAATTCTCCTTCTTCTTTGATGATTACATATTTAATCATCTAGAAGACCTGACAAGCCATGAGTGACATCTAACCATATATTATGGCTACCCAAGCTAATGTAGAATTTTGTCGGAGAATCTATTCAGTTGGAATTACAATGTAATTAGATCCTTCTCTAATACAATACTCTTAAGCACATTACTAGGGTATGGATTCTTAATGTCAACCCCCTAATGTGATTATACTTAGTTATACGATTCAATTGAGTTGTATAGGAACGCCTTCCATCATTACGCTCGATACTTCGGCCGAAGATTCCCGAATCATATCTTAGAGTATTCTTCCTTTCGTAACAAGGATTAGAGATCCCTTGTTGATCATTCACATGCCTCCGAGAATAAATCATGGACCCCAACAATGGATAGAACACATCCAAGATGAGATGTGGTCATGTCTCATTATCAAATGATCAGCAACGTATCCTCAAGACAACTATGATGTCTCAGGTCAAAGGATTACTTACACATTCCAACCAGTAGAGTTACTTGCTTGACATGTGAGTAGACCTCCATGCAAGTGCTCTCTTTTGATTGTGTTCAGTGAACTCATTCCCTTAATGAGCACCTACATACTTGTCTTAGTGTCACTACACGAATGGCATGAGACTTTCCATCCTTCCTATTCGAAGGGGACATAGTATGTACTGGTCTATGTATTCTCAGTATCCCTCTGACAATCCTACGACCAGGAACCTTTTGAACATCATGGTTATGAGAAGAAGGTCTCTACAGTCTAACATCATTAGTTTACTTCTTCCATCGATCCATTGTCCATGGATTCACTATTTTGGACCTATATCATTTATTGAGATAGTCCTAATGAGTGACTTTGCCTTTTGCTGTATTTAGAGTTATCTATACATACAGACAATGTCCTAAAATGTTTCTTCCAAAGATTGACTTTCAGGGCATACCTCCAACAGTGCCTGTGTCTTCTCAAAGATTAATTTGAGATTCGGTTATTATCAGTTGAAGACCAAGAATGAGGATGTTCTGAAGACAGCATTTCAGACTCGATATGGTCATTACGAGTTTCTCGTGATGCCATTCGGGTTAACGAATACTTTAGCTGCCTTTATGGACTTAATGAATCGAGTATTTCAGCCATATCTTGATTGGTTCATCATTGTCTTTATTGATGATATTTTGGTATATTCTAAAACTAAGGCGGAGCATGCTAAAGGAAAATTAGGTGTACGCTAAATTTAGTAAATGCCAATTTTGGCTGGATCAAATGTCGTACTTGGGACACGTGATATTAGCCCAGGGTATTCCATTGGACCCTCAGAAAGTAGCTATAATGGAGAATTGGGAACAGCCTTGGACCGTCACGAAAGTATGAAGTTTTCTTGGTCGAATGGGATAATATCGATGCTTTGTGAAAGATTTCTTAACTATAGCCCTACCATTGACAAGGTTAACCAGGAAAAGAATTAATTTTTAGTGGAGCAATGATTGCGAATGAAGCTTTCAACAGTTGAAGTATTGTCTCACTTATGCACCTGTTTTGGCATTTCTTGATGATAATGGGAACTTCGAGATCTATAGTAATGCTTCTTTGAATGGTTTGGGCTGTGTATTAATGCAACTAGGCAGAGTGATCGCGTATGTTTCGCAATAGTTAAAGCCCCACGAAATGAATTACCATACTCACGATCTTGAGTTGGCAGCCATTGTTTTTGCTTTGAAAATCTGGAGGCATTATCTGTATGGGGAAAAGTGTCAGATCTTCACTGATCATAAAAGCCTTAAATACATTTTCACTCAGAAGGATCTTAATCTGTGGCAACGAAGATGGATAGAGTTGCTTAGTGATTACGACTGCACAATTGAGTACCATCCCGGTCGTGCGAACACGGTGACCGATGCTTTTAGCAGGAAATCATGCAGCCAACTTAATGCCCTGCTTGCCAGTTTTCAGGTCAGACCAATTTTGTTGGATCGTGTGCTTGAAGCTGTCACATCCCGGCTCGGGCTCAGCCACCTCCCGGGCCCTCTCGACCACCGTAGCACGATATTGTCCGCTTTGGGCCCCGACCACGCCCTCACAGTTTTGTTTCTGGGAACACACAAGCAACTTCCTAGGAGGTCAGCCATCCTGGGAGTGCTCTAGCCCCCTTCTCGCTTAACTTCGGAGTTCCTACGGAACCCGAAGCCAGTGAGCTCCCAAAAGGCCTCGTGCTAGGTAGGGATGGGAATATACATTTAAGGATCACTCCCTGGGCGATGTGGGATGTCACAATCCACCCTCCTTAGGGGCCCGACGTCCTCGTCGGCACACTTCCGGCCAGGGATGGGCTCTGATACCAATTGTCACATCCCGGCCAGGGCGCAGCCACCTCCCGAGCCATCTCCACCACCGTAGCACGATATTGTCCGCTTTGGGCCCCAACCATGCCCTCACGGTTTTGTTTCTAGGAACTCACAAGCAACTTCCCAAGAGGTCACCCATCCTGGGAGTGCTCTAGCCCCCTTCTCGCTTAATTTCGGAGTTCCTACGGAACCCGAAGCCAGTGAGCTCCCAAAAGGCCTCGTGGTAGGTAGGGATGGGAATATACATTTAAGGATCACTCCTTGGGCGATTTGGGATGTCACAGAAGCTCGGGCAAATAACCTGAAATCCCAGGAGTTGATTCAAAAAGGTTTGGAATTTTGATTCAAAAAGGTGTTTGGTTGTTATTTCTTTTTGTTAGTGATGGATGATATGATTATTTTTCAAATAAGTGATTGGTACTTTTCTTACACACCCACACTTATTTTACTATTCACATCATACCTATCACTTACACATTTCAATCACCTTTTCAAACCTACACATCAACTTACACACACCCTCAACCCTCTCACCAACCGGCCACGCTACTAAAGTAGGGTACTTTTGGGGCTTTTATGCAATTACATAAAGTTTTGATACTTTTGTGTATTTGTACTTTGACCCGAAAGTTTACGTTTTTACGTAAAGGCCCAAAATCACTAAAGGACAAATTGGTTTGCTCCTTTAATGAAGTTTTTGCATTTGTTGAAATTTTTGGGTTCTAGTTGTAATTACATGAAGTAGTGGACTTTTGTGTTCTTACAAAGTGACCCCAAAAGTTTATGTTTTGCAATATAGCCCAATGGTTGAGGTTATTGCTTTTTGACCCAAATTAGATGAGAACAAAATAGTTTTGTCTCTTTAAATGAGAATTGGATTTTCATTTCATTTAGCTCTATTTAAATCAATTCTATGGATACAAAAACCAAATGAAAATGTTGCATTCGAGTTTAATTAGTTAAAGCGTTAATTAATTAAAGAAAGGGTGATTATGAACCTAAGCCTACGATAATGGAGCTATGTGAAAGGCCGTCTCTCAAATTTGTTTGAACCTTGGGAATGTGTAGATTACATTTTGGTTGTAATTTGATATGATCAATTGTTGTAAAAGAGCATAAGCTCTTCTTTACTTTAAAATAATTTGATTTGATCAATTGTTGTAAAAGAGCATAAGCTCTTCTTTACTTTGAAGTACTCCATTCTTGTTTTATTCGATATGCATGAAATTGGAGTAGTTCGGTCCAATGCCTAATAAGAAAACATGCCTTAATGTGACCAACATCCAACACTAGGCTCGTGTTGGATCGAATCAAAGGTTCATAGTCATCCTAAGGCCCTAAGGCAACTATATAGTCCATTAATGAATGCAAATCTTATGTTAGTAGTACCATATAGTCTTGCTTTAAAAGCCGTTTTACAAGCATAGTGGGGGTATTATATTTTACTAAATCAATCACATGGACCAATAGTTCTAATAGGACCAAAATGTTTTAATGTGATTGATAGCATGCTAATATGTGATGAGACCTAAAACCCTCAACCAAATCAATATTAAGTTGACAAGCGTGGGAGTGCTTTGAACACTCTTTCGTGGCTTTCCATCGTGGTAGTCTCCAATCGTTTGTGACTCATACACCGACTTCACCCTATCATGGGGAGTACAAAGTATGTGCTTACACTCACGAGGAGTTCTATATGCATACATGATGTTGTGAAGGTAGGCAACGAGAATGATCAACATCATATCATTGTGAGGTTGTTCTTGAACCCCTACCCGAACTTGCATGGTGGGAATTACTTAACAAAATGCAATGGTGCCAACATCATATCATTGTGAGGCATCATTCTCAAGAGGCCAAATAAGATGGGTTCTTACATTAGATGTAAATGAGTAAGTGTACTCTCTCATTATTATTTTTGCTAGCCAACATCATATCATTGTGAGGTGGGCTTGGTAATAGTCAGTCTCCCATACCCTACTAAGAGTTTCCTCCAAAACTCTCGAATTCCAATGAGGTATATGGAATTTTTTAAAAATATTGGGTGGTGCTATTTGATTTAAAGACCCGGATCAAATAGCTTAAAATCAATCAATTTATATTCATTATGTATTTGTTTACCGATATATTTGCAAATGCTATCCAAAACTTGACAAAGAAAAGCCGAACGCTTTAGTTTCCGGACTTGGTACCACAATCCCATAGATTGTCTTGAATGGATTGTATAAGTACCTAAGTAGTCTCATCCTCACAATCTTCCTATTGATAATGTATCAATGGAAGAACATGGTAGATAAGTCTATCATGAAGAGGACAACACAAACAACTAATGCTTATTCCTTTGTTGCACGAAGAAGGAACTTGAGAAGTTTAGCACAAAGACATGAACACTTTTAGTGTCATAATTCTTCCATTACAAATTGTTGTATGAAGAAATAAGAGTTGCTTTAAATAACTCTTGATCAATGCAAACACAAGTGCTTGTTTCTTTGTTACATGAACAAGGAACTTGAGAAGTAAGCACAAGGGCATGGACACTTTATGTACCATGATTCTTTACTAACAAATTGTTGTATGAAGAAATTAGAGTTGCCTTGAACAACTCTTGAAAGTTTGTAAGTATGTTTAGAACATAATGGTTGGTTGACAAAAATAGTCCATCAACATGGACTTATGATGATTTTGAATCATTGAGTGTAGAAGTGTTAAATCACTTCTAGAGACGGAAACTAGGCAAGGACTTCACATTTGAGTCCCTATCCAAATGGGTCACTAAGTTTAAAGTAAACTATATAGTGAACAATAACCGCACGCTCTCCAAATCGTTTGATGTGTATAGCACAATTGAAATAAGTTTCAAGAGAGATAGTGGGAGTATAGGGACCATGACTATTGTAGTCAATGGAGAAGTCAAATGAAGAAGGTGAAATAACTCCAAGGGAACAAACTTTCTTTATGAAAGGATGGACATTGGAAGGGGTATTTGCAAGAAATGTCTTGCAAGTGTCAAGAACACACCTTTCGAAGGTGTTGTAAATTGTTCTTGAATAATTCGAAATAGTTGGTTCTTCTAATTGAATGCTTGATTCTGTATTAGTAACTATGTTTTACAATCATTGTAAAAGTGTGGCTAATAAGAAGTAGAAGATAAATGAGAGAAGAGAAAGTACTTCACATTCGAAACGTGAATAAGATATAGATCTCTGCGAAAGCCAAAGGTGCTTGCTTCCTCATATGAACTACCAAAGAAATTGGAAAAACAAAGATTGTCTTTACATCCCAATTTGAATAAGGAACTTAATTCCATCACTATAAGAGATGGATGAATGCTTTGTTTGACAAAACATTGTTCTTTATTAATGAATGGTTGGATTATTGTAATCTAATTGATTGTCTCTATAGTAGAGATAATGTGGTAGTGTTAACTGTTTTAGAATATGACAATGCTTAAAACCCAAAAGGTTACAAGGTAGTGACTAATCCCACTGAGTTGTGACACCTCTAAAACATAAATTACGAGTTGGTCGTAGATGGATGCTTTGGATCGTTAGATCTGGATCCAATGCCTGCCTGTTAAAATTGTATAAAGGCCAAATGTTTGAATCTTTATTCTTTTGGAAAGAAGAAAGAATCACAAAGATGTTGAGGTTAAATCACTTAGATGTTAGTGGCACTTGTCCACAACATAATACTACTCATGTAGTAAGACATTCACCGAAGATCGCTCTCAGTTGGACCATCGTTTATTTTGAATAAACACGAGTCCGAATACTTTGCAAAAGGTTTCAAAGAATTCAAGAATGTAAGTTAATGAGTAAGATGTCTAAATTATTTACCTTTTAGATTTGATCCAAGGAAAAAGGACACTTTAGAAGAGTTTCCTTGAAATATATCAAGGAAAGTAGCATCATAAGATAATGGACTTCTCCATTGGGAAAAGAACGAACAAGAATAAGATTTAGTTCCTTCAAGATTGGATGGTTGAGCTTCTTGTTGTTTCTTTGTCCTTCTCAAAGTTCGCTCAAAGTCATTGTCAAAGTCAGAGATATGCTTTTGAACCGGATGAGAACTTCGAGTCATACACTAGTACCTAAGAAGCAAGAAGAATAAAGCAAAGTTACTATCTAAATTAAAACAAAAAAAATAAAAAAGAAATAAGGGATTAGCAAAGTTGCTAATCCCCGGCAACGGCGCAAAAATTTGATGCGATAAATAAACTAACACACAAATTAAACCCTCATTTTGACAATTGTAGTATATATGCAAGTAGGGATCGTTCTTAAACCGGGGATTAGGAGGGATTGCTAATCTATACAAAATGAATTTAGAAGCACTAAATAAAACTTTTAAAAACACAAATCTAAAATCAAAACATTTAACTAGATTCAAATGATTCCAAATAAACTAGAATAACTTAAAATAAAATTAATAAATAAACTAAAACAAAATCACGAATGAATTTAAAAGATTCAAGCTATGAAAATTAACCAACTCTAAACTAAATTACTCAAAGAACTCAAAAGAAATCAAATAAGGTAAATTCAAGTCAAAAAACAAAAATTGAAAAAGGGGGATTTGATCTTGATGAGAATAACTTGAAAATAAACAAATTGAAAACTAGATAGATTTAAGCACAAAATATGGTTGTTTGAATGGATGATGGATTAGCTAGAGGGGTTTCCTCCACACATGATACACTTGTATATAAACCAATTTTTAGTTGTTCTTTCGATAACTTATGAAACTCAACACTCCAAGTTAATTAGGTCCGCTTAAATTAACCTTCAGATTTCCCTAGAATCATTGAATTGGATGAATATGCATCGCAACCAAATCATTCCTAACAAGTTCTTTATATGAACAGCATGGTAAAGACACAAGTTAGAATCATTACGTTTGTTGGAAATCATAAGCATCGACAAGGCATTTGTAACTATGAAAAGCATGATACTCCTGCCAGGAATTCACTTAACACGATTGTGGATAGCAACCTTCACTACTCTTGAATATAAGTTCATAACGATTAGGTGAAATTCCCTTATATTCTAGCATCAAACTTATGCATGAAAACTAAGCGTGCACTCTTAATCAACATACATAAATAAGTTATCAATCAAATAGTTAAGCGAATTGAAATCACAAATTATTAAATCACAACCAAAAGTAATAATTCATAATGCAAATGTAATCATGGCTTTGAATCCCCCCTAGCAAAAAGGGGGGTTTAGTTCCTCATAATCATAAAACAAAGGTAAATAGATTTATACATTGAAAATGAAAGAAAGAAAACACCTAAACGCTCCAACGGTCCTCGTTGAGTGGTATGCACGTCCAAGCACTTTCCCTCCCTTCCTTTGCTATGGCACAAGGAGTGGATGTGGTTTGAAGGTTTGGTTGTATGGAGGAGTGGATAGGGGGATGTATGGTGGTGTTTATGATGGCTAGGATAGGTTTATGGGCAGATTTTGTGGAGGAAAGAAGGGGGGTTACGGCTAGGATAGTTTAGGATGTGTGAAATGGGATTGTTGTGTGAATTGGTGAATTTAAGCCTTGCAAGAAGGCTTTATTTATAGGTGCACAAAGGTAAGGAGTCACTCAAGTGATTCTAATAAACAAATACAAAGCAAGAATTAATCATCAAAAACAGCTAGCACACATGCTTCATTGCAGAAATTTCATGATGAAACAACTTGCATTCATCCTCCTTGGTCCATGCCTTGGATTCCTCTTGGTCTTCTCATGATGAATCAGCTAGAACACTCGCAAAACAGATAGCACACTTGTATTTCATGATTAAATAAGCTAGCACACTTGCAAAACATAATCATTCATCCATGCCATGGGTCATCCTTGCAGCTGTCCGCCTATTCCTTCCCCATGTGCTCTCTTGACCGTCCCTTACTAAAATGCCCATAACTTCTTCTAGAAAAATGATCTTAACAATCCGCAAAATGCTCCAGAAAATAGACATCTGTAGCTTTCCAAGAATATAAGGCTCATTCTCTAGTTCATTTTGGGCCGCTCGCAAATTGCTTCCAAAATGGGCTGATCTGCACAGGCAGTTTTGACGAATTTGTTACATAAAATCTCACTTGTGTTATTTTTCTTTTATTTGCTTGACAAATCATATAAAACACAAAATCAAAGTAAATAGCTCAAAAATATAAGGAACTAACTAAGAAAAGACAAGAGAATTTGATGTAAAATATATATAAATATGAGCTTATCAAATACCCCCACACTTAGCTTTTGCTAGTCCTCGAGCAAAACAAAGAAAACAAAAAGAAACAAAACACAATCTAAACCTTCCAACGTTACCTCAAGGATTTCTAATGCACATGTTAAAAATCATTACTTGCATAGATTTTGGTCATCAATATCCTTAAGCATACACTTAACCACAGTCACCATTTACTAGTTCTCTTTTAATCATTTAAAACATCATTTTGAATGTAATAACATGCTTTAGAGAATTCCCTCAATTCCTTACTAGATATGCACTCATTTTTTCACTCAGATTTTCAAACTCATTCCCTACACTAGGTATATGTGAGAAGATTGATATACACATGAAAACTAAAACTCACATATTTTAATAAAGAAAGCTCTTTTATGGAGTTATAAGTGAATATATGAATATGATCTCATGAAAGGAAAGCTACTACTTAGATGCAAGAACTAGTGACACCATATGCTCATACCAATCCCAAACTCCACATATTGAACACATAACACTCAAGATAGAAGTGTAAGGGTTGTAATGGGGCTAAGGGTGATAGGTTACAGCGAACAGATATGGAAAACAAGGGTTCTTAAAAACATAGTGAGCAATAGCAATGAAATCAACTTAGAATTCACTTTTGAATGCAAACTCAAATTTGAACACAAGGGGGGATTCATGCAACACTTAGGGTCAAATTCAAACTTTTGGACCCTTTTCTTCAACAATCAACACTTTCAAACTCATTCTTTCTTCTTTTCTTTTCTTTTTTTTTTTTTTTTTTCAAAACGTACAAATGAGCTCAAAAATAACCATTCCCTCCCCCACACTTATTTTCTTGCATAATGTAACTCAAAAGGAATTAATTTTAAGTTATGCTCACTATATTTTAAGAACAAGGGGTGGACTGTCCTAAACTAGGATAGGTGAGGTTAATGTAGTTAACAATAAAACATAAGACATAAGGGAAGTAAGGCTATTTGGCTATGGTGGCAACTACACAACTTCATCTTGATCGTGTGTTATGCAATTCAATATCATGCTTTGAATGAAACGGATATAAGTTCTAGCATTTAGTTCTATCATGATACGCATGCATTCTAAGTAGCAACCAAGCAAAGAATAATGAGATCATGCAACGACTTAAGAACACAAGAAATCACAGATTATAACTCTCCAAAAGAAGTAAAGGCTCAAGTCTCACAAGGATGTAGCGTTAGTTGAGTTTTTTCCTTCAAGCATGTTACAAAAACTGATTTTAACCACTTTATAATCAAATGTGAGTTCATAAACATCAACTACAACTAAGCATAAGCCAAGAATATATCAAACTTCAATCCATGCTTGTAACTTTCTTTAATAGTTATGCAATTCAAAACCAAATCCTCATCATTGTGTTGGAAGGTACCTACGACACAAACACACCAAAACAACTCAAAAACAACTCTTTTTGGTATTTTCCAAACTTATTTTCAAATTTTTATGAGTTTTTCGGATTTTTATGCCACAACACACTAAAATGCTTCAAAACACACTAAAAACACTTAAAAACAGTGAGAAACAACATTGGAAGTGATAGGTGAATAAAACCCACGAAAATCATGCAAAACATATTGTTTACCCCCCCCCCCACACTTGAATCAAACATTGTCCTCAATGTTTTAAATAGAAACTCAAACCAAATTAAACAAACTAAACATAGAAGAATATAAACAACAAAGAGAAAGAGTTAGGAACGCAAATCTGGAATTGGAGTGATTCCTAGGTCTTCCTTTGTTGAATGCATGGGTTGCCTCCCACGAAGCGCTTGCTTTAACGCCTTGTAGCCGGACGATGCCACAGTGATCAACCTTCATGGAAACCCACGGCATAATGGGTTGTCTCCTCAACATCATGTTCTACAAAGCCCTCGTAGTAAGGCTTCAATCTATGCCCATTCACTTTGAACTCTTTACCTGTTTCGAAGCTACGAACTTAGACTGCACCATGAGGAAAAACGTTAGTAATAACAAAGGGTCCAATCCAACGTGAACGTAACTTACCCGGAAATAGATGAAGACGAGAATCAAACAACAACACTTTCTGTCCAACAGAGAAGGACTTGGTGCGAATCATCTTATCATGAAAGGCCTTCGTCTTTTCTTTGTAAATGCGAGCATTCTCGTAAGCTTCATGATAGGGGCATATTTATGCGCCTTAGTTTAGCTTGTTCTTGTGCATTTATAGTGTTTTCCTTAGTAAAGTAGTCTTTTAAGCTAGTTTTATGTGTTTTCAGGTTTTAATGGCAAAGTATGCAAAAGGAGACATTTTGGAGCCTTTTGGAGCAAATTAGAGCTTGGAAGGAATGTCATATGCTTGAAGCCATGAAGATGGACGAAATTGAAGACTTGAAGATGAAGATTCCTACTTGAGCAAGGTTTCCTAGTTGGAGTAGGAAAATCCCAAATGAAGATGGAATCCTAGCTAAATTGGGTTTCCTAGTTGAATTAGGAATCCTAGTTGAAATTGGTTTCCTAGTTGAATTGGGAAACCTAGAAGATTGAAGTTTCCTACTCAAACAAGGTTTCCTACTTGAAGTAGGAAATGTAAATCCCAATTGGCCTCAAGTTGCAGCTACAAAGAAGTTTTCCAAATCTAAGAAGGAAATGAATTCCAAGATGAAGGAGGATGAGACATGTCTTCCTAATGCTAGAGGGAATCCTAAACCTTTGTTGGACACAAGATTAGATGGTTCTAGAACCTTCCTTCTCCTTGCCGTGGGTTTGAACTAATTCCTAGCAGATTTGGGCTTCTAGAAGCCCTATCCCTAAACCCTTAATGTGTGCCGCACCCAAGCTTCTAGATGGCCCTAATTCCTTGCCTTGCAAGGCTTTCTAGAAGCCTTACCCTAGCTGCCGCACCTTAGGTCCTATTTCCCCTTGGATTTCAGATTTAATTAGCCCAATCCCTTGTGGATTTAGGTTAATTGGGCCATAAACCCTTTACCTTATTGGATTTACAATTTCTGCTAGACTTAGGAGGCCTAATCCATCAATTAAATGAAATCCAAGCCCTAATCTGAATTGACCTAGGGTTTAGGGTGTATTTATATTCTCCCTTTATGTGTGCCGCAAATCATCATTCCCCACTCAGAAACTAAGGTGCCGCACCCTTTCTCTCATCCATTCCACAGCCATTCATCCAAAAACCCAGAAATTCATTCTTTGCCGCAAGCTCCATAGCCACCACCACTCAGCCACCATCACAGCCACCATCCCTACAACCCTTGCCGCACCTTCCCACCATCATCACCACCGTGTGCAGCCACTTTGGGAGGAGCTAGAAGCCTTGCCGTGCAATCCAAAGGGGGGGAGAACCTTGCGCATGCAATCTGCCACCATTGGAATGTTTGGAGTTCTTTCTCTCTTTGTTTCTGTTTTCATGTTTAATTTAATTTGTTGTTCAATTATGTTAAACATGTGGAACTAATTTCTTTATAGTTAGAGGCGAATTTGAAGCCATGGACATATGTTGGTTATGATTTGATTTACTCCAGTTATGAATTCATGAACTTTGGATGTGGTTTACTTTTCTGTTTTGATGAAGAACTTGTTTATGTATGTGGGTTGAGGGTCGACACTTAATTTGCATGCTTAAACTTGATGCTAGGATATAAGGGAAATTTCACCTAATCGTTATTAACTTATATTCATGAGTAGTAAAGATCGCTAGTCACGATTATGTTTAGTAAACCCTAGGTTGGATTAACATGCGTATTCCATAGTTATGAATGCCTAGTTGTTGTTTATGATTTCCATTGAACTTAATGATTCTTGTTGAATGTCTCTATCATGCGTATTCCATAGTTAGGGACTTTGATGAGGAATAATTTGGTTGCGATGCGTATTCCATTCAATTCAATGAATTTAGGGAAATCTGAGAATTAATTAGTTCAATACAATTAATTTGGGGCATCGTCATTCATAAGTTCATTGAAATCATAACTGGGAATCAAGTTGTATGCATATGTTCATGTGTGGATAAGGAACCCTCTAACTAGTTTGTCTCATCATTCAATTCATTAGAAAATCTGTTTAGAATCTGTTTTGTTTTCAAGTTTCTGTTTTAATTCTAAATTCGTCAAAACCAATCCCCCATTTACTTTAAAGTGCTAGATTAGTTAGAAATACATTTAGGTTGTGTTTTAAAGAGTCTTGAGTCAAGATAGAACCAATTTTCGTCCAAAATTGTGTTTGTGCTCAAAACTGCCCAGAAAGTGATTTTGAGGCAGTTTTGAGTGTTTCTGGGCTGTTTTGAGTCATTTGCTTTGTTTTAGTGTTTTAAACTCTAGTTTTGCATTCTTTGAGTCTAGTTTAGTGTCTTATATTGTGTTTTTACGTTTTTGAGTCAGTTTCACATTGATTAGCATCCCTAGTTAATCCCCGGTCTAGAACGATCCCTATTTGCTCATATACTACAATTGTCATCCATAGGGTTTAATTTGAGTGTCAATCTAATTTTCACATCAAATTTTGGCGCCGTTGCCGGGGATTAGCAAAATTGCTAATCCCTTGTGTTTCTGCCGTGTGTTTTTAGTTAATTTATCTAGTTTCTTATTTTGTTTTGTTTTCTTGGTTTAGGTACTAGTGCATGACGCGGAGTTCTCAAACTGTGCATGCACGTATCTTTGACTTTAACGACGATTTTGAACGTGATTTGAGAAGAAAGAGGAGGCATCTCGAACCTAGTGAACCTAGTTCAAGTTCAGAGGCCGAATCTGAGTTTGAGGAAGAAGAAGAAGTTATGGCAGTGGACAATCGGACCATTAAAGAGCTCTCAGCCTCGGGGTTGACCAATGCCGCACCATTATGCATTCAATACCCCGCGGCTGCCCTAGGCAACACCGCTGAGTTTGAGTTGAAGTCGAGCTTGTTGCACCATATTCCGAAATACCATGGGCTTTCCATGGAAGATCCCAACAAGCATCTTAAGGAGTTCGAGGTTGTTTGTTCGAGCATGACCCCCATCAATGTCGATGGGAACATTCTGATGATGAAGGCTTTTCCATTCTCACTTTTGGAAAAGGCTAAGGATTGGCTTTACGAGTTAGCACCTGGAACGGTTACATCTTGGGATAGCATGAAAAGAGCTTTCTTGGAGAAGTTTTTCCCAACTTCAAGAGTCATTCTCTTGCGGAAACGGATTAGTGGCATCCAACAAAATCAAGGTGAATCGTTTCCTTCATATTATGAACGTTTTAAATCACTTGTTGCTTCTTGTCCACATCATCAAATGAAGGAGGAGCTGCTCATTCAATATTTCTACGAAGGACTCCTTCCTATGGAACGCCAAATGCTTGATGCCTCGGCGGGAGGTGCATTGGTGGATAAGACTCCGGGGGCTGCCAAAGTTCTAATTGCCAACCGAGCTCATAATGCACAACAATACGAAGGTGTTGGGCAAAGAGACCCCCCACGGCCACAAGTGAATGAGGTAAGTTCTTCATCCGACATTCAATCCCAATTAGCTAACCTCACTTCTATTGTTTCTCAGTTGGCCGAGGGAATGAAGATTCATGGACCTAGTGTTTGTGGCGTGTGCTCTATGCAAGGACATGCCAACGATCAATGCCCTCAATTGATTGAGAATGGGGGGTGGGAATCTGCCAATGCCGTGGGTTTTGGGAGCCAAAATCAACCACGCCATGATCCATACTCAAACACCTACAATCCGGGGTGGAGGGACCATCCAAATTTCAAATGGCGGGATCCTCAACAACCCCAACAACAAGGAGGATTTAGGCAGCAACCACCGGGCTTCTATACAAAGCCATTCGTCCCAAATCCAAACCAAGTGCAATCCGGCCCGACAAGCTCAGGTATGTCTTTAGATAATGATCAAGTTGTTAAGTTACTTACTACGTTGACGCAGGAAGTACAAACTCAAAACAAGGAGAGACAAATCCAAGACAAACAAGTGGACAATTTGGAGAAGCAAATGGGTCAAATTGCCGAGTTTATGGGGCAGATTAGAGAACAAGGCAAATTGCCTAGTTCAACCGTGATGAATCCTAAAGGCGGATTTGAAACCGCCAAGGCAATCTCGTTGAGAAGTGGTAGACAGGTTGGAACGGACTCAAATACATCCAAATCAAGTCAAGACGAGGAGGATAAGTTGCTGCAAGAAGAAGCACAGGGACCAAAGCCCACGGCCAAGGATGAACCAACCTTGCCGAGTACATCTAATGCTTCTAAACCGTCCCACACCACCAAGGTAAGTCCCAATCTGACTTTTTCTAGTTCTATTCCACTAAATGTGCCCTTTCCTGGCAGGTTTAGGCAATCAAAGAAGGAAGAAGCCGAGAAGGACATTCTAGAGACCTTTCGGAAAGTTCAAGTGAATATTCCGCTCCTTGATGCGATTAAGCAAGTCCCGAGGTATGCTAAGTTTTTAAAAGAACTTTGTACAACAAGGAGAAGAATTTCGAACAAAGAGGTGGTTCAGGTAAGTGAGAATGTTTCTGCTGTGTTGCAAAGGAAATTACCCCCTAAATGCAAAGATCCAGGTAGTTTTACAATTCCGTGCGTTATTGGGAATACTAAGTTTGAACAATGCATGTTAGTCTTAGGGGCTTCGATTAATGTTATGCCATACTCTGTTTATGCATCTATGAACTTAGGTGAGCTTAAAAATGATGGTGTGATTATTCAGTTAGCCGATCGTTCTAACGCATATCCAAATGGTGTTTTGGAAGATGTTTTGGTGCAGGTTGGTAATTTGATATTCACAGCGGATTTCTACGTACTTGACATGGAGGATGCACCCCATTCTACCCCATTGCCGATTTTATTAGGGAGGCCTTTCATGAAAACAGCCCGCACCAAGATAGATGTGTTTAAAGGAACTTTAACGATGGAATTTGATGGGGAAGTCATTGATTTCAATCTTTCTGAAAGTATTAAATTTCCTAAGGATGATCATTCTTGTTTTTCTATTGACATAATTGATGATTTGGCGCAGGATTTCCTTGATTCCTTGGAGAGGGATACACTTGAAACAACAATTGCACAAGGAATTGGGCAAAAATCTGGTTTTGCCGTGCCTAGAAGTGAAGAGGAGGCCGAGATAGTGGCTGCCCTTGAGTCACTACCTCAACACTATGGTAAGCCTTCTAACAGAAATTCAATTCCCGTTTCCACTAATAAGTTGTTACCCTCAGTGATTCAGGCACCCGTACTTGAACTTAAACCGTTGCCCGATCATTTAAAGTACGTCTTTTTGGGAAACAACGAGACATTGCCCGTTATTGTCTCCTCTTCACTCACTGCATTAGAGGAGGAGAAGTTGATCCGTGTGTTGCAAGAGCACAAAACGGCCATTGGGTGGACTTTGGCCGACATTAGGGGAATTAGCCCTACGACATGCATGCATCGCATACTTCTAGAGGAGGGGGCTAAACCAACTCGAGAGGCTCAGCGCCGTCTCAACCCTCCAATGATGGAAGTTGTGAAGAAAGAGATCATCAAACTTCTTGATCGTGGAGTGATTTATCCGGTCTCTGATAGCCGTTGGGTGTCACCGGTGCAATGTGTTCCAAAGAAATCTGGAGTGACAGTGGTGAAGAATGCCGAGAGTGAGCTTGTGCCAACTCGGATCCAAACAGGTTGGCGCGTATGCATCGATTATAGGAAGCTAAACGCCACCACAAGGAAGGACCACTTCCCTTTGCCGTTCATCGATCAAATGGTTGAAAGGTTAGCCGGTCATTCTTTCTATTGTTTCCTTGATGGGTATTCTGGATATAATCAGATTGTCATAGCTCCGGATGACCAAGAAAAGACTACTTTCACGTGCCCCTTTGGTACCTTTGCCTATCGTCGCATGCCTTTTGGGTTATGCAATGCTCCGGCCACGTTTCAAAGGTGTATGGTAAGTATCTTTTCAGATTTTGTGGAAAAGATAATTGAGGTATTTATGGATGATTTCAGTGTATTTGGTGATTCATTTGATGGTTGTTTGGAAAATCTCACAATAATCTTGAAACGATGTGTAGAAACTAACCTTGTGCTTAATTGGGAAAAATGTCATTTTATGGTTAGACAAGGCATAGTTTTAGGGCATATTGTTTCAGAAAGAGGAATTGAAGTGGATAAATCGAAAATAGATCTTGTACGCTACTTACCCTCTCCTACTTCGGTTCGAGAGATTCGTTCGTTTCTTGGTCATGCAGGATTTTATAGGCGATTTATCAAGGACTTCTCCAAGATCTCCAATCCTCTTTGCCGTCTCCTCCAAAAAGATGTGGCGTTTGACTTTAACGAGGAGTGTGAGAAGGCGTTCAAACACCTCAAGGAAATGCTAACTTCGGCCCCTATCATAATGCCACCGGATTGGAGCCTTCCTTTTGAACTTATGTGTGATGCATCCGATTATGCATTAGGAGCTGTTTTGGGGCAGAGGAAGGACAAGAAGCCGCATGTTATCTATTATGCATCCCGGACTTTGAACGATGCACAATTGAATTATTCTACCACTGAAAAAGAACTTCTTGCTGTTGTATTTGCTTTAGATAAATTCCGTTCTTATTTGCTTGGTACTAAAGTGATTATTTATACTGACCATGCAACGTTGAAGTACTTGTTCACCAAGAAGGAGGCAAAACCACGACTCATTCGGTGGATGCTTCTTCTCCAAGAGTTCGATATCGAAATCCGGGATAAGAAAGGAAGTGAGAACGTGGTGGCTGACCACTTGAGCCGCATGGTGCATGAGGAGGATGCCGTGCCTATCATAGAGACATTCCCAGATGAGCAATTGATGTCCATCAAGGTAAGTGAACCATGGTATGCTGATTTGGTGAATTATTTGGTGTCTAAACATGTTCCTAGGGAATTACTTAAACACCAATGTGATAAATTGAAGAAAGAGGCACGGTTTTATGTGTGGGATGACCCGTATTTATGGAAATATTGCCCTGGTCAAGTTATACGTAGGTGTGTGCACGATTCTGAGTTTCATGCTATTTTAACCTTTTGTCACACTTATGCTTGTGGGGGACACTTTGGCACACAAAGAACAGCACTTAAGGTGTTAGACTGTGGTTTCTATTGGCCTACCATCTTTAGGGATGCTAGAACATTTTGCATGTCTTGTGATAGATGCCAACGAACGGGCAATATTGGTCCTAAACAACAAATGCCGCAAACCCCAATATTTAGTGTTGAAATCTTTGATATGTGGGGTATTGATTTTATGGGTCCCTTTCCTTCGTCACATGGTTTTCTTTACATATTGCTTGCTGTAGATTATGTGTCGAAATGGGTGGAAGCAAAAGCCACCCGAACTAATGATTCTCGAGTGGTTGCAGATTTTGTGAAAACTAACATTTTTGCAAGGTTTGGAATGCCAAGAGTGCTAATCAGTGATGGAGGGTCCCATTTTTGTAATCGTACCATCGAGGCGTTGCTCAAGAAGTACAATGTCACACATAAGGTGGCCACACCTTATCATCCTCAAACGAGTGGGCAAGCCGAGGTTTCGAATAGGGAAATCAAGCAGATTATAGAGAAGACCGTGGGGCCGACAAGGAAGGATTGGAGTTTGCGCTTGAACGATGCATTGTGGGCGTATCGCACTGCCTACAAAACCCCAATTGGGATGTCACCTTTTCGGCTCATCTATGGGAAGCCATGCCATCTTCCCGTCGAGTTAGAGCATCGTGCACATTGGGCCGTGAAAACATTCAACATGGACATTGATGCCGCAGGTTTACATAGGAAGCTTCAATTGTGTGAGCTTGATGAAATCCGGAATGAAGCATATGAGAACGCCAGGATTTACAAGGAGAAGACCAAGGCGTTCCATGACAAGATGATTCGTGCTAAGACGTTCTCTATTGGGCAAAAAGTCTTGTTGTTCAATTCTCGCCTTCAGTTGTTTCCGGGTAAGTTACGTTCCAAATGGGTTGGTCCTTTTATTGTCACTAATGTTTTCCTTCATGGTGCAGTGCAAATCGAAAGTTTAAGGACGCAACAAGAATTCAAAGTGAATGGACATCGATTGAAGCCCTATTATGCGATGTTTGAGGAGCATGTCGTGGAAGAGGTACCCTTTCATGCCGTTGGCCCTAGTGAAGTTTAAACGGAGGTACCGTCCGGCTGGAAGACGTTAAAGCAAGCGCTTCTTGGGAGGCAACCCATGTGTTGAACAAGAGAACGAAGGAACTTTCACTCCAAAACCAGATTTGCGTCCCTAACCTTTCTCTTTATTCCTTATACTTTGCCAATTGTGTTCTGTTTGTTAGTTGTGCTATTTGGTTGTTTTTGTGAGTCTATGCTTGAAACATTGAGGACAATGTTTGATTTAAGTGTGGGGGGGTAACCAAAGTGTTTTGATGCAAATTCGTAGGGTTTTATCACTCATAACTTCTAATGTTGTTCCTTGCTGTTTTTAAGTGTTTTTAAGCTGTTTTAAGCTATTTTAATGTGTTTTGTTTCAAAAATCCGAAAATCCCATAAAAAGTTGAAAAATTGTTTTAAAAAACCCAAAAAGAGTTGTTTTTGTGTGTTTGTTTGTGTCTTAGGGTACCTTCCAACACAATGATGAGGATTCGGTTTGTAATTGCATGACTGTTAAAGAGAGTTGTAAACATGGATGAAAGTTTGATTTACTCTTTGGTTTATGCTTGGTTGTGGTTATAACTTATGAATTCACATGTAATCATAAAGGAAAAATCAGTTTTTGTAACATGCTTGAAGGAATGAACTCAAACTAACGCTACAACCTTGTGAGACTTGAGCCTAAACGTTTATTTGGAGAGTTAAAATCTGTGCATTCTTTGTTTTCTAAGTCGTTGCATGATCTCATTATTCCTTGCTTGGTTGCTACTTAGAAGGCGTTTCATCATATAGTTCCAAATGCTAGAACTCATGCCCATTTCATTCAAAGCATGTTAATTGATTTGCATAACACATATTCAAGATGAAGTTGTGTAGTTACCACCACCTTAGCCAAATGCCGCGTACCCCATGTTCATTTATTTTGTAGGTTTAAACCCCATTGAGCCTTGTTTAGCCTATGTTCTTTGTTCACCCACGTTACCCTTACCTAGCCTAGTATAGGACCATCCATGCCTTTGTTCTTAAAGCATAGTGAACATGACTTAGAATGAATTCCTTTTGATTGTTCGTGTGCAGAAAACAAGTGTGGGGGAATTTGATTATGTGCCAAAAACAAGTGTGATTGTGTGCCAAAAACATGAATTGAGCACGAGAAAGAAAAGAAAAAAAAAATGAAAAGAATGAAAAAGAGGTCAAAATAAGTGAGAAAGAACTCACAAGTGTTGGTTGTTGAAGAGAGGGTCCAAAAAGTTGAATTAGACCCTAAGTATTGTGTACTTCACCCCTTGTGTGTCTAAGTGATTTTCTGCACTCAAAAGCGAATTCTAAGTGTCAATTTCATTATTTTGTTTACTATCGCTTTAAGAACCTTTGTTTATCCTTCTTAACCTTTCTTTGGTAGCCAATACTCCGTAGCCTCGTTACAACCCTTAACTTCTATCTTGAGTGTTATGTGTTTCAATATGTGGAGTGTTAAGATATTTCCTTCCTAGTACTAAAAACATGTTGAGTATAATAGCACAAGTAAGGGTGTCGAATCCACAGGGACTAACTAGACCTATATAACCACTTGTTTTGCAAGAACTCTAATAGAAACTAGAACTAAGTAATTTAGGCAGATTTTGAGGTTGTAAGTTGAAACACACGGCAATGAAACAATTATATGAATTACAAGTAATAAAATGTGATAGAACCAAGGGAGTTGAGACTAGGGCTTGTAACAATTGGGAGAAGGCTAGGGATTCGGTTTCACCTTTGCTAATTGATTCCATGTTTGTTAAGTCAAGCTATGCTCATCCATCTATCTATTTCTTGAGTTTGTTTCACTTAGATATGATCATCCATATGATGTGTGGTTTTGATCAAATATTCCTAGTCATGAACCTAATTGTGATGTGCAACTTTGGTTCCTAATCAAGAATGTATTAAGCATAAGAAACGTTTATAAAACCAAAGGGAACACTTGGTATGATGTTTGCCAAACATTCCCTTCAATCATTCCCATATCCGCCAAGGTTATGCATGATATGTGCTATAAGATTGGCTATACAACCTATGGTTAATTCAGATGGTGATCAAGCATTAAAATCAACTCACAAAGTCACAAGTAAATCCGAGAATGAAACAAGAAATAGAAGGATAACATGAGCATTCCAAATTAACTACATGGCAATCTTGCTAGGCTACATCGAATCCCTATAGATAGATTAGTTACACTTCATGTTTACAAAGATTTGACATTGAAATATAAAACATGAGTGTACATAGAATTAGGAAGAAGAACCCCTTGAAGCAAAACCGTGTTGAAGATCCCTTGAGAGTGACCTTCGGTGCAAGCTCCTCCAAGTATGGTGTGGCTCCTCCAAGTGTGGTGAAGATGAATGTGACACGGTTATGGTGAGATGGTTTTTGTGGAATGTAGAGAATGGACAGAAAATGGAGTGTTTTGATGTGTGAGAGATGCAATGGGAGTAGTATGGAATGTAGGTTTCGAATGGAATGAGAGTGTAGAATGTAATGTAATATGGTGTAATATGGGGTAAAAGTCCTTTTCAGATTTCTTGAAGGCTTCACTTATATTAAATGGATGGAGTAGCTTTTCAGATTTTAGATCCAAGATTGGATCTCAACAAATGTAGAATATGAGATCCAAGTGAGTGTAATGATGGTGATTCAAATTCTGAAATAGGTAGTGCACGGCATGGGGTTGAATGGGCAAGCATGTGGTAATTTTAAATGAAGAAGCATGTGGAATGACTGCAAGGGCAGGTTTGAATGAATATAAAACTGACGGCATGGGTGAATTTGTGGTGTAATTGTGGCTGAATGGTGTAACTAAATGGGGGGTGAATGTTCTAGGTGAAAAAGGGGGTAAAAGGGTAACCAAATGCATGGCAAGGTGTGTTAAACCTCCCAATCTGAATCCAATGCATGTGCCATGCATAGAATTCCCCAAACTGGCCGAATTGCACCCTTTGTCAATTCCTGAAATTCTAGCAACCAACTTGTCCTCAATTCTTCACTTGGACTTCAAATTAACACATCAAACTCCTCTCCATGCTTGGAGTAATGCTCGGACACCAAAAGTGGTGTTTTTTGCTTCATTTGCCTTCCAATTGCTCCTAACAAACACATAGCTGCATACTAACACAAAACAATGTAAAATGCAACTAATTTAAATCGAACACATCCCCAAGACACAAAATATGGATGCTACAAATGCATATGAAATGTGAACTATCAAATACCCCCAAACCTGGTTTTTGCTAGTCCACGAGCAAACTTAGAATTAAAACACACAAAACACTAACATCTATCAAACATTTAACATCTAACTAAACGATTGCATTGAGCATATGCAACAAGCCTTTGAACCCCTAGGTGTCCCTAGTTGGAGGAGTTGTGTCTCCTGAGGGTTTACATTGATGACACCCTCAAACATCAACAAAATCTGCAAACAACTTGGTTAAACATGCTTTAAACAAACTAATCAAAACCAATGAAAACTTTGTATTACACTCAAACTCAAAAGGGCTTGCCATTCCAAAGAATCATATCAAGTGTAATGTATAAAGATAGTGCACCATGTCTTACAACTTCAAGGTCACCATACCCAAATGCTTAAGAATGAATTCGCCTCAACTCTATTCCTCACGGTTCCACTCAAGTTTTCACTCAGATCCTAAGGTTTTGGTCTCTCCACTAGCATATGTGAGAGAAGTTATGTAAAGGAAATCAAAAATTCTCACATATGAAACTTGAAATGAAAGCACAATTTCTGAGTAGATCTCATGAAATGAATCAAATACCAAGAATATAGATAACCACACACTTACCATCACCCATGAATACATCCTCAATGATCAATTAGGTCTTTCTCAAGATTGTAATGTAAGGCTTAGGTTAGGGGTTTATGAGAGAAGTGATGTGAAATACTAGAACTTGGGGCATACCAAAGTGTCTTTGAGGTCCATGCTTTTTACTTGCATTTTTCTTTCTTCTTCATTTTTGGCGTCCAAGACCGATGTCTTATAATGAGGAGATTTGGGAATTGATTTCACTTGATTCTCTTCTTTGTTAACTTCTTTTTTTTTTTTTTTTTTTAGAATCACACTTCACATAGGTCTTCGGTACACGCCACAATCTTGTTCTATTATTCAAGCTACCTTTAGAGTTCATCACCATGGTATTCCCCAAGCTATAAGGTACGGCTTGCATTGAGCTAAAATGGGGTAGAGTATGGTGTGTGGGTGATGAAAGAATTAAGCAAAAGTGTTTGGCTGCAAAGAGGGTGAATGGAGCACACAAAGGGATAGGATTTTAGCCATTTAGTAGTTAAACATGCATAGCCTAACATCATCTTATTGAGTTCATTCATGAATGGTACTAAACACATGGTATCTACAAAGGAGAGTAATTCTTAGCATTCAAACAAAATAGAAGCAATGAGATCATTTAGAGTGAAATTGAAAGAACAATATAGGAGTAGAAACACTTTAAACCCTCTCAAGGAAGCAATTAGGCTCAAAATAACTCACTAGGGTAGTCTCCACTATTCTTCTTTGTGAATTTGAGTATGGTACCTCTATCATCATATCTTCAAGTTTTACAACTTTATACATGCCAACAAAATACAAAACTTTTCCTAGTGACCCCAAAGTTTATTTGCAAACATAGCTCTCATATACATTTGTATTAGTAAGCAAAAACACATTTAACCAAAACAAACACAAACAAACACTAAAACATGCTTTTCAACACTAAAACAGAAACACTTGTCCAAAACAACATAAAAACAACATTTTCCATCCAAAATACCCCCAAACCTAACTTAAACATTGTCCTCAAGGTTTACATTCGAATGTAGTGTAAGTAGGCAAAGAATATGGCATGGAAACAACATAGTCACAACATAAGGAAAGAACACAAACCACACTAGGTTGCCTCCTAGCAAGCGCTTTATTTAATGTCTAGGCAAGACATGGAAGCTTGTTCATGGTGTTGTAAACTCAATGTAATCCACCATTTGATACCTTAGCTCATCCTCAACATCATCCAAATATGGTTTCAATCTCTGCCCATTGACTTTAAAAGAGGTGCCATTCTTCATGTTCTCAATCTCCACAGCCCCGTGGGGGAATGTTTGCACCACCTTGAATGGTCCAACCCACCTAGACTTCAATTTCCCTGGAAAAAGTCTCAAACGTGAGTCAAACAAAAGTACTTTCATACCTTGATGAAACTCCTTCCTTAGGATAGCTTTGTCATGATAGAGCTTAGTCCTTTCCTTGTAGATTTTGGCATTCTCATATGCCTCATTTCTAAGTTCTTCCAACTCATTAAGTTGGAGCTTTCTTGCTATGCCCGCATCCTTGTAATCAAAATTAAACTTCTTGATGGCCCAATATGCACGGTGTTCAAGCTCCATTGGCAAATGACAAGCTTTCCCAAACACAAGTCGGTATGGACTCATGCCAATGGGAGTCTTGTATGCTGTCCTATATGCCCATAGTGCATCATTCAACCTCAATGACCAATCCTTCCTTGTAGGGCTCACGGTTTTCATCAAAATGTTCTTGATCTCCCTATTGCTAATCTCCACTTGGCCCGAGGTTTGAGGATGGTACGGGGTAGATACTTTGTGGTTGATGTTGTACTTCTTCATCAAGAATTCAAAAGGTTTGTTGCAGAAATGGGTGCCACCATCACTAATAATAGCTCTTGGTGTTCCAAACCTACAAAAAATCACATCTTTAAGAAAATTCAAAACAACCTTATGATCATTAGTTCTTGTAGCAATGGCCTCCACCCATTTGGATACATAATCTACGGCCACTAAGATGTACAAGTAACCAAAAGAAGATGGGAATGGTCCCATGAAGTCAATTCCCCAAACATCAAAGAGTTCAATCACCAAAATGTTGTTCAAAGGCATCTCATTCCTTCGGCTTATGTTCCCCATTTTCTGGCACCTATCACACTTAGAACAAAAATCAAAAGCATCTTTGAATAAAGTAGGCCAAAAGAAACCAGATTGTAAAACCTTTAGGGATGTCTTTTTGGCACCAAAATGTCCTCCACATGCCAATGTATGGCTAAATGTTAGAATGCTTTGTTGCTCACTCTCCGGGACACATCTCCTAATGATTTGGTCAGGACAATACTTAAACAAGTATGGCTCATCCCACATGTAGTGCTTTACCATGGCAAGGAACTTCTTTCTTTCCTGAAAAGAAATGTCATCTCTCAATACACCACAAGCAAGGTAATTGACAAAATCAGCATACCATGGTTCCTTTTCTTGAACAACAAAGAGTTGTTCATCTGGAAATGATTCATTTAGAGGCAAGGTTTGTCCAACTCCATGGTTCTCATCAAGCCTAGACAAATGGTCAGCCACAACATTGTCACTTCCCTTCTTATCTCGTATTTCCAAATCAAACTCTTGTAGTAAGAGTATCCATCTAATTAGGCGCGGTTTAGCATCCTTCTTTGTCATCAAATACCTAAGGGCTGCATGATCAGAAAACACAATGACTTTAGATCCCACAAGATATGATCTAAACTTCTCTAATGCAAAGACAATAGCAAGCAACTCCTTTTCAGTTGTGGAGTAGTTGAGTTGAGCATCATTGAGAGTACGGCTTGCATAATAGATCACATGTGGGAGTTTGTTAACCCTTTGTCCTAAAACTGCACCAATAGCATAATCAGAGGCATCACACATTAATTCAAAAGGTAGAGACCAATCTGGTGCCATAATGATAGGAGCCGAGGTTAGTTCATGTTTCAAAGTATTGAATGCGTCCATACAAGCTTTATCAAAGTGAAACACAACATCTTTAGCTAACAAATTGCATAATGGACGAGTTATCATTGAAAAGTTCTTAATGAAACGTCTATAAAAGCCTGCATGCCCTAAGAAACTTCTCACACCCTTCACGGTTGTAGGAGCTGCCATAGTGTTGATAATGTCAATTTTGGCTTTGTCTACCTCCATTCCTTTGCTAGAGATCACATGGCCTAAAACAATGCCTTGTTTCACCATGAATTGGCATTTCTCCCAATTGAGAACCAAATTTGTTTCTTGGCACCTTTGAAGCACTAAAGAGAGATGGTTAAGACATTCATCAAAAGAAGAACCAAACACTGAAAAATCATCCATGAATACCTCGATGAACCTTTCCACCATGTCAGAAAAGATTGCCAACATACATCTTTGGAATGTGGCCGGGGCATTGCAAAGTCCAAAGGGCATTCTCCTATATGCAAATGTGCCAAATGGACATGTGAATGTTGTTTTCTCTTGATCCTCCGGGGCAATTGCAATTTGATTGTAACCTGAGTAACCATCAAGAAAACAATAGTGTGAATAACCTGCCAATCTCTCAAGCATTTGATCTATGAAAGGCATGGGAAAGTAATCTTTTCTAGTGTTAGAATTCAACTTCCTGTAATCGGTGCAAACTCTCCAACTAGCCGTGGGTTTTATGGTCACAAGCTCTTTGTTTTCATTCCTCATCACCGTGATTCCCACCTTCTTTGGTACCACTTGAATGGCACTCACCCATTTGCTATCAGAAATAGGATATATGATCCCCACATCTAACAACTTCAACACTTCATCCCGCACAACTTCTTTCATGTGTGGATTGAGCCTTCTTTGTGGCTCACGGGTTGTCTTTGCTCCATCCTCCAAGAGGATCCTATGCATGCACCTAGTAGGGCTTATTCCCTTGATATCTGCAATAGACCAACCAATAGCCGATTTGGACTCTTTTAACACCCTAAGTAGTTTATCTTCTTCATTAGGTGTTAGGTCCGAGGCTATGATAACTGGTAGAGTTTCAAATTCAGCTAGATATGCATATTTTAGATGTGGTGGAAGTGGTTTAAGTTCAAGTTTAGGTGCCTTAACAATGGAAGGGATTAAATGTGACCTTGATGGTTCTAATGACTCTACAAGAGGTGAAACATTAAAAGGATACGGTGCTAATGCTTCCAAGGCAGCAACCACTTCCATGAGTGCATCTTCATCATCAAACTCATCTTGAGATTGAGTTAAAACAGTTTGTAATGGTTCATTAGATTGTGCCTGCAAGAACTTAGAGAAAACAAGTGAATCAAGCACATCAATGGCATAGCAATCAAGAGATGAAGAAGGATGAGCAAGAGACTCAAACACTTTGAATTGGACGGTCTCTCCTAGCACTGTCATAGTGAGGATTCCATTTTGCACATCAATGATGGTCTTGGCCGTGGCCATGAATGGTCTTCCAAGCAAAATAGGCAACTCTCTATCATGTATAGGTGCTTCTTCCATGTCCAACACTACAAAATCCACAGGCAAGATTAGTTTATCAATTTGAACTAGAATGTCCTCTACTATACCTCTTGGATACTTCACGGATCTGTCCGCAAGTTGTAGTGAAATGGTTGTGGCCTTCAATTCCCCCAAGCCTAATTGAAGGTACACGGAATATGGCATTAAGTTGATGCTAGCACCCAAGTCAAGCATGGCTTTCTCCACTTTCTTGTCTCCTATGGTTATGTTGATTGAAAAACTTCCCGGATCTTTGAGCTTTGGTGGAAGTTTTCTTTGCAACACCGCACTTACATTCTCCGACACCACTACCTTCTCATGTGGTCCATACTTCCTTTTGTAGTTGTTTAACTCCTTGAAGAATTTCCCATAAGCCGGCATGTTCCTAATGACATCAAGCAAAGGTAAATTCACATTCACCTTACTTAGAATATCAAAAATCTCTTTAAATGACTTATCCTGCTTGCCCTTGGCAAGTCTTCCAGGGAATGGTATTGGTGGAGTGTAAGGCTTCTCGGCCTTGTGAAGGTTTGGTGCTTCATTTGAGGAAGAAGCATGGCTTGGTTCCTCATTTGGTTTCTCATTTGGTTTCTCATTTCCACCTACATTCACATGATCAAATTCATTAGTAACTTCATTTCCAACTCTATTATCAATAACCTTACCATTTCTTAGTGTAGTTATTGCTTTGGCTTGCTCTTGGTTCCTTTGGAGTATCACGGGTTGGCTTGGAAACTTGCCAACCTCTCTTTGGTTCAAGGCATCTGCAATTTGTCCCAATTGTGTCTCCATTTTGGTTAGGGCAGCCGAATGTTGTTGGAAAGTACTATTTGTGGCTTGTTGGAATTGCAAGGTGTTTTGAGCTAACAACTTAACCGTATCCTCAAGTGTAGGGGCAGGTCTTGGTTGGAAGTTTTGGACTTGATTTTGGTTGGCATTGGGAGGTCTTGGTTGGAAATTTTGGTAGTTGTTGCTGTTCTTCCATGAAAAGTTGGGATGATCTCTCCATCCCGGATTATATGTGTTTGAAAATGCATCATTCCTTGGCCTTTGATTGTAAGAATTCATGAGGTTCACTTGTTCTTGAACAAACTCGGGATAAGCCTCCCTAGATGGACATTGATGAGTAGGGTGGCTTGGTATGTTGCAAATGGCACACACCTCACTTGGTGTTGGCACCAAGTTGAGCACGGATTCAAGCTTTCTTTCTAGGTTAGCTACCTGCAAAGAAAGATCATGGTTAGAACTTGTTTCATACACTCCAAGTTTCTTACCCCTTACATCTTTGTGTTGAGCATTAGATCCCAACATCTCATAAATGTTGTAAGACTCTTGAGCATTCTTTTTCTTCAAAGCACCACCTGCGGCATTATCAACGGTTGATTGACATGTTTGGGTTAGTCCATCATAAAAAATTTGCATTTGTAAGTGAAGAGGTAACCCATGGTGTGGACATTGCAACAAATGTCCTTTAAAACGCTCCCAACACTCATTGAAAGGCTCTCCATCATCTTGTTTGAAATTGAAGATTTGTCCCCTTAATGTGGCTGTCTTTTGAGTGGAGAAAAACTTCTCCAAGAACTTCTTAGCCACGGCATCCCATGTGGTGAGTGAACCCGGAGCTAAGGTCATTAACCAACTCTTGGCCTTGTCTTTCAAAGTGTAAGGAAACACTCTCATCCTCAAGTTTGCTTCACTTACTCCCTGCAAAGGTAAACCACTCACAACATTGTAAAACTCTTTAACATGAGCTAAAGGATCTTCATTAGGTATGCCATAAAATGAAGGAAGCATATGAAAATGTGAAGACTTAAGATCATAGTTTCTAGCTTCGGTGGAGAGCAAGATGCATGAAGGAGAATTTGGTATGATTGGTTGTGCAAAGTCCTCCAAGGCTCTAAGTTCATCTTGGTTGGCAGCCATCTCTTCTCCTCTTTCCTTATGAATGTGCTCAGAAGCTTCACTTGTGGAACTAGATGAACTTGCTTCTTCTTCTCCTCGGACAAAGGATGATGAACTTGTTGGCACAAAGTTGTCCAAAGTGTTGCCTTTCAAACGTTCAATTCTTTGGCCCAACTCAACAAGTCTATGTGACATATACTACCTAAAACAAAACAAAACAAACGAGATTAAACAGAACTCAAAACTAAACTCTACTTAGAATGAAAATAACAAAGTTTAAATAGCAAAACAAGCAATTACAAGGGACTGAAATCAGTCCCCGGCAACGGCGCCATTTTTGTTAAGATATTTCCTTCCTAGTACTGAAAACATGTTGAGTATAATAGCACAAGTAAGGGTGTCGAATCCACAGGGACTAACTAGACCTATATAACCACTTGTTTTGCAAGAACTCTAATAGAAACTAGAACTAAGTAATTTAGGCAGATTTTGAGGTTGTAAGTTGAAACACACGGCAATGAAACAATTATATGAATTACAAGTAATAAAATGTGATAGAACCAAGGGAGTTGAGACTAGGGCTTGTAACAATTGGGAGAAGGCTAGGGATTCGGTTTCACCTTTGCTAATTGATTCCATGTTTGTTAAGTCAAGCTATGCTCATCCATCTATCTATTTCTTGAGTTTGTTTCACTTAGATATGATCATCCATATGATGTGTGGTTTTGATCAAATATTCCTAGTCATGAACCTAATTGTGATGTGCAACTTTGGTTCCTAATCAAGAATGTATTAAGCATAAGAAACGTTTATAAAACCAAAGGGAACACTTGGTATGATGTTTGCCAAACATTCCCTTCAATCATTCCCATATCCGCCAAGGTTATGCATGATATGTGCTATAAGATTGGCTATACAACCTATGGTTAATTCAGATGGTGATCAAGCATTAAAATCAACTCACAAAGTCACAAGTAAATCCGAGAATGAAACAAGAAATAGAAGGATAACATGAGCATTCCAAATTAACTACATGGCAATCTTGCTAGGCTACATCGAATCCCTATAGATAGATTAGTTACACTTCATGTTTACAAAGATTTGACATTGAAATATAAAACATGAGTGTACATAGAATTAGGAAGAAGAACCCCTTGAAGCAAAACCGTGTTGAAGATCCCTTGAGAGTGACCTTCGGTGCAAGCTCCTCCAAGTATGGTGTGGCTCCTCCAAGTGTGGTGAAGATGAATGTGACACGGTTATGGTGAGATGGTTTTTGTGGAATGTAGAGAATGGACAGAAAATGGAGTGTTTTGATGTGTGAGAGATGCAATGGGAGTAGTATGGAATGTAGGTTTCGAATGGAATGAGAGTGTAGAATGTAATGTAATATGGTGTAATATGGGGTAAAAGTCCTTTTCAGATTTCTTGAAGGCTTCACTTATATTAAATGGATGGAGTAGCTTTTCAGATTTTAGATCCAAGATTGGATCTCAACAAATGTAGAATATGAGATCCAAGTGAGTGTAATGATGGTGATTCAAATTCTGAAATAGGTAGTGCACGGCATGGGGTTGAATGGGCAAGCATGTGGTAATTTTAAATGAAGAAGCATGTGGAATGACTGCAAGGGCAGGTTTGAATGAATATAAAACTGACGGCATGGGTGAATTTGTGGTGTAATTGTGGCTGAATGGTGTAACTAAATGGGGGGTGAATGTTCTAGGTGAAAAAGGGGGTAAAAGGGTAACCAAATGCATGGCAAGGTGTGTTAAACCTCCCAATCTGAATCCAATGCATGTGCCATGCATAGAATTCCCCAAACTGGCCGAATTGCACCCTTTGTCAATTCCTGAAATTCTAGCAACCAACTTGTCCTCAATTCTTCACTTGGACTTCAAATTAACACATCAAACTCCTCTCCATGCTTGGAGTAATGCTCGGACACCAAAAGTGGTGTTTTTTGCTTCATTTGCCTTCCAATTGCTCCTAACAAACACATAGCTGCATACTAACACAAAACAATGTAAAATGCAACTAATTTAAATCGAACACATCCCCAAGACACAAAATATGGATGCTACAAATGCATATGAAATGTGAACTATCATGGAGTTTGGGATTGGTTTGAGCATATGGTGTCACTGGTTCTCGCATCTAAGTAGTAGCATTCCATTCATGAGATCATATCTAAACATGTTATTAACTCCTGAAATTACGTTCTTTGTTATCCATTTATGTGAGCATTCGTTTTATATTTACATCAATCTTCTCACATAGAACTAGTGTAGGGTGTGTAGTTAGAAAATCTGAGTGAAGATTGAGTGCATATCTTGTAAGGAATTGAGGGAATTCTCTAAGGCATGTTACTACATTCAAAACATCGTTTTAATTGGTTAATTGTGAACTAGTAAGTAGTGACTATGATTAAGTATGTGCTCAAGCGTAAAGATGGCTAAAATCTATGGGAATGATGATGTTTAACATGTCATGTGCATTGGAAATCCCTGAGGCGATTGTTGGAAGGTTTAGGTTGGGTTTCACTCGTTTTGTTTCATTTGTTCACTTTGTTTTGTTTTGTTTTGCTCGAGGACTAGCAAAAGCTAAGTGTGGGGGAATTTGATAGGGGCATATTTATGCGCCTTAGTTTAGCTTGTTCTTGTGCATTTATAGTGTTTTCCTTAGTAAAGTAGTCTTTTAAGCTAGTTTTATGTGTTTTCAGGTTTTAATGGCAAAGTATGCAAAAGGAGACATTTTGGAGCCTTTTGGAGCAAATTAGAGCTTGGAAGGAATGTCATATGCTTGAAGCCATGAAGATGGACGAAATTGAAGACTTGAAGATGAAGATTCCTACTTGAGCAAGGTTTCCTAGTTGGAGTAGGAAAATCCCAAATGAAGATGGAATCCTAGCTAAATTGGGTTTCCTAGTTGAATTAGGAATCCTAGTTGAAATTGGTTTCCTAGTTGAATTGGGAAACCTAGAAGATTGAAGTTTCCTAGTCAAACAAGGTTTCCTACTTGAAGTAGGAAATGTAAATCCCAATTGGCCTCAAGTTGCAGCTACAAAGAAGTTTTCCAAATCTAAGAAGGAAATGAATTCCAAGATGAAGGAGGATGAGACATGTCTTCCTAATGCTAGAGGGAATCCTAAACCTTTGTTGGACACAAGATTAGATGGTTCTAGAACCTTCCTTCTCCTTGCCGTGGGTTTGAACTAATTCCTAGCAGATTTGGGCTTCTAGAAGCCCTATCCCTAAACCCTTAATGTGTGCCGCACCCAAGCTTCTAGATGGCCCTAATTCCTTGCCTTGCAAGGCTTTCTAGAAGCCTTACCCTAGCTGCCGCACCTTAGGTCCTATTTCCCCTTGGATTTCAGATTTAATTAGCCCAATCCCTTGTGGATTTAGGTTAATTGGGCCATAAACCCTTTACCTTATTGGATTTACAATTTCTGCTAGACTTAGGAGGCCTAATCCATCAATTAAATGAAATCCAAGCCCTAATCTGAATTGACCTAGGGTTTAGGGTGTATTTATATTCTCCCTTTATGTGTGCCGCAAATCATCATTCCCCACTCAGAAACTAAGGTGCCGCACCCTTTCTCTCATCCATTCCGCAGCCATTCATCCAAAAACCCAGAAATTCATTCTTTGCCGCAAGCTCCATAGCCACCACCACTCAGCCACCATCACAGCCACCATCCCTACAACCCTTGCCGCACCTTCCCACCATCATCACCACCGTGTGCAGCCACTTTGGGAGGAGCTAGAAGCCTTGCCGTGCAGTCCAAAGGGGGGGAGAACCTTGCGCATGCAATCTGCCACCATTGGAATGTTTGGAGTTCTTTCTCTCTTTGTTTCTGTTTTCATGTTTAATTTAATTTGTTTTTCAATTATGTTAAACATGTGGAACTAATTTCTTTATAGTTAGAGGCGAATTTGAAGCCATGGACATATGTTGGTTATGATTTGATTTACTCCAGTTATGAATTCATGAACTTTGGATGTGGTTTACTTTTCTGTTTTGATGAAGAACTTGTTTATGTATGTGGGTTGAGGGTCGACACTTAATTTGCATGCTTAAACTTGATGCTAGGATATAAGGGAATTTCACCTAATCGTTATTAACTTATATTCATGAGTAGTAAAGATCGCTAGTCACGATTATGTTTAGTAAACCCTAGGTTGGATTAACATGCGTATTCCATAGTTATGAATGCCTAGTTGTTGTTTATGATTTCCATTGAACTTAATGATTCTTGTTGAATGTCTCTATCATGCGTATTCCATAGTTAGGGACTTTGATGAGGAATAATTTGGTTGCGATGCGTATTCCATTCAATTCAATGAATTTAGGGAAATCTGAGAATTAATTAGTTCAATACAATTAATTTGGGGCATCGTCATTCATAAGTTCATTGAAATCATAACTGGGAATCAAGTTGTATGCATATGTTCATGTGTGGATAAGGAACCCTCTAACTAGTTTGTCTCATCATTCAATTCATTAGAAAATCTGTTTAGAATCTGTTTTGTTTTCAAGTTTCTGTTTTAATACGATGAAGTCCCGCGGCATCCACATCCATGTTGAACTTCCTCACGGCCCAATGAGCCTTGTGCTCCAACTCCACAGGTAAGTGACATGGCTTGCCAAAAACAAGCCGAAAGGGGACATTCCTATGGGTGTTTTGTAGGTGGTCCTATAAGCCCACAATGTATCTTCTAGCCTTAAGCCCCAATCTTTTCTTGTTGGACCCACCGTCTTCTCAAGAATCTGTTTTATCTCCCGATTTGACACCTCGGCTTGCCGGCTTGTTTGAGGATGATAGGGTGTGGAAACCCTATGTGTAACGTTGTACTTCTTGAGCAAAGCCTCAATTGTACGATTACAGAAATGTGAACCTCCATCACTTATAAGGACTCGAGGCATCCCGAACCTAGCAAAAATGTTAGACTTCACAAAATCTGCAACTACCTTGGAATCGTTAGTACGGGTGGCTTTTGCTTCCACCCATTTGGAAACATAATCCACTGCCAACAAGATATAGAGAAAACCATGTGATGAAGGAAAAGAACCCATAAAATCAATGCCCCACACATCAAATATTTCAACAGCAAGTATAGGGTTTTGTGGCATTTGATCCTTAGCACTTATATTACCCATTCGTTGACAACGATCACATGTAAGGCAAAACGTCCTAGCATCCCTAAAGATGGTTGGCCAATAAAACCCACATTCTAAGACTTTAAGGGCAGTGCGTTGGGTGCCAAAATGTCCCCCACAGGCATATGAATGACAAAATGTTAAAATAGATTGAAACTCAGATTCATTCACACAACGTCGGACAATCTGATCGGGACAAAATTTCCAAAAGTATGGGTCATCCCAAACATAAAACCTAGCATCCTTTCTAAGCTTATCACGTTGATTCCTATTAAGTGTGCTAGGGGTATGTTTAGACACCAAAAAGTTCACCAAATCTGCGTACCAAGGCTCACTTACCTGGATAGACATTATTTGTTCATCGGGGAAGGTTTCAGAAATTGGCATTGCTTCCTCATGCACCATTCGGCTTAGGTGGTCAGCCACCACATTCTCCATGCCCTTCTTATCCTGAATCTCAATGTCAAACTCTTGTAGAAGCAATATCCATCGAATTAGTCTAGGCTTGGCCTCCTTTTTCGTGAGCAAATATTTGAGAGCTGCATGATCAGTAAAAATAAGAACTTTAGTACCCAGTAAGTAAAATCGAAACTTATCTAATGCAAAAACCACAGAAAGTAATTCTTTCTCAGTGGTTGAATAATTTAATTGAGCATCATTCAATGTCCTAGAAGCATAATAGATAACGTGGGGTTGCTTGTTCTTTCGCTGCCCCAAAACAGCACTAATGGCATAGTCCGAAGCATCACACATCAACTCGAATTGAAGGCTCCAATCTGGAGGTGTGATAATAGGAGCCGAAGTGAGGGCCTCTTTTAAGTGCTTGAATGCCGTGGAACATGCTTCATCAAACTCGAAAACCACCTCTTTTTGAAGCAATCGGCATAGTGGCTGTGCAATCTTGGAGAAATCCTTAATGAAACGCCTATAAAAACCTGCATGACCAAGAAACGAACGAACCTCTCTAACCGAAGTTGGAGAGGGTAAATGGCGAACAAGGTCTACCTTAGATTTATCCACTTCAATGCCTTTTTCAGAAATAATATGTCCTAGAACAATACCTTGCTTAACCATGAAGTGACATTTTTCCCAATTAAGCACAAGATTCGTTTCAACACAACGTTTCAAGATTAAGGTCAGATTATTCAAGCAATGATCAAATGAATTACTAAAAACACTAAAATCATCCATGAATATCTCAATAATCTTTTCCACATAATCAGAAAATATACTCACCATGCATCGTTGAAACGTCCCCGGAGCATTGCACAAACCAAATGGCATGCGTCTATATGCAAAAGTGCCAAAGGGGCACGTAAATGTTGTTTTCTCTTGGTTCTCCAGAGCTATCACAATTTGGTTATATCCGGAATATCCATCAAGAAAGCAATAAAATTCATAACCGGCTAACCTTTCCAACATTTGGTCGAGGAATGGTAATGGAAAGTGATCCTTCCTTGTAATGGCATTTAACTTCCTGTAATCAATACAAACACGCCAACCAGTAACAACACGAGTGGGTACAAGCTCTTGTTCTTCATTCTTTACCACTGTGACTCCGGACTTCTTTGGAACAACCTGCACAGGTGACACCCAACGACTATCAGAAATAGGATATATAACACCACAATCAAGCAATTTTATAACCCCTTTTTTTACTACTTCCAACATGGGTGGATTAAGGCGACGTTGAGCTTCACGAGATGGTTTGGCTTCCTCCTCCAAAAGGATACGATGTATGCACGTGGTGGGACTAATGCCTTTGATATCCGCCAATGTCCATCCAATGGCAGATTTGTGCTCTTTTAACACCCTTATCAACTTGTCTTCTTCTTGGGCCTTAAGTAAGTTGGAGATGATGACGGGTAGCGTCTGATCTTGTCCCAAGAAAACATACTTCAAGTGACTAGGTAATGGCTTTAACTCAAGTGTAGGTGGCTGCACAATTGATGGAAGTAACTTGTTAGTCAAAACCGAATCTAAAAGTGAGAGTGGAGACTTACCAGAGTAGGAGGGCAATGACTCAAGGGCAGCGACCATTTCAAGTACTTCATCACAAGGGGGCACGACAATATGGTCAGATTGCATGCCGTGGGTTTCAAAGGCTCCCCCACACCTAATTCTTGCTCCTATGCCGTGCACTAGAGCTACCTCAAGTGCATCTTCGTTCATTTGATCCAATTGCACCTGTGCCAAAGAATCAACAATGTCAAGAGCAAAACAAGAATGGTCCTCAAATGGATATTTAATGGTTTCAGAAAGATTAAAATGAATAATGTCCCCATCAAACTCCATGGTTAATGTTCCCGTGAACACATCAATCTTTGTTCTTGCTGTTTTCATGAATGGACGGCCTAGCAAGATTGGCAATGATGGAGCATGGCTTGAATCCTCCATGTCTAAAACATAGAAATCTGCAGGGAAGATAAGGTGATTGACCTGCACTAAAACATCCTCAAGGACTCCCTTGGGATAAGCATTAGAATGATCGGCCAATTGAATTATAACGCCATCTTGTTTTAACTCACCAAGATTCATTGAAGCATAAATGGAATATGGCATTACATTGATAGAAGCACCTAAATCTAACATGCATTGTTCAAATCTAGTGTTTCCAATTATGCATGGGATAGTAAAACTCCCTGGATCCTTACACTTTGGAGGTAACTTTCGTTGCAAGACCGCGGATACATTTTCACTTACTTTCACAACTTCTTTGTTTGAAATTCTCTTCCTAGTTGTGCATAACTCTTTTAAAAACTTTGCATACCTGGGCACTTGCTTAATGGCATCAAGTAAAGGAATGTTTACTTGGACTTTTCGAAAGGTATCCAAAATGTCCTTGTCGCTTTCTTCCTTCTTTGATTGTGCAAATCTGCGAGGAAAAGGAACATTGGGCAGATTAGTGTTTGATATCACAACATTTGGGACAACATTACCTGAGGTGGATGGATTGGAATGCTTAGATGGCTGCGGCATGGTTGGTGCCATCCTTGCCGTGGGGTTAGATTGCTCTTCTTCTTCCTTGTTTAGGGCATGTTCATGTGCTTTGCTTCCCATTTCTTTTCCACTTCTTAAAATGATGGCTTTTGCAGATTCAAAACCACCATTTGGATTGATCACCGTATTGCTTGGTAACTTACCATTCTCACGAAATTGTCCCAAAAATTCGGCCATTTGGCCCATTTGCTTCTTAAGCTCATTAACCTCCTTTGCTTGATTCTGCATTCCCTGTGCCATTGTGGTTAATAACTGATATGTTTTATCATCATTCATAGACATACCTGAGTTGGTTTGGGATGATTGTGCTTGAGGAGGTGGTTGTGGTGCCATTGGCCTTGGAAAGAAACCCGGGGGTTGTCGGAATCCACCTTGTTGGGCTGGTTGTTGTGCATCTCTCCATCTGAAATTGGGGTGATCACACCATCCCGGATTGTATGTATTAGAGAAAGGATCACCCCTTGGTTGGTTTGGATTCCCATAACCCACGGCATGGGCAGATTCCCATCCTCCATTTTCAATTAATTGAAGGCATTGATCAGATTGGTGTCTTTGAATGGAGCATACACCACAGATTGTAGTTCCTTGCGGTTTGGGGCCTTCAACAAACTATGACAACATGGACGTAAGGTTAGCCATTTGGGATTGTAACTCAGAAATAGAACTTACCTCATTGACATGATGTGGCCGTGGGGTCTCTCTCTGCCCAACACCTTCATATTGTTGTGCGTTGAGTGCTCGATTAGCAATGAGAATTTTGGCATCCATGGGTGTCTTATCCACTAAAGCTCCTCCCGCGGATGCATCCAACATTTGCCGTTCAATTGGTAAGAGCCCTTTGTAGAAATATTGAAGAAGAAGATCCTCCTTCAATTAGTGTTGTGGACATGAAGCAACAAGGGTTTTAAAACGTTCATAATAAGTTGGAAAAGATTCACCTTGGTTTTGCTGAATTCCACTAATTTTCTTCCGAAGAAGAATGACTCGTGATGTTGGAAAGAACTTCTCTAAGAAAGCTCGCTTCATACTCTCCCATGATGTGACAGTTCCGGGAGCCAACTCGTACAACCAATCCTTGGCCTTTTCCAACAAAGAAAAAGGAAAAGCCTTCATCTTCAATATGTTGCTATCCACGTTCACCGGTGCCATACTTGAGCATACTACTTCAAACTCCTTCAAATGCTTATTGGGTTCCTCCATTGATAACCCATGGAACTTAGGTATGTGATGTAGCAAACTGGACTTCAACTCAAATTCATCGGTCTTCTCAGGGGCTGCCCTAGGGTATTGGATGCATAGGGGTGCGGTGTTGTCCAATCCCGAAGCTGAGAGCTCCTTGATTGTTCGGTTATCCGCCGCCATGACTTGTGGTTGCTCAACTCCTTGAGCCTTGGGCTCCTTTTCCTCTTCTACTTTGTTTTCCTCAAGCTCAGGTTCAAGATTGGATGGTTGAGCTTCTTGTTGTTTCTTTGTCCTTCTCAAAGTTCGCTCAAAGTCATTGTCAAAGTCAGAGATATGCTTTTGAACCGGATGAGAACTTCGAGTCATACACTAGTACTGATCGGGTCATATTTATATATATTTTTATATCAAATTCACTCGTCTTTTCTTAGTTAGTTCGTTATATTTTGAGCTATTTACGTTATTTTTATGTTTTATAAGAATTTATCAAGCTAAGAAAGTAAAAATAGAATAAGTGAAGTGTTAAGTAATAAATTCGTCTAAACTATCTTATTATTTAGAAAATAATATATATATATATATATTTATTTAATGTGTGTGTGATTTTCAGCTGGCAAGCATGAGTGCACTCGGTGGGCATCTTAGAAAGAAAATGATGATGGGAAATAATTGTGAAGGTTCGGTGAATGGAGAGCCGCGGGCCTGGAGGGAAATAATTGTGGAGGCAGCTTTGGAATAAAACCTCGGGGGAGAGACCAGTCTTCGGGGGGAAGTCATATTGGAGAGCAGAGGAGTTTTGGGGCTGCCTAGAAGAGGCAGCTGCCTTAGCAGCTGAAAAAAAAACAGAAAACAAATAAAAGGCTGCCTTTCAAGCAGCTCGCGGAGTCAAAGCAGAAAACCAGGAGAAAAGCTGCCTTTGGCAGCTTGAAGGCTACGGTTGGAAGAGCTGCACGGAGCCAGAGGCGGCTGGAAGCACAGCGGCAGAAAGCTGCCTTTGGCAGCACTTGAAGTCAGCGTGCAGGCGCACCGAAAGGAGAAGAACGGAAAAAACGCTGCTTTGGCAGCGTAAAGAGAGCTCCCACGGAAACAGAAAGAATTAAGGGGCGCTGCCCTTTGGTTTTGGGAGTGAGACAGAGCAGCTCGGGGGGCCTGGAAGAAAATAATAAGAGAGGTCCTCGGAGCTGTTCAAAGGAGATCAGTGGAGCAAGCGACGAGCCAGACGGAAAGTTGACGGATGGGGAGTTCCACGGGAAGCTTGCGGCAAGGCAGGCAAAGCTGCCTTTGCTTTTGGGCTGCGCACAGAAGGCACACGGTGAAACGAAGAGCTCCTCGGAGACGGGGGGATTAAAGGGACGGGAAAAGGGCAGCGCGCACAGGGGGGTTTTTAAAAGAAAAACAAGGCCAGAGCCTTAGGCAAGCTACACGAAGGAAACCAAAAGAGCACATGCTCTCGGTGCAGTGGACAGAATTGCACAGTGGCACCGAGCCAATTAGCACAAAATTGCACAGTGCACATACCCTGGATCCCCGTTTCGGTTTAATCTCTCCAAACTCATTTTAATTTCTGTTTTAATTTATAAATATGTGTAATTAATTTGTGTTGGTTAGAGGTTAATTCAAAGCCATGATTATATTTGTAATTTGAATTGATTACCTTCAGTTGTGATTTCTGAGTTGTGATTTAATTTGCTTAACTGCTTGATAGATAACTTATTTGTGTATGTTAGTTAAGGATGCATACTTAATTTACACGCATGAATTTGATGCTAGAATATAAGTGAATTTCACCTAATCGTTATGAACTTATATTCATGAGTAGTGAAGGTTGCTATCCGCAATCGCGTTAAGTAAATTCCTGGCAAACGTATCATGCTGTTCATAGTTACGAATGCCTTGTCAACACTTATGATTTTCATAGAACATAATGATCTTTAATCGTATCTCTATTGTGCTTTTCACGTAGGGAACTTTTGGGGAATAATTTGAGTTGTTGTATGCTGTTCATCCAATTCAATAACATAAGGAAAATCTGAAGGTTAATTTAAGCGTACCTAATTAATCTGGAGTATTGAGATTTACAACTTATTGAAAGAACAACTGAAGGTCAATTTAGATTGCATATGTGTCTTGTGTGGAGAAAAACTCTCTAGCCAGTCCGTTGTCTATCCGTTCACTTTTAATTTTATGTTTTTGTCAATTTGAAATTTATTTAAGTTTAATTTACTTCGTCAAAACCAAATCAATCCCCCCATTATTAAAATATTATTATTTAGTTAATTTTTATTATTTTTAATCTTTTAATTTAAATTCCGTCCAATTAATTTCCTAGTGTCTAGATTGAGTTAATTTGATTGTTTTTATTATTTTGAGTCATTTTAAGTGTGTTTCGAGTTATTAGAGTTTTTAGCCTAGTTTTGTGTTTTTAAGTCTTATTTAATATTTTTAAATTAATTTAGAGTATATTAGCAATCCCTCCTAATCCCTGGCCTAGAACGATACCCTACTTACACCTATACTACAATTGTCAAAAAGAGGGTTAAATTTGTGCGGTTTTAAAATCCCATCAAATTTTTGGCGCCGTTGCCGGGGATTAGCAAATTTGGTAATCCCTTTATTTTTGTTTGTGTTTATTTTTATATTTGTGTTTATGTTTATATTTGTGTTTGTGTATTTTACTTTTGGTATTTGATTTATTTTTCTTTCTTTGATTTTAGGTATAATTGGAGCAAGACATGGATTTTGCTAGTATTCAAGCTCAATTGGCGCAGCTCACTGCTCAATTGACTAATAATGCCGAAAAGACCTCAATGCCAAATGTCCCGACATTTGATGTGCCCTATGGGCAAGGATATCAGACTCATCAGTCTCCTCAATTTTCTACATATGAAGATGAATGGGGATATCAAGGCCACAGTCAATCAAGGGGCAACATGTTTTCCAACGCTTGCAATTCGAATTGGAGAGGTTATTCAGATCAGATGTGGGATGAACCTCAGCAATTTCAACAAAGTGGATATTGGCAGCAAGACAAGTTCTATTCCAGACCTATGCAGCCACCACAGCATCCCCCACAACAATTCCAATCGAATTCAAGTATGCCTGTGAATTATAATGAAATTCTTGAAGGACTAATCTCTTTGACGCAGGGTTCACAACAAGAGGAACAATTGCCGCCATCGGAAGAGTTCTATCAGTGGCCATATGAACCGTCACAGCCACCACAACAATCAGCCCAATTCGATTCAGGTACATCCTTGGATAATGATACATTTAATAAGCTACTCACCTCTTTGAATCAGGGAGTAGAAAATCAAAACCAGGAGATGCAAGACCGGACCAACAAGGTGGATGAATTGGAGAGGCAAGTTGGGCAGATTATGGAGATCATGGCACAGATTCAAGATCAAAGTGAATTCTCCAACTCCACATTTGCAAATTCAATAGGGGAAGTTGAAGTTGATGAAGCCACCACTTTGGAAGGTGAGATAGAGGATGAGGCTGTTCCAGAACCATCCAAACACAGCCCGAACTTGGATGACTTGCCGCTGCAAGAAGAAGAGGAGGAGGACGACCTGGGCAGTTTAGAAGAATTCTTGCTGCAAACTCCCCAAATCCCTATGCCGTCCAACTCAGGTGAGGTTGTTCCGAGTTCAATTATTTCTGACCCCATTCCACCAAATATCTCTTTTCCTCGCAGATTTTTTATTCCCAATGACGAAGAGAGTGAAAAAGATATTGTGGAAACTCTTCCAAAGATCCAAAGTGATATTCCAATTCTTGGTGTACCAATTCAAGTTCCCGACGGTGTTGAAACATTCAAAGAACCTTGCACACCAAGAAGCGGGATTCTGAAGGATTATTTTAGAAGATCATGTTCATTTAAGCAATATCATTAGCATGCAATTAACAAATTAAAGGCGGAATCATGCTTGCATATACTTAAAAACAAAACATTACCCATGAATGTTCAAAGCCTAGTAGTTTGGTGAACCTTTAAACAACTCAAAACAAGTGAGTTGAAATTAATACCTTTGTAGATTCCTCTTTGCATAAGCAAAGGCTAATCACCCAAAGAGAGGGCCTTCATTCCTTGCATCTTAAATCTATGGATTTATATAGAAAGGATAGGTTCTCTAAGTTCTCAAAATTGAGAACCTCTAAGTTTCTACACCAAGGTATGATTTAAGAAGAGATGAGTGACCTTGGAGGAGTAGGATTGCTAGCTAATCCCTCCAAAGGGGGCCGGCCATTCTAGAGAGAAGGGAGAGCATTTCATCTCTCCAATTTCCCCAAAAACAACCCTAATGAATTTTGGCTATAAAATCATATTTATACCTTAATTCATTTGAGTGGCAAACTTGTAAATAAGTCCAAGTTTGCTACCCTTACTAAGTGGCCGGCCTTAGGGATATTTTTGGAGCATTTGGGCCTTTGTAAATCATTATTTATTAAGTTGTCATACAACTTAAGTCAATGGACTTGACGTTCGAAGCCCATTGGGCCTTAAGGTCCAAAACCATCCCGAGGTCTTTAACGAACTTATTCGTTTGATTAATAATCATATTAATTAATCCTTGCCACAAATAATTAAACTATTTAATTATTCTTACTCATCTCCGTTGAATCTTCAATCTCTACCTTACACGGTGTACGATCCATTAGGTTCCTTTTAGCGAGGCAGTGGGCGATTCAAACTCTTTCAAATCGATTGTGAATTTGAAACTTACTTTCAATTCTCCCTTTAGTGTTTACACACGTTTAGGGCTTCCACAAACCATGAGTGACACCTAGCAGCATATCATGGTTACCCAAGCTAATCAGAAGAGGTGGAGAACCTATTCAGTTTAGGATTACAAATGCAATACGGTCCTTCTCTAATACAATACTCTTGACCACATTGTTTGGCTTGATAGTTTATTCATGTCTACTATCCAATGTGAATCTCGTGCTTATATGATTACCTTGAATGTGATATGGAACGCATTCCAACATCTCATTCATACTCTGGCCAGAGATTCTAAATCATATCATAGAGTATTCTCCCTCAACAGTTTGAAGGTTAGAGATCCCTTCTTGCGCATTCACTTGTCTCCATGACTAGATAGCTTGACCCCAACCATGCCGTGGACACTCCAAAGGAATGCCATTTGACACGATCAAAGATGAAGGACCTAACCACAAGACAACTATGATGCCTCAGGTCAAAGGACTAATTTGCATTATCCTAACCATGAGTTCTCACGTGACATGAATATGAGAACTCGTCATTGATCGTGTTCAGTGAACTCATTCTCTATTGAGCACCTACGTACTTGTCTTGGTGTCACTCACACCAATAACTCGAGACTAGTCACTCTGAAGGATTATTTTGGAGAAACATGTTCATTTAAGCAATATCATTAGCATGCAATTAACAAATTAAAGGCGGAATCATGCTTGCATATACTTAAAAACAAAACATTAACCATGAATGTTCAAAGCCTAGTAGATTGGTGAACCTTTAAACAACTCAAAACAAGTGAGTTGAAATTAATACCTTTGTAGATTCCTCTTTGCATAAGCAAAGGCTAATCACCCAAAGAGAGGGCCTTCATTCCTTGCATCTTAAAACTATGGATTTATATAGAAAGGATCGGTTCTCTAAGTTCTCAAAATTGAGAACCTCTAAGTTTCTACACCAAGGTTTGATTGGAGAAGATATGAGTGACCTTGGAGGAGTAGGATTGCTAGCTAATCCCTCCAAGGGGGCCGGCCATTTCTAGAGAGAAGGGAGAGCATTTCTTCTCTCCAATTTCCCCAAAAACAACCCTAATGAATTTTGGCTATAAAATCAAATTTATACCTTAATTCATTTGAGTGGCAAACTTGTAAATAAGTCCAAGTTTGCTACCCTTACATTGTGGCCGGCCTTAGGGATATTTTTGGAGCATTTGGGCCTTTGTAAAACATTATTTATTAAGTTGTCATACAACTTAAGTCAATGGACTTGACGTTCGAAGCCCATTGGGCCTTAAGGTCCAAAACCATCCCGAGGTCTTTAACGAACTTATTCGTTTGATTAATAATCATATTAATTAATCCTTGCCATAAATAATTAAACCATTTAATTATTCTTACTCATTGATAGGAGCATATTTATGCACCTTAGTTAGCTAGTTCTTATGCATTTATGTTATGTTTCTTACTTAATTTAGTGTTTAAAGTCATTTTTATTGTGTTTGTAGGTTTATATGTCAAAGTATGCAAAAAGAAGCAATTTGGAGCATTCTAGAGCATTTTTGGGCCAAGATTGGATAGTGCAAACATGGAGGCATGAGGATGGACGAATTTGATGCAAAGAAGCCCACGAATTTGATGCAAAGAAGCCCAAGAATTTGATGCAAAGAAGCCCAAAAATCTGTTGCAATGGGCCTAAAAATATGATGTAATGCTTAGCTCATCATGACATTTGAGTGGATGATGCAATGCTTAGCTCACCATGACATTTGAGTGGATGATGCAATGCTGAACTCACCATGACATGTGAAGTGGATGACTCAAAACCTAACCCACCATTATTTTTCTATCATTGCCGTGAGTTCCATGTGTTCCCACCAGAATTTTGTGCTTAAACAAGTCCATCTCCATCCCTATAAATACCATGGTAGCAACCTCATTCAAATCATCCAAGAATAAACCATTCTACAAGCCTTTCCTTGCCTCTCCCTACATATCTAAACTTCCCCCATCCATTCCTCCATAAACCAACCCTTCAACATCATTCAAAGCCTTGTGCCGCAACAAAGAGAAGAAGAGGAAAGTCCTTGGATGCGCTTGGATCGTTGGAAAGTTTAGGTGTTTTCTTTCTTTTACTTTTGTTTTTCAATGTTTAATTTAAATTGTTGTTCAATTATGTTAAACATGTGGAACTAATTTCTTTTTAGTTAGAGGCAAATTTGAAGCCATGGACATATGTTGGTTATGATTTGATTTACCCCAGTTATGAATTTATGAATGTTGGATGTGGTTTACTTTTCTGTTTTGATTAAGAACTTGTTTATGTATGTGGGTTAAGGGTCGACACTTAATTTGCATGCTTAGACTTGATGCTAGGATATAAGGGAATTTCACCTAATCGTTATGAACTTATATTCATGAGTAGTAAAGATCGCTAGTCACGATCGTGTTAAGTAAATTCTTGGCATAAGTTTCATGCAATTCATAGTAACAAGTGCCTCGTCAATGCTTATGGTTTTCATAGAACTTAATGATTCTTGCTTGTATCTCTATTATGCAATTCATGTAGGGAACTTGTGGGGAATGTTTTGGGTTGTCGTATGCAATCATCCAATCTAAAGACTTTAGGAAAATCTGAAAGTTAATTTAAGCGGACCTAATTAACTTGGAGCATTGTCATTCATTCGTTTGTTGAATTCATAACTGGGAATCAAATTATATGCATATGTTCATGTGTGGATAAGGAACCCTCTAACTAGTTTCTCATCATTCTATTTCATCACAATCTATTTTGCTTTAAGTTTGTTTTCAAAGTTTAAGTTTTAATTGTTCAATTTCACCAATCCCAAATCCCCCTTTTTACCTTCTTGTTTTAAAGTCTTTTGTTTTCATTTTTAATTTGTTTTTATATTTTTGAGTCTTATATTTATTGATTAGCATCCCTAGTTAATCCCCGGTCTAGAACGATCCCTACTTACATCATTACTACAATTGTCACAAATAGGGTTTAATTTGTGTGTCAAGAAATTCTCACATCACTCATCTCCATTGAATCTTCAATCTTTACCTTACACGGTGTACGATCCATTAGGTTCCTTTTAGCGAGGCAGTGGGCGATTCAAACTCTTTTAAATCGATTGTGAATTGAAACTTCTTTCAATTCTCCCTTTAGTGTTTACACACGTTTAGGGCTTCCACAAACCATGAGGGACACCTAGCAGCATATCATGGTTACCCAAGCTAATCAGAAGAGGTAGAGAACCTATTCAGTTTAGGATTACAAATGCAATACGGTCCTTCTCTAATCCAATACTCTTGACCACATTGTTTGCCTTGATAGTTTATTCATGTCTACTATCCAATGTGAATCTCGCACTTATATGATTACCTTGAATGTGATATGGAACGCATTCCAACATCTCATTCATACTCTGGCCAGAGATTCTAAATCATATCATAGAGTATTCTCCCTCAACGGTTTGAAGGTTAGAGATCCCTTGTTGCGCATTCACTTGTCTCCATGGCTAGATGGCTTGACCCCAACCATGCCGTGGACACTCCAAAGGAATGCCATTTGACACGATCAAAGATCAAGGACCTAACCACAAGACAACTATGATGCCTCAGGTCAAAGGACTAATTTGCATTATCCTAACCATGAGTTCTCACGTGACATGAATATGAGAACTCGTCGTTGATCGTGTTCAGTGAACTCATTCTCTATTGAGCACCTACGTGCTTGTCTTGGTGTCACTTACACCAATGACTCGAGACTAGTCACTCTCCCTGAGAGAAGACATAGCACGTACTGATCTTAACGGACTGTCAATGCCCAATTGGCAATCCTATGATCAGGAACGTTTAGGATGTGTCTACGAAAGAATGGTCTCATGAATCTAACTTCTTTTAGATTGCATTCTCCCAATCACATATTCCTTAGACTTTATTGTTTAAGCATATAACATTTATATGAGACCGCTCAAACAATAATCTTTGCCCTTAATATTAAACTAGATTAGTTTAATCATGTGAAATGTCCGTAAAGTATCATCATATGATTGGTTTTAGGGCACATTTCCAACAATCTCCCACTTGCACTAGAGCCAATCGGCTTGGTCATCAGTGATGATACCTCTTCTGTAGTCATTTCAAAAATGGCTTAATAGTAGGCCTAGACAATGGATATCTATATGTTATCCATAGAAGCAACCTTGAGAATAACGACGTCACCATTATACATGATTCCCAATCATGTGGTTTAGTCTCTCATATGAGTTCGGACCTTGATGAGACCTTGATTCCCTGGCTTGAGCTATCGCCCCATTAGTGTCATACACTTTCTAGTTGGAACCGAATAGAGAGTTCATAAATGAACTTTCCCATCCAAACAACATTGTTGTAAGCTTCTATATGGCAATATATTTTGCATTCATAATGGAACACACTAAAGTCATTACTTTAATGTTTCCATCCAAATATCTCTTTAGTCATAATAAAGAGACATCTGTTTATCTCTTCATTCATAATGAAGAAACATCCAATGATGGATTAGATTCATAATCTAATACATTTACGCTTCCATTACGTTACTCTAATTCTTCCTCATTCTATGAGGAATCTATCCTTTAGTATTTCTTAAATACTTAAGGACTCACTTGACAGTTGCCATGGTTCTGATCCTGGGCTTGTACTGATATCGTTTTGTACCGTTCTAGGTACAACTCATATCAATGTTTTCATACAATATGAAATACATAATTCACCTTTGTGCGTATGCATAAAGGATTCTATTTACGCATTATTACTTTGGGAGTCAAAGGGTACATTCCCTTTGAGAAGAACAATTTCCTAGTCTCACTAGAATTGTCATTCAAATTGAAGTTTATCATCATATGAGAAACTTCCTAGCATCTTTTGTCTATTATAGACTATGTCTCCCATATATATTCTATCGTTTATAGAATGTTTAAAGTCATTACTTTAACGAAGAAGTATTCATTTCATTTCCAAAAATTAATATATCATATATATTTAAATTTAGGAATATGATTAACTCCCATTAATCTTTTGTAAACCTAGTAAACAAAAGATTCATTTACATCTTTATGAGAAATCAAACGATTTGATCTTTCTTCATAAGACGCTTGTGGCTCCCACTAGCTTGCTAAGATCCATGATGGATGGATCTCTACAACTTACATGTCCTGTGATTTATAGTTTTAGACATACATTATCAAGACTATCTTAATAATGGTTATGGTAACCCATATTATGTCCAAACATTAAATCACCATTTGGTTGTAGCTAGCAATCCTCGAATTAATTAAAACCAAGACTATATCAAAGATGGTTTATTCAAAGTCAACCATTCTCTTTGATTGTAGTCACCTTAAGCTACCAATTAGCTATTAAGGTTTCATTATTTCGGGTCAAATGGTAAATTACCATTTCCTTGAGTATATATCGTATATACACACTTAATGTAGTCATAAGGATTTTCATTCTTATTTCTTTCGAATTAAGAGGTGCAACTCTATGACATAGTCATAAAGTTCAAACCATTTAACTTAGACGGTTTATAAATCCTTCTCGACTACCTTGGAGCTTTTGGTATAGGAACTAGGTTGTTATATTTGTTGATCACTTTCTTGTTTCTCAAAGAACCCATTCTTTGAGTTCTATGTCTCGTTCATTTGCGTTTTAGGCAAATCATATTGTAGGATTACAATGAACTACCCAACAAAACAACATTTGTTAGTTGGTTTATAGAAGTGATATCCAAAAGTTAATTTAAGGATATCCCACAAGATTGTTCTCAAACAAATATTGCTTATTAGCACACAACCCCAAATCTTAACATGCTTAAGATTTGTCTTTCTTTCCAACTACATCTTATGGAGTCATGAAAATTTTGGAAGCTCTTCTAATTGACAATCATATTGTTTTAGAAGTATATATCATATATATTGGTAATAGATAATAACCAACGAACTATGTCTTTATTCAAGTTCGTTCTTCTCCTAATGGAGAAATTCATTATCTTGTGATGCTACTTTCCTTGATATCTTTCAAGGAAACTCATCTAAAGTGTTATCTTTCCTTGGATCAAATCTAAGGAGGTAAATACTTTAGACGTCTTACTCATCAACTTACATTTCTTGAATTCTTTGAAACCTTTTGCAAAGTATTCGGACTTATGTTTATTCAAAGTAAACTATAGTCCAACCGAGAGTGATCTTCGGTGAATGTCATATAACATGAGTAGTATTATGTTGTGGACTAGTGCCACTAACATCTAAGTGAATTAACCTCAATAACTTTGTGATTCTTTCTTCTTTCCAAAAGAATAAAGATTCGAACATTTCGCCTCTATACAATTTTAACAAGAAGGCATTGGATCCGGATCTAACGATCCAAAGCATCCATCCATAGCCAACTCGTAATTTATGTTTTAGAGGTATCACAACTTAGTTGGGATTAGTCACTACCTTGCAACCTTTTGGGTTTTAAGCATCGTTATATTCTAAACAATTAACACTACCACATCATCTCTACTATAGAGACAATTAATTAGATTACAATAATCTAATCATTCTTATTTGGTAGTTCATATGAGGAAGTAAGTACAATCCGCTTTCGCAGAGATCTATATTTTATTCACTTTCCGAATGTGAAGTACTTTCTCTTATCTCATTAATCTTCTACTTCTTATTAGCCACACTTTTACAACGACTTGTAAAACATAGTTACTAATACAGAATCAAGCATTCAAGTAGAAGAACCAACTGTTATGAACTTTTCAAGAACATTCTACAACACCTTCGAAAAAGGTGTGTTCTTGACACTTGCAAGACATTTCTTGCAAATACCCCTTCCAATGTCCATCCTTTCATAAAGAAAGTTTGTTCCCTTGGAGTTATTTGTTTTCTTCATTTAACTTCTCCTTTGACTACAATAGTCATGGTCCCTAAACTCCCACTATCTCTCTTGAAACTTGTTTCAATTGTGTTATTCACATCAAACAATTTGGAGAGTGTGTGGTTATTGTTCACCATATAGTTTACAATAAACTTAGTGAACGATTAGGATAGGGACACAAAGGTGAAGTCCTTATCTAGTTTCCGTCTCGTTAAGTGTTTTAACACTTCAACATACAATGATTCAAAATCATCATAAGTCCATGTTGATGGACTATTTTTGTCAACCAACCATTATGTTCTAAACATAATTACAAACATTCAAGAGTTGTTTAAGGCAACTCTCATTTCTTCATACAACGATTTGTAAGTGAAGAATCATGGCACATTAAGTGTCCATGCCCTTGTGCTTACTTCAAAAGTTCCTTGTTTATGTAACAAAGAAACAAGCACTAATGTTTGCGTTGATTAAGGGTTGTTCAAAGCAACTCTTATTTCTTCATACAACAATTTGTATTTGAAGAATTATGACATTAAAATTGTTGTCCTCTTTATGATAGACTTATCTAACATGTTCTTCCAATGATACATTATCAATAGGAAGATTGTGAGGATGAGACTACTTAGGCACTTTTACAATCCATTCAAGACAATCTATGGGATTGTGGTACCAAGTTCGGAAACTAAAGCGTTCAGTTTCTCTTTGTCAAGTTTTGGATAGCGTTTGCAAATATATTGGTAAACAAATACATAACGAATATAAATGATTGATTTTAAACTATTTGATTTGGGTCTTTAAATCAAAATAGCACCACCCACTATTTTTGGCAAATTCCATATCCCTCATCGGAATTCGAGAGTTTTGGTGGAAACTCTTAGTAGGTTATGGGAGACTCACTATTACCAAGCCCACCTCACGATGATACGATGTTGGCTAGCATTAATAACAATGAGAGAGTACGCTTACTCATTTACATCTTTATGTAAGAACCCATCTAATTTGGCCTCTAGAGAATGTCACCTCACAATGATATGATGTTGGCTCCATTGCACTTAGTTAAGTCATTCCCACCATGCGAGTTCAAGTTAGGGGTCCAAGAACAACCTCACGATGATACGATGTTGGCTATTCTCTTTGCCTACCTTTCACAACATCAAGTATGCATATAGAATCCTCCCCGAGTGTAAGCATGCACTTTGTACTCCCCCATGATAGGGTGAAGCTGGTGTACACGTCACAAACGTTTGGACCTACCACGGTGGAAGGCCACGAAAGAGTGTTCAAAAGCACTCTCACGCTTATCAACTTAATATTGGTTTGGTTGAGGGTTTTTAGGTCTCATCACATACAAATATACATTTTAATCTAATTAAAACATTTTTGGTCCTATCACAACTATTGGTCCATATGATTTATTTAGTTGTATATAATACTCCCACTAAGCTTTTAAAACGGTTTTAAAGCAAGAGTACATGATACTACTAACATAAGGTTTGCATTCATTGATGGACTATATAGTTGCCTTAGGGCCTTAGGATGACTATGAACCTTTTTATTAGATCCAACACGAGCCTTGTGTTGAATCTCGGACTAGGGATGGTGATTGATTTTAGTTACGCGTTTAATCATATTAAGGCGTGTTGTCTTAGGGGCGCTGGACCCAACTACTTCATTTTCATGCATATCATATAAAGCAAGAAAGAAGTACTTCAAAATAAAGAAGAGCTTATGCTCTTTTACAACAATTGATCAAATCAAATTACTTTAAATTAAAGAAGAGCTTATGCTCTTTTACAACATTTGATCTAATCAAATTACAACCAAAATCTAATCTACACATTCCCATGGTTCAAACAAATTTGAAACGGCCTTTCACATAGCTCAATTATCGTAGGCTTAGGTTCATAATCACCCTTTAATTAATTAACACTTTAACTAATTAAATTGAATGCAACATTTTTCATTTGGTTTTTGTATCCATAAAATTTGATTTTAAATGAAGCTAACTAAAATGAAAATCCAATTCTCATTTAAAGAGACAAAACAATTTTTGTTCTCTATTTAATTTGGGCCAAAATGTAATGACCTCAACTTATTTGGGCCATTATGCAATTAACCTCAACATTTGGGCTATTTTGCAATTAGCCACAACTTTTGGGCCATAGTGCAATTAACCACAACTTTTGGGCTATTTTGCAAATACTTAAACTTTTGGGGTCACTTTGTAAAAACACAAAAGTCCAATACTTTATGTAATCACAACTAGAACCCAAACTTTTTCACAAATGTAAAAACTTCATTAAAGGAGCAAAACAATTTGTCCTTTAGCGTTTTTGGACCTAAACGTAAAAACGTAAACTTTTGGGCCAAAGTGCAAATACACAAAAGTATCAAAACTTTATGTAATTGCATGAAAGCCCCAAAAGTACTCCCACTTGAGGGAGTGGCCGGCCTTGGGACAAGGACTTGGTGTGATGTGTGTGTTGATTTGTAAGTTTAGACATAAAGCATGCATGTGGTGTGTGAAAGGGATTTAATCCTTACACACCCATTATTATCTCTTACACCATTTCAAAACAAATATCTAACATATTTATATATGAAAAAACATAAAACAAAAACTTTATGAAATAAATCAAAACTTTGAATCAAAACACTAAACCTTTTTGTTCTTGGCTAAAATGTCAAGAACAATGAAGAACACTCATGAAAAACTCAAAATTTTTCCATGATGATTTTTCACCCAAACACATCCCAAAATCATTTATACTTAAGGGAAATTTCATATAACCAAACTAGGGTACTTAGGGGTTCCAAAAGTCACTTGAAAAACATTTTAACAAGACAAACAAGAACCCAAAAAATCACCCTTTTAATTTGGCCGAAAATCCCAAAATTCTTGGCACCAAATTTTAGCTTCAATATTCATGCTCATATGAACTACATCTACAACATTTGAGATGCCAAATTTTCCAACAAAATTTACATTCATAAAACAAGAATAAAGCTTGTAACATTTTACAACTTTTAAATCACATATTATGAAATACAAAACCCAAAAGGATTCACCAACTACTAGACCTAGGCTCTGATACCACTTGAAGGATTATTTTGGAGAAACATGTTCATTTAAGCAATATCATTACCATGCAATTAACAAATTAAAGGCGGAATCATGCTTGCATATACTTAAAAACAAAACATTAACCATGAATGTTCAAAGCCTAGTAGATTGGTGAACCTTTAAACAACTCAAAACAAGTGAGTTGAAATTAATACCTTTGTAGATTCCTCTTTGCATAAGCAAAGGCTAATCACCCAAAGAGAGGGCCTTCATTCCTTGCATCTTAAAACTATGGATTTATATAGAAAGGATAGGTTCTCTAAGTTCTCAAAATTGAGAACCTCTAAGTTTCTACACCAAGGTTTGATTGGAGAAGATATGAGTGACCTTGGAGGAGTAGGATTGCTAGCTAATCCCTCCAAGGGAGCCGGCCATTTCTAGAGAGAAGGGAGAGCATTTCTTCTCTCCAATTTCCCCAAAAACAACCCTAATGAATTTTGGCTATAAAATCAAATTTATACCTTAATTCATTTGAGTGGCAAACTTGTAAATAAGTCCAAGTTTGCTACCCTTACATTGTGGCCGGCCTTAGGGATATTTTTGGAGCATTTGGGCCTTTGTAAAACATTATTTATTAAGTTGTCATACAACTTAAGTCAATGGACTTGACGTTCGAAGCCCATTGGGCCTTAAGGTCCAAAACCATCCCGAGGTCTTTAACGAACTTATTCGTTTGATTAATAATCATATTAATTAATCCTTGCCATAAATAATTAAACCATTTAATTATTCTTACTCATCTCCGTTGAATCTTCAATCTTTACCTTACACGGTGTACGATCCATTAGGTTCCTTTTAGCGAGGCAGTGGGCGATTCAAACTCTTTTAAATCGATTGTGAATTGAAACTTCTTTCAATTCTCCCTTTAGTGTTTACACACGTTTAGGGCTTCCACAAACCATGAGTGACACCTAGCAGCATATCATGGTTACCCAAGCTAATCAGAAGAGGTAGAGAACCTATTCAGTTTAGGATTACAAATGCAATACGGTCCTTCTCTAATCCAATACTCTTGACCACATTGTTTGCCTTGATAGTTTATTCATGTCTACTATCCAATGTGAATCTCGCACTTATATGATTACCTTGAATGTGATATGGAACGCATTCCAACATCTCATTCATACTCTGGCCAGAGATTCTAAATCATATCATAGAGTATTCTCCCTCAACGGTTTGAAGGTTAGAGATCCCTTGTTGCGCATTCACTTGTCTCCATGGCTAGATGGCTTGACCCCAACCATGCCGTGGACACTCCAAAGGAATGCCATTTGACACGATCAAAGATCAAGGACCTAACCACAAGACAACTATGATGCCTCAGGTCAAAGGACTAATTTGCATTATCCTAACCATGAGTTCTCACGTGACATGAATATGAGAACTCGTCGTTGATCGTGTTCAGTGAACTCATTCTCTATTGAGCACCTACGTGCTTGTCTTGGTGTCACTTACACCAATGACTCGAGACTAGTCACTCTCCCTGAGAGAAGACATAGCACGTACTGATCTTAACGGACTGTCAATGCCCAATTGGCAATCCTATGATCAGGAACGTTTAGGATGTGTCTACGAAAGAATGGTCTCATGAATCTAACTTCTTTTAGATTGCATTCTCCCAATCACATATTCCTTGGACTTTATTGTTTAAGCATATAACATTTATATGAGACCGCTCAAACAATAATCTTTGCCCTTGATATTAAACTAGATTAGTTTAATCATGTGAAATGTCCGTAAAGTATCATCATATGATTGGTTTTAGGGCACATTTCCAACACACTCTCCATGAGAGAAGACATAGCACGTACTGATCTTAACGGACTGTCAATGCCCAATTGGCAATCCTATGATCAGGAACGTTTAGGATGTGTCTATGAAAGAATGGTCTCATGAATCTAACTATTTAGATCGCATTCTCCCAATCACATATTCCTTGGACTTTATCGTTCAAGCATATAACATTTATATGAGACCGCTCAAACAATAATCTTTGCCCTTGATATTAAACTAGATTAGTTTAATCATGTGAAATGTCCGTAAAGTATCATCATATGATTGGTTTTAGGGCACATTTCCAACAGATTCAAGATAATGAAGTGGCTGGAAAATATGTGGAATGCATCAAAGAGGATGTAATTGTGGAAATCAAGGCCCAAGAAGTTGAGTTTGATGACACGGGACAGGCCACAACCATCATAGTAAACCTGGCCAAGTTCAAAGTCCCGGAAATGTCCAAAGGCGTAGTTTTTGTAATTGAGTTTGTGTCGGAGAAAGAAAGTAAACCATCTTCTCCAATTTTAATTTTAATTTTATTTTATACTAACATGTTTCTAATTTTAATGATTCAGGCACCCACCCTGGAATTTAGACCATTGCCGAATCATTTCAAGTATCACCTCCCATTGAAAGATAAATTCCATGCTTTGGAGCCGAGGGGAGGTTAATGGAAAGATTCGTCCGGCTGCAAGACGTTAAATCAAGCGCTTCTTGGGAGGCAACCCAAGCAACCAGATTTGCATTTCTTAACCCTTTTCTTTATTGCCTTTACTTTCATTTTTGTTTTGTTTAGTTAGTTGTTTTATTTGGTTGATTTTTATTTAGTTTGTGTTTAAATAAATTAAGGGCCTTATTTATTTTACGTACGGATAAATAAAGTCTTTTTGCATTAATTTACATTTTTTACTTTACATATTTTAATTTGCTTAAAATAAACCTAAAAAAAAAATATATATATATATATAGATATAATAATAATAATAATAATAGTAATATATATATATATATATATTTAAATAAACATAAAAGCATAAATAAATTTACAATAATGCGAAAAACTGATAGAAATCATTGGTCATTGGTCAGGTGGTGCCTGAGAGGTCGACGGAGCTCCGGGAAGACGAAGAGCCAGAGTTGGAATCTCCGGAGCCGGAACGCTTGGTGCAGCTCCAGAGGACGAAGGCAACATAAACCTCGGGAGTAGCGCCATGAACCTTTCATGATCACTCTGGATCCGACCGTCCGACTCTTGCAGCTGGTCCAGCTTCCTCTTCATGCTGGTCGAGTAACTAGTTGCAAGCATGTGCAACTCCTTGTTCTCGTGCCTGAGTCCTCTGACTTCTTGCCGAAGACTGGCCACCTCCGCCATCAGCGACTCCACCTGACGAGATCTTGCAAGCAGGCGCTGGCCCATGTTTGAAACTGAGCCTGCACTTTGGACGCTGAGGGCCAGAGATTCCTGAACGGCCAGCTCGTCCGACCGCCTGGATAGCATCCTATTGTCCCTTGGAGTGAGCAGATTTCTGGCAATCACCGTAGCGGTGATTTCATTCCTCATCATTGTGTCCCCGACTGTAAGAGGACCATTGGGGGATATGAAGGACGGATTCCAAATGTTGTTCGGAGAAGACGAGTCATCATCTTCCCCGACATTCAAGTTTAGGCGACGGTCGGAAGGGCAAGACATTTTTAGAGGGGGTTGAGGAAGAAAAGAGTTCAGAAAGATTAAGATGGCTGAAGCGGAAGAAGAGATCGGAAAGATTAAAAGTGCAGGAAGAGTTCGGAAAGATTATGTGTGTTTACAGAAGAGAGTGTTTGAGGAAGGGAGTTCAAGTGTGATGTGAAGCAGAATTAGCGCCTCTATAAAAAGAAGAGATCAAAGAGGCGCCCGCTCCTCAGAGATCAAAGCTGGACGCTCCTTTCTCGAGAGCCGTTTCCTTTCTCAAAAGCTGGGCGTGACTCAGGCATCACGAGGCGCTCAGCTTTTCCAATTTTGTCGTGACTCATCACGTGCAGCTTGGAGCGTTGCGAAAACCACGAGCCGCACCCGGATTTGAACCCCGGTTTTCAAAAGATCATCATTCCAGTTTGTCGTCACTCGTCGAATGCGCAGTCAGCTTCGCGGAAATTACGGACGCTTTGTCAGAAAGCGCGTAACGGGCACTGTTCATCCATCCACCGGTTGCCGACAAATAGTGAGGGAATAGTTCCGGTTGAGGAAGAAAAAAAATTTCTATAAGTCTCGACATTCGCCTTCCACATCAAGGGCACACCTTCACACCCTCTCAACCTCTCTTCATCTCAACCTCTCAACCTCTCTTCATCTCCGATAATGTCTTCCCAAAGAAAGCTTTCGAGTTATTCAGTGTTCTTCATCCCTTGGATCACCCCAGAAAACAAATCATCCAGAGCAAAAGTATTTCATATCAAAAAAGTTAAAAGCAAAAGTATCTCATATCATGCTTTCTCCTCACTTTCATCTGAAGAACATGGAGAAAGTGAGATCCTGATTGCTTACCTAGTCTTGCTCTCGAGTACTCATCTCAGACCCCTCCCAGCCCACTTCAAAAATAAACCTGTGTTGAGGTGCTTCTTCAAAAGCAAAAGTACCTCACAGACGAAGCAGGAGGAGTCTGAGTTACTTCGAAGAGCAGATGAGTCTGGGTTGATCCAAGAGTTCAAGAAGATGCCACACCTGCGTGGAGACCGGACTACTTGAAGCATGTGGAGACAACGTGCTGATTCATCCTCAACTAAGCTGAGGATCACTTGCAAGAAGAAGGCCCATCCAGTTCAAGATGAAAGCTGTGGAAAATCAACAAGCGACCAATGACCACCTATTAGTTCTTTTCGTTGTCTTTTATTTTCATTTTCTATATTTTTCGTTTGCATATTTTCTATATTTTCTTGCGTGCTTAACTGATTTATTTCTTTTCTTTGCAGGAACTTTTTGAATATTTCTGCCCTTGAAGTTGATTGCAAAATTTACGTTTGGGGGTCTTCGCTTGGTTTTCTGCAAATTAGGGAAGTTTTCAGCCCTTTTGCTTTATTTTGTTTCTTTTCATTTAGTAATTTTATTTTTACTTTTTATTTTTATATTTATTTGCATATTATTGTTTTCTGACATTGGGGACAATGTCTAGTTTAAGTGTGGGGGTATCAAGAGTATAAAAAATGACCAAATTGAAATTTTTTGTACCTTCGACTTTGAACTGGTTTCATTTGTTTCCATGTTATTGCTTTTTGTTTTCTTAATTAGTTTTGTTTTATTTAATTTTTTCGAAAATTTTAAAAATCCAAAAATATTGTCCTGTTTTCCTTATTGTTTTGAATTAGATTTTTGTTAGTTTCCCGACCCAATAATATAATTGGATTAAATTTGAACCATGATTATCAAGAACTTAGTTAACATGTGTTATGTGAAATTCCTAATTCTCTTGTTAGTATTGTACATGTTTGATCATCTTTGAAAAACCAAATGCACATAGCCTTGTTGATGTGAAACTAAAGCATGAATTAAAGCTTCATATGTGAATTTAGTGACCATATAAATCCTATGTGAGTTTTTGAGCCTATTGAAAGTGTGTGCATTTTTCATACACTCCTATTCTTTCATGTGTGATGAACTTATGTGAGATGCATCTCTAGAACTTGCGTAACGATCTTTCGAAATGTTTGTCTTTGATTGCATGAACTTGAAAATGATAGAGGCATTAGGTTCACCACCATGGCCCAAATAACCATATTTCCCAAAGAAAAAAAATGATATCATTAGATTGCCAATTTGAGCCGTATTTGTTGAGCCTTTTATTTCTTACCACCAGATATGTCTACCCTTATACCTCAAACATGTTTCCTTACCCTTTCCAAGCGAGCAATTTGAGACTGTCTTATGAGAAATGTTGTGAAGTACTTGGAAGGAGTTTGGCAAAAGAATAAGTGTGGGGGTATTTCATGTTTGTATTTATTATTAAAAAAAAAGAGAATAAAAGAAAAGAAAAGAAAAAGAAAAAGAAAGATTGTATACGAAGAAAATAAAAAGTTTTTAAAGTTTCAGTTTAAGGGTGTGGTTGGAAGTGCTAGAAGAATCATTGGAGAGCTTGAGTTCTTATAAATTTCAACAAAAGAATTACTTGCAATGTAGCTTGGAACTTGTGTTTTCCTATTCTTTCGTTTCAATAACCTTATCCCTAAGCCTCATTACATCCAATAAAAGTCCTCTTGATTTAAGTTTTGCAATTATGATTGTGGAGAAGTGATCTTTATGCAATCTTATGGTAGAACTTTCACACTTGTTTCTTTGAGCGAAACACATTAAAACTAAACACATGTGTGATTGAGTGCATATCCCGTGAGAAGGTTGCTAGTTTGCATATGGTGATTTTAAAAAATAAAAACTTGAAATTGCATTAGCATGGCTATCTCACACACTACACTTCAAGGATGATTTAAAGATTACTGCTAATATTTGAATAAGGAAGATGAACTTGGATTAGCTTGTTTGGTGTTAGCTATGGTTCTTGATGATTTGTGTTCTCGAATGAAATTCTATGAGGGTCAAATAGGGGGAAGCTAATGTTTTTCATGTTATTACTTTTTCTGTTTTCGTTGTTTTGCTCGAGGACTAGCAAAAGCTAAGTGTGGGGGTATTTGATCGGGTCATATTTATATATATTTTTATATCAAATTCACTCGTCTTTTCTTAGTTAGTTCGTTATATTTTGAGCTATTTACGTTATTTTTATGTTTTATAAGAATTTATCAAGCTAAGAAAGTAAAAATAGAATAAGTGAAGTGTTAAGTAATAAATTCGTCTAAACTATCTTATTATTTAGAAAATAATATATATATATATATATATTTATTTAATGTGTGTGTGATTTTCAGCTGGCAAGCATGAGTGCACTCGGTGGGCATCTTAGAAAGAAAATGATGATGGGAAATAATTGTGAAGGTTCGGTGAGTGGAGAGCCGCGGGCCTGGAGGGAAATAATTGTGGAGGCAGCTTTGGAATAAAACCTCGGGGGAGAGACCAGTCTTCGGGGGGAAGTCATATTGGAGAGCAGAGGAGTTTTGGGGCTGCCTAGAAGAGGCAGCTGCCTTAGCAGCTGAAAAAAAAACAGAAAACAAATAAAAGGCTGCCTTTCAAGCAGCTCGCGGAGTCAAAGCAGAAAACCAGGAGAAAAGCTGCCTTTGGCAGCTTGAAGGCTACGGTTGGAAGAGCTGCATGGAGCCAGAGGCGGCTGGAAGCACAGCGGCAGAAAGCTGCCTTTGGCAGCACTTGAAGTCAGCGTGCAGGCGCACCGAAAGGAGAAGAACGGAAAAAACGCTGCTTTGGCAGCGTAAAGAGAGCTCCCACGGAAACAGAAAGAATTAAGGGGCGCTGCCCTTTGGTTTTGGGAGTGAGACAGAGCAGCTCGGGGGGCCTGGAAGAAAATAATAAGAGAGGTCCTCGGAGCTGTTCAAAGGAGATCAGTGGAGCAAGCGACGAGCCAGACGGAAAGTTGACGGAGGGGGAGTTCCACGGGAAGCTTGCGGCAAGGCAGGCAAAGCTGCCTTTGCTTTTGGGCTGCGCACAGAAGGCACACGGTGAAACGAAGAGCTCCTCGGAGACGGGGGGATTAAAGGGACGGGAAAAGGGCAGCGCGCACAGGGGGTTTTTAAAAGAAAAACAAGGCCAGAACCTTAGGCAAGCAACACGAAGGAAACCAAAAGAGCACATGCTCTCGGTGCAGTGGACAGAATTGCACAGTGGCACCGAGCCAATTAGCACAAAATTGCACAGTGCACGTACCCTGGATCCCCGTTTCGGTTTAATCTCTCCAAACTCATTTTAATTTCTGTTTTAATTTATAAATATGTGTAATTAATTTGTGTTGGTTAGAGGTTAATTCAAAGCCATGATTATATTTGTAATTTGAATTGATTACCTTCAGTTGTGATTTCTGAGTTGTGATTTAATTTGCTTAACTGCTTGATAGATAACTTATTTGTGTATGTTAATTAAGGATGCATACTTAATTTACACGCATGAATTTGATGCTAGAATATAAGTGAATTTCACCTAATCGTTATGAACTTATATTCATGAGTAGTGAAGGTTGCTATCCGCAATCGCGTTAAGTAAATTCCTGGCAAACGTATCATGCTGTTCATAGTTACGAATGCCTTGTCAACACTTATGATTTTCATAGAACATAATGATCTTTAATCGTATCTCTATTGTGCTTTTCACGTAGGGAACTTTTGGGGAATAATTTGAGTTGTTGTGTTACAACCCATCCCGGAATTTTAATTCCGAAGATGTAAAATTACAAAATTACCCTTGATCGGGATTAAGGTGTGTAATGATGTTAGTTTTAATTTCAGTTCCTACTTTTGGTTAATGTGATTATTTGTGGGTTAGGAACTTAGGTTTAGATTAGTGGTTTGATAATAATTTGTAGTCAATTTTGGGTAGGACCCCACATGGGATCCCCATCCCTCAAATCCTTCCCCAAAACCCGTAAGTTGTTTCTCTCTCTCTCCCTTCTCAAACTCTCGTCTCTCTCTCTCTTACTCCCGAAGCATAACCATCACTCAAACCCACCAAGAACTTCCACAGTCAATCAAGGGGCAACTTGTTTTCCAACGCTTGCAATTCGAATTGGAGAGGTTATTCAGATCAGATGTGGGATGAACCTCAGCAATTTCAACAAAGTGGATATTGGCAGCAAGACAAGTTCTATTCCAGACCTATGCAGCCACCACAGCATCCCCCACAACAATTCCAATCGAATTCAAGTATGCCTGTGAATTATAATGAAATTCTTGAAGGACTAATCTCTTTGACGCAGGGTTCACAACAAGAGGAACAATTGCCGCCATCGGAAGAGTTCTATCAGTGGCCATATGAACCGTCACAGCCACCACAACAATCAGCCCAATTCGATTCAGGTACATCCTTGGATAATGATACATTTAATAAGCTACTCACCTCTTTGAATCAGGGAGTAGAAAATCAAAACCAGGAGATGCAAGACCGGACCAACAAGGTGGATGAATTGGAGAGGCAAGTTGGGCAGATTATGGAGATCATGGCACAGATTCAAGATCAAAGTGAATTCTCCAACTCCACATTTGCAAATTCAATAGGGGAAGTTGAAGTTGATGAAGCCACCACTTTAGAAGGTGAGATAGAGGATGAGGCTGTTCCAGAACCATCCAAACACAGCCCGAACTTGGATGACTTGCCGCTGCAAGAAGAAGAAGAGGAGGACGACCTGGGCAGTTTAGAAGAATTCTTGCTGCAAACTCCCCAAATCCCTATGCCGTCCAACTCAGGTGAGGTTGTTCCGAGTTCAATTATTTCTGACCCCATTCCACCAAATATCTCTTTTCCTCGCAGATTTTTTATTCCCAATGACGAAGAGAGTGAAAAAGATATTGTGGAAACTCTTCCAAAGATCCAAAGTGATATTCCAATTCTTGGTGTACCAATTCAAGTTCCCGACGGTGTTGAAACATTCAAAGAACCTTGCACACCAAGAAGCGGGATTCAAGATAATGAAGTGGCTGGAAAATATGTGGAATGCATCAAAGAGGATGTAATTGTGGAAATCAAGGCCCAAGAAGTTGAGTTTGATGACACGGGACAGGCCACAACCATCATAGTAAACCTGGCCAAGTTCAAAGTCCCGGAAATGTCCAAAGGCGTAGTTTTTGTAATTGAGTTTGTGTCGGAGAAAGAAAGTAAACCATCTTCTCCAATTTTAATTTTAATTTTATTTTATACTAACATGTTTCTAATTTTAATGATTCAGGCACCCACCCTGGAATTTAGACCATTGCCGAATCATTTCAAGTATCACCTCCCATTGAAAGATAAATTCCATGCTTTGGAGCCGAGGGGAGGTTAATGGAAAGATTCGTCCGGCTGCAAGACGTTAAATCAAGCGCTTCTTGGGAGGCAACCCAAGCAACCAGATTTGCATTTCTTAACCCTTTTCTTTATTGCCTTTACTTTCATTTTTGTTTTGTTTAGTTAGTTGTTTTATTTGGTTGATTTTTATTTAGTTTGTGTTTAAATAAATTAAGGGCCTTATTTATTTTACGTACGGATAAATAAAGTCTTTTTGCATTAATTTACATTTTTTACTTTACATATTTTAATTTGCTTAAAATAAACCTAAAAAAAAAAATATATATATATATATATATAGATATAATAATAATAATAATAATAATAGTAATATATATATATATATATATATATATATATATTTAAATAAACATAAAAGCATAAATAAATTTACAATAATGCGAAAAACTGATAGAAATCATTGGTCATTGGTCAGGTGGTGCCTGAGAGGTCGACGGAGCTCCGGGAAGACGAAGAGCCAGAGTTGGAATCTCCGGAGCCGGAACGCTTGGTGCAGCTCCAGAGGACGAAGGCAACATTAACCTCGGGAGTAACGCCATTAACCTTTCATGATCACTCTGGATCCGACCGTCCGACTCTTGCAGCTGGTCCAGCTTCCTCTTCATGCTGGTCGAGTAACTAGTTGCAAGCATGTGCAACTCCTTGTTCTCGTGCCTGAGTCCTCTGACTTCTTGCCGAAGACTGGCCACCTCCGCCATCAGCGACTCCACCTGACGAGATCTTGCAAGCAGGCGCTGGCCCATGTTTGAAACTGAGCCTGCACTTTGGACGCTGAGGGCCAGAGATTCCTGAACGGCCAGCTCGTCCGACCGCCTGGATAGCATCCTATTGTCCCTTGGAGTGAGCAGATTTCTGGCAATCACCGTAGCGGTGATTTCATTCCTCATCATTGTGTCCCCGACTGTAAGAGGACCATTGGGGGATATGAAGGACGGATTCCAAATGTTGTTCGGAGAAGACGAGTCATCATCTTCCCCGACATTCAAGTTTAGGCGACGGTCGGAAGGGCAAGACATTTTTAGAGGGGGTTGAGGAAGAAAAGAGTTCAGAAAGATTAAGATTGCTGAAGCGGAAGAAGAGATCGGAAAGATTAAAAGTGCAGGAAGAGTTCGGAAAGATTATGTGTGTTTACAGAAGAGAGTGTTTGAGGAAGGGAGTTCAAGTGTGATGTGAAGCAGAATTAGCGCCTCTATAAAAAGAAGAGATCAAAGAGGCGCCCGCTCCTCAGAGATCAAAGCTGGACGCTCCTTTCTCGAGAGCCGTTTCCTTTCTCAAAAGCTGGGCGTGACTCAGGCATCACGAGGCGCTCAGCTTTTCCAATTTTGTCGTGACTCATCACGTGCAGCTTGGAGCGTTGCGAAAACCACGAGCCGCACCCGGATTTGAACCCCGGTTTTCAAAAGATCATCATTCCAGTTTGTCGTCACTCGTCGCATGCGCAGTCAGCTTCGCAGAAATTACGGACGCTTTGTCAGAAAGCGCGTAACGGGCACTGTTCATCCATCCACCGGCTGCCGACAAATAGTGAGGGAATAGTTCCGATTGAGGAAGAAAAAAAATTTCTATAAGTCTCGACATTCGCCTTCCACATCAAGGGCACACCTTCACACCCTCTCAACCTCTCTTCATCTCAACCTCTCAACCTCTCTTCATCTCCGATAATGTCTTCCCAAAGAAAGCTTTCGAGTTATTCAGTGTTCTTTATCCCTTGGATCACCCCAGAAAACAAATCATCCAGAGCAAAAGTATTTCATATCAAAAAGGTTAAAAGCAAAAGTATCTCATATCATGCTTTCTCCTCACTTTCATCTGAAGAACATGGAGAAAGTGAGATCCTGATTGCTTACCTAGTCTTGCTCTCGAGTACTCATCTCAGACCCCTCCCAGCCCACTTCAAAAATAAACCTGTATTGAGGTGCTTCTTCAAAAGCAAAAGTACCTCACATACGAAGCAGGAGGAGTCTGAGTTACTTCGAAGAGCAGATGAGTCTGGGTTGATCCAAGAGTTCAAGAAGATGCCACACCTGCGTGGAGACCGGACTACTTGAAGCATGTGGAG